>OX419606.1:7515358-7865989 GCA_948473455.1 Teleiodes luculella
AGTAAACACCGGTGCGTGCCAATCAGTCTCTGATTTTCTCCTCATGTATATCTACACAATAAAATATTTTAAATTGTCAAATCTATTTACTCGTAGTACCAACACGTCGACGGGGTTAACAATTATTTTATTCTTCTCCGGTAGTCGCAATATTTATAACTCCAAGTACTTTTAGAAATATATTTATAATAGATGTATAGATCATGTAGGCAGCAAACGCAAAGTCATCCTCTCCAATCTCCACAGTTTTTCCACCCAGAATCATTTGAGATTCCACTATCAGCATCTGTAAAATACAATAAAATCGGGCTACACTTTTACCTTTTCACTTTTCTTGTCTGAAAAGTGGAAAACTAAAAAGTCGCGATTATTTTTAACTAGAAAACTAAACTAGTCATAGATTAAAGATTTGAAAACCCCACGTGAAGACAACAACTTAAGAATTTTTCCGTGGAGTAAACGGGCGAGCGTCGTCGTCGGTATCGTAGTGGTTTGGTCAGTTGTTCGCCATTCGGAAAACTTAGGTTACAGTCCAATCAAGTATAGCAATGTTTTAGAATTTAAAATTCTAACGTAAGACTGTAAAGGAAACGTAGTGAGAAAATCTGCATATAATTATGTACTAAACAAAACAAATTAAAGTTTTGTGTGAGTAACTTGTCATGGTAAATCTTCACTAAAAAGGGTAAAATAAAAAGATAATTTAAAAAATATATAAAACCGCCTTCAAGGTCCTAACCTAACCTACACTAAAAAGTTAAAAATAAAATATAAATCTAGCTGAAAGCATAGAAATTTAATATGGCTATTAATATTCCTTATTTAGGTACTTACATAAATTGTAACATCATATAACATGTGTAGACATTGTTATACAATTCATCTTGGAGTCGGTGCCAGCTAATATCATCACCATCATTTCTACCAAAAGACTTCTACTGCTAGCAGTCATCTATAGTGGGCTCAGTACCTAGTACTCTGACCGCGTCCTTTAATATTTTATATTCAACGATCTGAACTTTTGAGATCAGATGTGGTTCCGATTAAATAGCTAGCCTCAACTGGCACCGACTCCAAGGTAAAGAGTATAACAATGTCTACACATGTTATATTATGATGTTACAATTTATGTAAATAAGAAATATTAATAGCCATATTAAATTTCTATGCTTTCAGCTAGATTTATATTTTATTTTTAACTTTTTAGTGTAGGTTAGGACCTTGAAGGCGGTTTTATATATTTTTTAAATTATCTTTTTATTGTTGGGTAAAATCATTAGCTTTCACGATAATTTTGTGGAGAATGTCTGGGTTATATCTGACATATTAAGGATATTGATTTATTGTTGTCTCTTCTTCAAAATCTGACTTTTCAAAATAGATAAGCAACAAAGACGCAAGTCATACGTACGTAAGTACGGTAAGTAGGTACCTATAACTAGCCATACTTTTAGTTATACCCAATCTGTCAACGTCATTTTGCAGCCACCCATCCACGAGGTAGATTGAAGAGATGTGAGTATGTGAGGTAGCAAGCTGTTAGCATACGGCGACGCGAACTGAGGCAGAAGCTGTGGCCAGGCCCTTAGACGACACAAATAAGGCTAATAATCATAATACTGTGGCCTCGTTCGCGATGTATTCGCTTGCTCTCCCGCTACACTGCCCGATAACTTTCTGAGACCTAACTTCCCCTCTGCCCACCCCTGCACCCCGCGGGCGTGAACTGCACGACGTTGACAGACTACACAAACAACTCTGCCTTTTGTTTTGCCCTAGAAGGGTAAAATCTTTGGTAAAAATGAGAAACAATTATTACCGTACTGCTGCAGACTGCGCTCAAAGTGAGTACTATCATTCGTGCGTACCCCACCTTGACACTAAATACAAAGATGAGAGTAACGCAGACCACAGTAGCAGCTATAAAGGATATCAAAGCTATCGTAAAAGGCAATATAAATCTTGTGAAGTCGAACTGAAAACAAAAATTTAAATATTATATCTATAATAAACCAGCGAAAAATAATAACCTAGGCAAAGACACAGTAGGTCTTTTCGCCTTGATGGCACTAATTAAATAAATGGCGGTGGGAGCCTCGAACAGATGCACATTCGCTCGCACACATTGACGTGACATTTACAGGCCAGCTCAATCAATATGAAGCAGTACTAAATTAGGGTGACGCGTCGCGTTGTATGAGAAAAATCGGCGGAGTTCATACTAATTCAAAGATGTTAAGTTTCGCTTCATCGCTTATTACCGCGACAAGCTACACCGTGTGTTTTTGTTCTTTGATAAACACACACGTAAGTCACGTCCTCATTCTCAGAACAGAACCTTTTCCGACTCTACAATCCACACGGTGCGATTCAGACATCTTTCTTTCGCTTTCATAATAATTTTCTATTCCCCAATTTTATGGTACGATCTCCTTGGAATTCCCCTTCCAACATTTACTATTATTATATATTGTTTAATGCCAGCAACTACAATACAATATTATTCTGTTTTTTTTATTTCGGTAACGGCGATTACTTCAGTTTCAATTTTAGCACTCTTGTGCGACTTATAAAGCCTATTTTTTTTTATCGCCGCAGGTGGACGAGCATTCAACTCAACTCCTTCACAAGTCCAGATCAGAGCGCTTATATCAGTAGCAATCAAGAGTTGAAGTGTCATAGAAGTCGACAAAGGGATTTGACTATAGTTGCCAATATATACGACAGACTGGCAACCTGTCACTAAATGTACTAGAAATCTCGGTGTCTTATTTTAGATGCGTTCCAAATCTTAATCCAAACCCCTGTGAAATCTTTGTGAGCTTACTAAAACTAAGATCGCCCTGTTAGGGAAAATAATGTCTTTGTCAGTGTTAAGATGGGCTTACTGTCGTATATGCCAGTCCGAGACAAATTAAGGCGGCGAGCAGTGTTAAACTTGCCGCGGTGATACCGACAAGTGGGGCGTACCGCGCTGATAAAAATGATGCGACAAAACTGAAACACATTGTCTGAAAAAAAAATCATCATCATCAATAAATTAAAAAATGTCCATTGCTAGACAAAAGTCTCACAAGGACTCCCACACATCATCAGCCGAAAGACGTCCACTGCTGGACAAAGGCCTCCCCCAAGGATCTCCACAATGATCGATCCTGCGCTGCCCGCACGATTCAAGGGAAATGTTTTTCTTGACAGATCACGACGAAATTATCTCAAGTTCAAACTGAGTTAATAACTCTCATCCTAAATTGTAATATGCCTGGGCCTGGTTCCTCAAATTGTTTTTTTCCAATATTGGGATATCACTGTCCATGGGATACCAATATTAGGTTATCACCCATATACTAATGTGGTGCGAACAAGACATTGGTTGTCTGTGAGAGTAAGAGGTGAACTGTAAAGCGTATGTACACTACTACATCCCTTCCTTGTTCAACAGTTAGGCTGCTTAAATGTATGGAACTTCGCCACGTGTGAAAGGCTCCCGTCAATGTTGCGACGGCAAGCCTCGTTTTTCGTCGACGTTTAGCCGGCAGCCGCAGACGCGTTGCCAGTAGCTGGTGGCAGGCACGGCTCTGTCGATGGCAGCCGTCAATGTCAAGCTTCTTACAAACGGCACTTTGTTAACAGTAGCCGTCGCCACATATTGACGACTGCCGTCAACGTGCCCCTCGTCTGTAAACAGCCTTAAGATAATCTCCATTGACTATTTTGTATGAAACTCGATATAATAAAATGTAGGTCTTTTTATTTTTCCATGTCTATCTTTACCTAAAATATTATGCACTCCAATTTGGCCTGTATTATTATAATTATATTTACTGGATAGAATATCTCAGGATAGTTACCACGAATATATTCAAGAGGTAGTTCAAAGGAGTCATTCGGGTGCAGACACAACAACAAAACGCGTACTGCACAAACAAAGTTCCAGAACTGAAAAGAAAATTGACACGGATATTGCTCTAGAGTAGGTAGATGAGGTGTTCCCACAGTAAAAAGTAGCTTTCACTTACTGATTTTAATCGGCTCAAAAGTTTCTGAGCCTATTTGCAACAAACAAATAAAGAAAAAGCTATCCTTGTTATATTAACTTTACCTACTGTAATTATTCTAGAAGTGTACATGTAACAAACAAATTGTGTAAAACAAAAAACTACTACTTTTTTGAATGGAAAAGGATCATTGAAGGAAAGATAGAAGGGAAAAGGAAGAGAGGACGACCTAGAAGGACATATATGGACCAAATTAAGGAAGGAATAGATGTCGTGTCGTATCAGGAGATCAAAAAGAGGACGGAAGACAGAACAGAGTGGCGTAGACTCCACCGACAAGAGCGAGGCTCTTAAATATGAAGAAGAAGAAAACTAAATTGACAATCTACTATCCCTTTTTGTTCTAAGAGATGTGAAAAGGACGTGTAAACTTTTCTATGAGAATCATCGCCAATAGCTATTACAAATCGACAAGGATCTCAATGAACGTTGAAAATTGTAAAGCGCGGCACCACATAAGAAAATAATAGTACTAAGCGGCACACCAAATCCTTTCGCCACGTGCATAAAGATCCTTACCGTGCTGTAGCACTATTTTTTATAACAGTCTGTCTCTTACTTACAAAGCCAAAGCTACAAGGATCAGGGCCGGTTTTGTTGACATGAATTCCCTTATAGGGACCCTGGAATCAAAGCAACGAGCAAAGCAAATGAAATCAACTCAGAGCCTGGCCACAGCGACGCAGGGCGTTAAACCTTTACAAAGAGTTCAAAGAATTTATTTTTTAATTTTTGGATGTTACATCACTTAGTTATGTGTGGTTATGTCTTGGTCTAAGAAAACAAGGTCTAACACTCCGACTATGTGACTGACACAAGCCTACGTCATTTTGCGTTGTTCATCCTTGTCTATTACACGCATTTGACACGGATGAATAGGCAAAATGACGTAGAAATGACGTAGACTTGTGTCAGTCACGTAGTCGGAGTGTTAGACCTTGTTTTCTTAGACCATGAGTTAAGTCACTCAAGTTCAAAGCGAGTTCAAAAACTTGGCTGTCTTCTGTGGAGAAGACTCCACAGGCGTTGCATCCTTTAAACATATTTTTACAATTATTATAACAAGGCAGTGTCCACTATATTGCCACCTTATACCCTCAACGTAAAGTAGAAAACGAATGAATTTTATAAAGTTGTTTTGTTGCGAAGATGGGTAACGTGAATTGCTATGGTATGCCACATCCAGCGCTCCTCCCACCCACGTTATTCGACACATTGAAATGAAATGAAATGAAATCATTTATTTTTAACTTTTGGACACTTTTTTGGACACTTAGTTACGTCAAATAAAGTTACATTTAGTGGCGAGTTCAGCAAAGCAAAATGTGCGGTCTTTTGTGGAGAAGAGCTCGCCGAATAAAACTCCACAAGCGTCGCATCTTTTGAAAATTATATATTTTTTTAATATGTAATATTATAGGTACAATATATCTTAATAAATTAAATTATATTAATAGCCAACTCAAGCAACCTCATTTCCATGGAGATCTGTCTTCTAAATAATCAGATATCTTGTAATATGCATTTTTAATAAATTTTTGCTTAACTACAACTTTAAACTTCTCTAAGGGTAAATTTTGTATAATAGTAGGAATCTTATTGTAAAAGCGTATACAGTCGCCCTTAAAACAATGTTTTATTTTCTGCAATCGACTAATGTGAGATGCCAATTTGTCTTTATTTCTAGTATTATGAGCATGTCGATCACTATTCTTTGCAAATTTTGTAATATTTTTTTTTACATGTAATAAATTGTGGTAAATGTACTCCGATACTAATGTTAAAATATTAATTTCCTTAAATTTTTCCCTAAGTGACACTCTAGGCCTTAATTTATAAATTGCACGAACAGCCCGTTTCTGCAGCGTAAATATATTATTTGCATTTGCAGCATGTCCCCATAGAAGAATTCCATAGGTCATCAAGCTATGAAAATAACTAAAATACACTAATCTAGCCGTATCTACATCAGTAAGAGCTCTTATTCGTTTAACTGCATACGCCGCTGAACTCAGTTTGTTCGACAATTTATTTATGTGAGGATCCCATTGCAGTTTGGCATCCAAAGTAATTCCAAGAAATACAGCAGAGTCCACAAGGTCCACTCTCTGTCCCTTTATTATTATATCAGTTGCTACTGGAGTAACATTTGGTAATACAAATTTAAGGCATTTTGTTTTATTTTCATTGAGTAATAAATTATTTACCGTAAACCAGTTAACTACATCAAAGTCAAAGTCAAAGTCAAATAGTGTTTATTCAAAGTAAGATTTCACAAATCATGGATAGCATTGTTTACGTCGTCATGAACTAATTGTTGTCTTTTAACTTTAAAAATTAAAGAAGTATCGTCGGCAAACAGTACCAACCCATGTTTTTCTTTTATAAGATATGGCAAATCATTAATATACACTAAAAACAAAAAAGGACCAAGAATGGAACCCTGCGGGACGCCCATTTTTATCTTAGATCCAGGCGATCTTTTCCCATTAACATCGACCAAATGGAATCTATTCGTAAGATATGATTCAAGAAGATCGAGCGCCCGGTTTTTTACACCGTAATGATTTAGTTTCCTGACCAGAGTGCTATGATCGACATCGACATTTCGCGCCGCCTGTATCTAGCTGTGGCATGTTCATACAGTTTCCTACGTTTGTTTTATCGCTCTACAATGCGCGTCACAAGGCAGGGGTCAAATTTAAAAAGTTTGTGTTCTATACGTTAAAAAGACGGACAAAAATTCATGTATAGAGATTCACTTATAAAGTTTGAACCCCTTCGGCCGTTAAGGAAACCGAAGTTTGGAAACTAGTTTCCTGAAAGGATTTTTTTATACTCCTACGTAACTGGTTTCCTATAAGGTTCTTTTTATCCTTTTTCGTAACTGGTTTTTCGGTTCGAACCGCGTTTATTCTTTGGAGTTACTTGTATGAAGAGCGTCGATGGCCAAGTGGCTAGGCCCGTTGACTTTCATTCCGAAGTTCGCGGGTTCAAACCTCGGCACGTACCTACCAATGTGTTTTCGATTTTCGAATTCATATGTACGTTTATTCGACGCTCTTACGGTGAAGGAAAACATCGTGAGGAAACCTACACACACCTGCGAAGAAATTCAAAGGTTGTGTGTGAAGTTGACCAACCCGCACTGGGCCAGCGTGGTCGACTAAGGCCTATTCACTCTGGTATCAGGGTAGGCTCGAGCCCCTCGGTGGGGACATATATGAGCTGTTAACGAGAACTTATATGAAGCCACTTACACAGTAACAGCTAGGGTAGTCAGAATCAGTGTGGCGACGAGCATGAGAGAGCATATGCTAAACGTTTTTCTAACGAATAAGTTTCGGTTTTCTTCTTCGTCTACTTCTCCATAATTTACTGAAACTCCTTTCGATTTCACATCAACTGAAACTTTGATTATTATTGAATGTGATTAAATCTGGCATTATGAAATCGCTAAACTTAATGGCAGTGGCTTAAATGGTGACAGAGCGTAGCGTGGGCAGGCTCTATCATAGCTACCATAAGGTTGTCCGATCGATATGATATATTTGGGGAAGGCTTTTGTCTAATGTCTTTCGGATTTTGTTTTCCGAGATAAAATCAGCCTGCGTGTTAATTTAATTTTAAAAACGCACGTAACTAGTCTTCTTTTCATCATAATTATCTTCAACACTTACGATATCGTGAAAACTAAACCATGTTTACAGGAAGCAAAATTTTGTCTCGTGTTGTTTGAAAACGTACAGGTTCACAAAACTATTAACGACTTTTCCACGAATAATATAGCTAGTATCGATGTCTGCCCCATAAAGCTACATCATACACATCTTAAACAACCAATTAAAATTTATAAACAAATTACATACCTTTAAAAACTGTAAAGCTACCATCAGTAAAACCATAACGTCGTCTTTGTGATTGTGGCTTCGTTTCTACATGCTGATGCCGAGTTCTTGAAAACAGGTTACAATCGAATCTAGGACCTAGAAGAAGTTCACATTTATCGTTCGTTAACAGGTCCCCACCGCGGACCTGGAGCCTACCCAGAAATCAGGGTGAGGGAACCTGCTGCATGGTTTAACCAGAACAAAATCAACAACCCAACTTATGGGGTGCCTGAAGAGGATTTGCCAGTAGTATTCACCGAAGTCTTGCAGTGCTCCACAACTGGGGTTACTGAATTCATACTAACAAATGACTAGAATTTTGCTAGAAAACTAGCCTGCACTTTCACTGACATTTGGGTACTCACTCAAAACAATGAATTGGAATGAAATAAGTTAATTACTTACACAAATATATATAAATAACGGTTCTTCTTTTTCTTCTTACTCGTCGATCTTTACTCGATGAAACATCTTTGAGATCGTATTTTTCATTTGAACAGCCAGATACTTGCTGTATTTCATCTAGATAATTCTCAACTGTTTCTTTTTTATCTTTATTGCTTTCAATTTTAATATTAGTAACTTCTGTATTCTTACTTTCTGTCCTTGAATGTAACGGTTCAACAGGTGCATCTTCTTCAATGTTAATTCTAACTGAATCATCATGTTTTATATCTTTACAGTTTTTGTTATCATTTACCTTCAGGTTTCTATTACTCATTCTAGGTAATAAAACGCTTTTCTAAACTTTTCACTAACCAATTCATAATATTGAAGAAACAACCTCAATCGCATTATGCAGTATTTGTGTCTGAATAGAATAGAATAGAATAAACGATAGATTGATTTCTATTACTGTAAATTATAACGATTCTTTCCAAAAAATATATGACTTTAGAAATCTTAAATAGTTATTTTACTTATTAATTCTCTAAGATATACTTTTAAGCTAAATAAATAAAAGTTTACATGATGCCCTCAATACGCGACTTCTGTCAGTGATGGATGAATGACAATTCTGCCAGTGTCAGTCAGTGGTGTCAGGGGGTTATTGACAGTATAAAACTATGTTGCAGTTTGTATTAATCAATCTTTCATAACAATAGCGGGCGGGCGTTGCATTGCATATTGCATGAAAAAGCAACATAGTATGGAACTTGTATGGAAGTAGCTAAAGATTAATCACCAACTAACTAGTAGGTATTATAGACGGAAGTCATATCATATTATGTGGGTCCGGTACTTTGATTCTGGTAATTCTAAGGTAATTCGCTACAAAAAAGCTGGTCGTCTGCATATCTGTTATAATTTTTGTTTCTGGTACATTGCGTCAAAAGGCGGCAATTGGATTATATAATCGCAAAGCGCGCCTTCCCCACCTCCCTGTTGTGTTTCTTACGCTGCTGGCATCTCTTTAAATATATCTCTTTTAGCTTAGAGCAACGCCGGCCTTCCGTACCGGTAGGAAGGCCCGCGTTGCTCTTAAGTCTTTTAGACGATGAATTTGTATCATGAAACCTTAAAGAATATTACATACTTCTGTCAGATTATTATTTTTTAACAGAAGTTCCATTTTTGAACAAATGTAACAAGCAAGCTGTCTCAAAGAAACTGTCACTTTCACATCGTGAGTTGGCGGTGCCGCTGCTGTTTTTTTAGCATTTTATAAAGGTTTTGTAAGAATTTGTGCATTTTTGATAATTTTGCCGAGATCAAAACAGATAACACATGAAGCTGAAATTGAGGAACTTTCCATTGAATAAGCAAGTTTTGAAGTTGCCCCTGATATGGCTGTTGTCAAGAAGCCAGAAGAGAGGCAGCAGGAACCAAAACCAGAACCAGAACCAAAACAGACAGAGGCAGAGGTTAGAAGCGGTGCGGTAGTCTCCGACATTAGTTACTAGTCTTGAACACAACGGAAAACAAATAAACCCAAAAAAAGTAATAGTTTATAAGCTGGAAAAATAAAAACTGCTAAAACCCAATGCTTCTTTTATTCTCTTCTACTTTCCTTTACGTGAATCTCTCAAGAACAAAAAGTATAGGAACAGATCGTGGGATTGTGTACGTCAAAAGGTATTTTTATTCGAAGTTAGATTTCAGAAAACCATTTTTCGACGACAAAGTTAATAAAGTTATATTATGACAATGCTAAATATACTAGATCCATAATGGAAATGGACAGAGGATCTACTAAAATTGCTTTAGGACAAAGCATTTACCAAGGACCAGAACTGTGTAACTCCATGGTTGTTCGTTTAGGCGGTGTTAATCTGTGGAGAAGAACGACTATGTCGCATCTTTCCAAATATCATTACAATATTATGTGAATTGAATTTGATAATAATGCATCTAAGACAACTTACGAGATCTAATCTGTAGAGTTGGAAGAGTTTTGGACTGACTGTGTTACAAGTATGACAAGCACGATTGCAAAGCCTTTAACTCCCCTGAAGGATCCATGTACACCTTCTGAGATATGGATAAAATAAGACTTCGGAGTATCCAATTTGGTCATCGAGTAAATCAGGCAAGTATGAAATGGCTTGGTACAGACAAAGAACCAGATAGCTGACCCCCCTGCCGAATGCTGTGCGAACGCCATCGAGGGCGCCATCTATCGCTCCAAAAGGGCAGAAAAGAACGAACCAACGGCCAATGATACTTCTAAAATTTCAAACAATGCCATCTGTCGTAACTTACAATAAACTAAATCGTTAAAAGAATGTCAGTATAGCTAAGCCAATAATTAGGAAGGTGTAGTCTTATTTCGATTGTGTAGCTAAGTTACAGTGTGGCGAAGTTGTGCACGGTATGGCTGTAGATCTAGATTTGCCTGGATCAAATCCACGAGAGCATTTTAATTATTTTGTCTTTTTATTTTTTACTTTTCCAAAAAGATGCAATTACTGCTATGAGGATTTGATTCTTACATTAAAGATTAAAATAAAACAAAATATATGTTACAATAAATATGTTAACATTTTATTCTTTAATATTTTATCGACTAAAATGTAATATCCAGAGATTCAAACTGGCATTTTTTAGGAGAGAGAACCAACATGCTACTTTTATAATTTAAATTACATTTAAAATTATAAAGTAACAATTTATATCTCTCTTAATTTTGTTTCAATCTCAGGATGATTTTAGTTTATATAAAAACAAAGTTAGGCCAAATAGTGGTAAGTTCAGTGGCGGATTAACGTATAAGCACTACAAGCACGTGCTTGGGGCCCCTGTTCTCCAGGGGCCTCCATCCTCTGCTGGCGTTTCATTTTATACCTACATTTTATCGAGATTCATCCACAATATGTCCGAAATCACAAGGCGCAAGCAGTCCGGGACGCGCGACAGAGTGATCGAGTTGTCTTTGCATTGCAAATGATAGCGCCCATACGCATTACCGTACGTACTTTACTACTTTATTTACGGAGTGGCTTTGATTGAAACTACACTTATCGTTACCCCACACAAAGTTTCCAGGTAAGTACTATATTTATGCTTTCACTATTGATTACGTACACGTATAAAGAATATGGCCTTTTTCAACAATAATTCTAACTTTATGTTTCATAACTAAACTTCAAAAAGTCCCTCAACTTTGACGAACAACTGTCACCACACTTTTCACAGCTTTTTTACATTTTTACTAAAATAATAAATTCACAAAAACACCGTAATTCACCAAAAAAAATGAAAAAGCATGGAACCTCTTGAACATACCTAAACTTGGAAGTATATAAAATGTCACTTTTTGATGTACAGGTATGAAACCTATGCCAATCCATAGAAAATATTATTTAACAGTTTGCTCTGATTAAGGCAAGGAAAAAAATGATTTAAGTTTTAAATTATACCTACTACACTTTCTATTTTGATGAACTTTCATTATATAATTTCTACCTTCTATTTCATTTCCATTTAAGCAATAGAGGGCCTACTTAGGCTCTGTGCTTAGGGCCTCGGATACTCTTAATCCGCCACTGGGTAAGTTATACAATAAAAAAAGAAAGGGAAAGTAGCTAACATAACCGCTGGTTCTCAAAGTCAAAATACTTATTTTGAAGCTTGAAACGTTCCCCAGGTCTTCTCCACAATAATTTTCTTCCATCTTTATCAGACTTGAAGCTCTTTTCGTCAGTAAAAATTACAATTTCGTTCTCCCAATCAAAATTTAAATATTCTGATGCGAATCTCATTCTGTTCTGGCTAGACAATGGGCTTCCGATGGTTGTTTTTTTTTATAATTGGCTTATAATTATGTATTTCACATGCTTGGAGTATTTTCAAACTGAGTCAAGCGATATATTATATGTTATGGCAGTTGACCAAGTCGTTTTAAATGGGACTTCGCTATGAAGCCTTACGATTCCACAATGACGTTCTGATGCAGCAGTATAAGCTACCGGTGGTCGTCGGTCAGAGCGGTTACGTTTCACATCACCAGTTTCTTGGTATCGCCGAATCCATAAACGAAATGTATTTCTCTGCAATATAAAATACTATGATATAATTTTTGTCACGAAATCACATTCCACAAAATATTATTCTATATTATTTTTATAATTAGGTTTTATAAATAGGTATTCATATACGTATTATCTACTTACCGTGTCACCTAATTCTCTAGAAATACTTTTAAAACTGTGGTTATCTTTACAACGCACTGTTGTTTTTGCTTTCATAAAATCATTTAGGTATATGAGAAGTAATGAAAATTGGTAACAGATTATTTTAAATAAAAGTAACCGGAGAGTGCATGAACGTAACGACGACGACGTAAAGTAAATACCTTGCCACGAACATTAGTTTTCTTTATAGTGTAAAACTTGAAATAATAAGTAACTACCCTCACATAATTTGTTCGTGTTATTTTGCATGCATTTTCTCTCAAAAAAAATACATCATAGCTATGAGTCATAGCAAAGTGTGGTATGATATCAAATTTCGATACACTTGACAACTTGTCAGTTGGCGCAGTGGTTTAGCGTTAGCTGTGAAGCTTGTGAATGCTAAGTTACGCGGTTCAAATCCGTTGACTATTCAACATAGTTTTTTTCCGTTTAATAAAAACGGACTTCTCACTATAATATTTATAAAATCAAGATATAAAATAGTGACGGCGCCGCCCGGCGGCGCGGCGGTCGAGATAACTAGTTTCTTGTGAAGCAAGTGTAGGCACATAATCATCTACTCTGCAGATGACGACGATTCTAATCGATGAAATATTGTAGAATAAAATGCAGACATAACATTCATAAATTATAAGTATATTTTGTATTGATTCTAATTTTATTAAAAGAATGAAATCCCCATAGCAAACACTGCGTCTCTTATAAAAAAAGTTAAAAATAAAAAAAGACTAAAACATGAATATGCGCTCGCGGGATCGATCCAGTTAAATCTCGATCTACAGCCATACCGTGCGCAACTTCGCCACGCTGTGACTTAGCGACATTTCCGAAATAAGGCTACACCTTCCTAATTATTGGCTTAGCTATACTGACAACATTCTTGTAACAATTTAGTTTATTGTAAGTGTAAGACAGATGGCATTGTTTTAGAAGTATCATTGGCCGTTGGCTCGTTCTTTTCTGCCCTTTTGGAGCGATAGATGGCGCCCTCGATGGCGTTCGCACAGCGTTCGGCAGGGGGGTCAGCTATCTGGTTCTTTGTCTGTACCTACACATGAACGTTTATCTTTTTCCTTTTTTTTCCTTTATTTCGTTCTTCGTTTTTCTTTTTCCTTTTCCTTTTATTTTATTTTCTATAACTACCTACCCACAAAAGGCAAAGATCTCACAAACGGCCATCTGAACTCGTCATCCATACAAGGCAAACAAGTGTCTATCTATTACCTACACAAATCTTTTCTCTGAACGGAGTTCGAATCCACGCCCGTATGCATTATCAATTACAGTAATTCAACTACAGTAATTTGAGAGCGTGGGAACAATTACTGTAATTGTTCCCAGTAATTAAATTACAAAAGTAATTAATTACGCCCAGCACTGGTAGTGGTATGTATTAATGGGTAGTGGTATGTAATTCTGTGCTGATGATACAATAATTGATGTGTCTATCTGGGAATGTGTCTCGTTGGGAATGTGTACCGTTGAAATTGTGTCTCGTTGAAACTAAATCGCTTCGAAGGCAGGCAGACGTACTACCAAACGGGGCCATTAAAACAAAAATGTCCGTAAGGATTGAGGAGCCACATCAGATTTTTAAAAGCTGATCTCAACATTATTTAGCAACAAAGTAGATAATTTTGCAGCACGAATTCTGGATTTAGCAGCAAAATATATCACTAGTTATATTAATTCAAAGGTGGCTCCTCAATCTAAACATCTGAATTGAGGAGCCACCTGGAACTCGTTGAGTAATGGATGTATATTTTTGAAAATTTTGCATCATTTAGCAGCAATTATGTATAGTACCTCCTAAAAATTTGGCTTCTGTAGCGCTGAAATTACAGAAAATATAATACTTTTAGTATGGCTCCTCAATCTATACTCTAGAGGTGAATTTCCTTTGAATGTGAGCTATCAATTAATATACCGACATATTGATCGTTTAGCAGGTGGTGTGTTTTATTTTGCAGTAAAGAATTAAAATGGTAAAACAGAGTAAATTTTTTAGGCGAACGAATTTTCTTTGGCTCCTCAATCCTGACGTTCTACTTTTATATGATTGACTGTAGCCACCTGAGATCTCAACGGAATCAAAAGTCAGAGACACTAACATTTAGCAGAAATGTCTTCTAAATATATCTGTACAGTTCAGCAGTGTATATGTTTTAAATATTGAAATAACAATACTTAACTATTTCCTTATCAATTCGCTGTGAAGGGTGACCACATTTTGGCCTTAGTAACTAAACCTTCAATAGCGGACATAGCGGTGAAGTATTCTTGTTTGTGCAATTAATAAAAAATGTATTAAAGCAGTTTTAATAGTTGTTTTAAATTAAAATAAAGTTTTCTTTCAGTAAAATGTTCTATCTATAATATTTTAGGTACTTTCCCTCCATATGGCATAGCCGTGGGACGCCCTGTAAATACCTAACCTGTGATGAAAATAAATTTAATAAACTGCTTGTCCTGGTTTCTCAATACGAGTATAATATGGTCACCCTTCACAGCGAATTCATAAGGAAATAGTTAAGTATTGTTATTTCAATATTTAAAACATATACACTGCTGAACTGTACAGATATATTTAGAAGACATTTCTGCTAAATGTTAGTGTCTCTGACTTTTGATTCCGTTGAGATCTCAGGTGGCTACAGTCAATCATATAAAAGTAGAACGTCAGGATTGAGGAGCCAAAGAAAATTCGTTCGCCTACAAAATTTACTCTGTTTTACCATTTTAATTCTATACTGCAAAATAAAACACACCACCTGCTAAACGATCAATATGTCGGTATATTAATTGATAGCTCACATTCAAAGGAAATTCACCTCTAGAGTATAGATTGAGGAGCCATACTAAAAGTATTATATTTTCTGTAATTTCGGCGCTACAGAAGCCATATTTTTAGGAGGTACTATACATAATTTCTGCTAAATGATGCAAAATTTTCAAAAATATACATCCATTACTCAACGAGTTCCAGGTGGCTCCTCAATTCAGATGTTTAGATTGAGGAGCCACCTTTGAATTAATATAACTAGTGATATATTTTGCTGCTAAATCCAGAATTCGTGCTGCAAAATCAGCTACTTTGTTGCTAAATAATGTTGATATCAGCTTTTAAAAAATCTGATGTGGCTCCTCAATCCTTACGGAAAGAGAAAAAATGAAAAAAGAGAAAAGAAAGAAAGAGAAAAGAGAAAAGAGAAAAGAAAGAGAAAAGATAAAAGAGAAAAGAGAAAAGATTTGTATTTTTTGTGTGTGTGTGTGTGTGTGTTTGTAATTAATAAACTCAAAAACTACTGAACCGATTTCAAAAATTCTTTCAGCAGTAGAAAGCTACATTCACCCTGAGTAACATAGGCTAGCTTTCACCGCAGAAAAATGCCTAATTCCCACGGGAAAGACTGTTAATGTGCGCGATGCCGCGGCGGCGGAAAGTTAGTAAAAATAAAAAGCGAAGGTATTCAAAACACGTAGTAAGTATACCGTGTCAGGGTTGGATCTCTTTTTGTAAATATCAGGTATTATTGTCGTGTCGGCGTGTTTGGTAGGCTCTGCTAAGCCTCGTCCAGTTGCGTGCGCGTTATGGACATGAATACTTAATCCCCGTCATTCTGTGAGGTAAATCCTACTGTAACAAGCTTTTCAGGGTTTATATAAAACCAACGGTTATGAAAGTTCTATTACATGTAGAGAAGGTACACAAGGTAATGAAAACATTAAAATTCTTCTTTTTTCTTTTATTTGTTGTATTCAGTTGGGGCAGTTGGCATTGATATTCTTTTTTAAGACATCCTGGGTACATATAGCAACGCGGGCCTTCCTGGAAATGACCTAAGCCTGGGTATGACTGCTGTGTAAAATAAGGTCACCTTCACACAATGATAGCCCTCTACGCTGCGCTGAGGGTCGCAGTATTGGGCAGC
The DNA here is from genome assembly GCA_948473455.1 of Teleiodes luculella. Taxonomy (NCBI): domain Eukaryota; kingdom Metazoa; phylum Arthropoda; class Insecta; order Lepidoptera; family Gelechiidae; genus Teleiodes; species Teleiodes luculella. The sequence continues at coordinate 7,531,876 of OX419606.1, forward strand.
CACCGTGGTGTGTAAAAATTTACAGAAATAAACGCATCGCCGTCATGGGAGTCGACATACTGTTAACAACTCGTTCATAATACGTATTAGACTTTATTATCATAGGTCAAAAATAACAATAAGTAATGAATTTTCATTTTATTTTTAACAGCCTCCATGGTAGGGTAGTGATGTCATTGGACTTTGTGCGACATTGCAGTTTAAATCATCTACTAAACAGAAAGACTATTCCGTAGTTTGGAAGGCACCAGCCGTTTCATCATCATCATCATCATATCCTGTAACCATGAAAGCCGTTAGTTCCGACTATTATCCATTCGTTACAGTACTCGAGTCAGGTCAAAAGTATGAAGTTACTCAATGATTCTGAATCTGACACCAGGGTTTGTGATGTAGGTTAACCTCGAAAGTCACACAATAAGCTAGAGGCATTGGGCTCAATTCTGAAGTGGCCGCTAAAATCTCTAAATTTAAGTTGTTGGTCTCTTTCATTCATATGGGAATCGAAAAGGATGGGGAGATGAATGAATTTAATTTCGAATGAATGATATATAAAATAAGCAGCGCAGCTGTTAAATTCAGCCTAATTCAGTCGGGATGTTTTTAAATTCCTGCTAAATTACGCGTAAAATCGATGTTTTTGTTTTGTCTTATTGTAGGTTGGCAAACACCTGTCCCTTTTCGTCCTTAAGAACGTGTAAGAGACATAACAACTTAAATTTAGATATTATAATGAGCCCATTGTATATTTTAATGCTCTTGCCGCATCTGCCAGCATCTTAGATCAATGTACCGGACGGACAGCGAAACAATCCGTCCGCCGCCGTTCCGAATGAAACCTTGAGTCCACACAGCCATAGGAGGCCTGGAAGTGATTGTGCCACGGACACGATCTGTCCAAAGGCTTTGAAGAAAAAAGGTCTCCTGTGATGTCGTCTGAAACGCATTTATAATAGATAACCGCTATCTGTAAGCAAACAAACAGACTTTGGTTGACATTTTAAGCGGTTGATGCATTTCATTAGAATAGAATAGAATATAACTTACTACTGTACTTACGAATACGAAAACTACGAATACGTGAGAATGTACTTACTTGTACTTTATTGTAACAAGATAAATAAAAACCGAGTCAGGGGATGTAAGAAGTGATATAGAACATATCCAGATATTTTTCAAACTTTTTGTTTCTCTGTTTGTCTGTTTGTGCGAGCTAATCTCCGAAACTGTTGGACCAATTTGAATGAAATTTTGCATGGTGGTACCTCATATGCCTAGTCAATATCTTAGATAGTTTTTACCGCAGGAAAAATCTCATTCCTACGGGAAACGGGTTAAAAACGTAAAATGTTCTGAGTTTTTAAATCTTTGTACGGGCTAATATCCGAAAATGTTTGACCTATTTGAATGAAAATGATTGCATGGTGGTACCTTATATCACTGGTCAACATCTTGGATACTTTTAATTGCGGAAAATTAAAGAGTTCTCGTGGGATAGTTAAAAATAAATACGGAAAAGTCAGCCAAACAAGCAGACAGCTAGTAATACTAAAGTATGGAACGTTGATACTAGATTTAAAAACATTAAATAAAATACTTCCACGGCCACTATATGCTTGTATTTTTGCCATCCAAAAAGTCCGTTTTAATTATTATTTAGGCCGCGCATTGTGGGACATGATTTAATTCCAAATATCCGACAAGAATCTCTTTGGGAGGCCTTTCATATCATACCTTTCCGCTTTTTGTTTATCATTTTTATACATTTAGAGAGACTCGCGACGAGTTTTTTTCGTTGTAAACGTTATATTGACATACTCAACTATAAGCATTCTTTTTTGAGTCTTCGTTTCTTCAGAAATATACTTCAAAAATCATCAGTAGGTAATTGGTAAATCAAACAAAAAGGCGGGGCCAGAGAAGATCGTCTTTTTTTAAATTGACCTATGCTTGAGTCGAAAAAGTACGACGGATCAAGCTTCACCGGACTTGCGGGGGAGCGGAAGACTCTACCCCAAAAAAGTCATATACCAACGCGTCAAAGATCGTCGCGTGCAAGGAGAATATTTGCAAACTGGGCTAGCGGGAACTTTTATGATAGTACCTTATATAAACACAATATATTATATTTTACAATACAATGTGATATTGTTTATTAACACCAAAACTGGTATCCTGTTACTTGAATGACTAGACTGCGGGGGTATGTACAGAAGCCAACACACGCGGTTGGACAATCACACTACGTAATTCACTCCTACCGCTACGGAATACGGCCGCTCACAAGGTCAACATGTCCAGCCGCGTGTGCTGGCTACTGTACCTACATACAATAAGTGATGATAGTCTGCAAGATGCCTAACTGCTCATTATATTTAATCACTACATAGTATAAAACAAAGTCGCTTTTTCTGTCCCTATGTCCCTCCCTTTGTACGCTTAAATCTTTAAAACTACGCAACGGATTTTGATGCGGTTTTTTTTAATAGATAGAGTGATTCAAGAGGAAGGTTTATATGTATAATACATGCATAATATGCTTAAGGATAACCCACAATAACCATTTTCCCGTGCGGAGCCGGGGCGGGTCGCTAGTTATAGTACATTCCTCATCATCAACCCGTCACTAGATGCACGAGTATATTTTAGTCTAACTTTCCGCCCCGCGGCTCCGCCCGCGTTAATAGGTATCACGTGGGAAAGAAATATTTTCCCGTGGTAATATGTATTATTGTATTATTCTGATGTATTTTTAAGCTATATTATTGTAAAGTTTCATTAAAATCGATTCAGTAGTTTTTGCGTGAAAGAGAAACAAACATACATCCATCCATACTCATGCTTTCGCGTTTATAATATTAGTAGGATGCGTACCGAATCTAAACCCTATGTTTTTTTTTTGTTTTCCCTATGAAACAAGTTTAGTGTACCTAAGTGGGAGTAGACTTCACAAGTAACACTTGCTTGTTGTGCTAATGACGCAGTGTTAGCAAGCTTCATTGAGTGCTAAAGAAGGGACGTGAAAAGTCCCGCATTTCACGGGATATTCCGATTTTTATAAATGATTTTAAAAAGTTTATTTAATTTAAAAAATGGTAAAATTACTACCATTTCTTATTAGTTGGTTTAATAACTTTTTTGCGCAATAAAGTATTTTTATTTACATACTAAAAACAAATAACAAGCTAAAATTAACACAATACCATTGCAAAACTCGCGGCTACTTATTTGTTTTATTTTATTTGCGGAGTTATTAGCAATTATTTACAACGTATACAATTAAAATAGGATATACAAAATGCCAATAACAAACTTCCAAATAAATGAAACCATCACCACATTATTAACCACACCACAATACCACATAATTAAAACTAATAAAATTGTCTGAGCTAGGAAAGATCCCAAAATATAGAAAAAAAAACTCAAATAGAATCCCGTCATACTACTGATGCTTTGACAGCCCACTACTGGACTAGACCTCTCCCTCGAAAAGCTAATAATAATGTCCACGTTTGACAAGCGGGTTGGGAATCGCGCTGGTATTATTTACACAGTTAAACGCTGAGCAGTCTACTCCCTAGCTTATTACCATTAGTCTCCTTTCACGACATTCACGCTAGGCTTGATCGTATGCTAAGACGGGCACCAAGCGGCGGCGGCGGGACGGGATTTGGTCCCGAAATAGTGTCTCACTAGTGGCCCACACTGAGTTACTGGAAGGCGTGAGTGGGAGCACAGTTAGCTCTTCATTTGCTGGTCCCCGTTTTAACACGGCAACCTGTTTACATGTGTAAATTTCTTGCCTCACTGTGCAAATAAATGAAGTAGGTATCCTGTTTAAGCTCGTAGCGTTATGCCCCACTGTGCAAATAGCTGAAGTGTGCTCGAAATTCGTCACGACAAAGACTTGTTAACCGACTTTTTTACACATAGTTTTAAGGTGGAGAACACACGATGTCGCTAGTCGCGGCGATAAACCACCCCACAGAGCTAACCTTACCCCCACAGCTCACAGCGGTGACGGAAGTCGTCTCCTTCACAATGACCTTTCGACATCGAAAAGTGATTTGTAAAATCTTACTTCGAATAAACACTTTTTGAATTTTGAATGTTGACCTAGGTTCGAGGCTCCCTCGAGCCGCCCCTAGACGCGTTGGTATAATATGACTACTCTGGGGTAGAGCCTTTCGCTCCCATGCAAGTCCGGTGAAGCTTGATTGCATGGTTGTACCTTATCAACACAAGCGTAGGACAGAAACAAAACGGAAGTGCGACAACAATAATATTTTAAATATCATTCATTCAAAATTAGATTAATTAATCTTTCATCCTTTTCGATTCTCATATGAATGAAAAAGACCAAGAACTTAAATTTAGAGAATTAGCGGCCAAGCCGGAATTGAACCTAATATTTTGTAGTGGCACGTGTCGCACATGCGCGCAACCCTATTGTGGGGGAGGCCTTATACCATATTTTTGTATAGTCACTTAACGCTACCAATAATACGAGAAGACAAGAATAACACCAATTTCATCAGCCTACAGCATTTAGCAATGCAGGACGCTCAATAGAATAAACAAAGGGACATCGAGTGCGAATTAGAACTTGAGGCTAAAATAATCCGCGTATAATGGAAGAGTTGAATACGATAATATCGCCCTTGGCCTACTACCGAAACAGTTCTAGGCGCTCCTAGGGTAAGGCCTTGATATCAGCGGGTGGTGACAACACCATAGCAATTTTTCCATGTAGCAACACTGATCCTAATGTGAGTCAGTTCATTCGCTCGCTCTCTAGCGTATAAGTAAGTCAAGTGCTCTGTAAAGGTCGAATAAATAATACTGAATTTACCGAACTAAATGTGTTTTTCGCTCTACTACCACGCCCCTATCAACCATACAGTCCATTCATCGGGAAAGGAGGAAACCTGGAGACTGGCGTAGTAAACGCCAACGGGAATCATACGTTAATAGCTCATTTATATTTAGGGACCTAACCTAACCTAACCTTCCCAGAATCATGGCGAATTGTCCTTATCGGTCACGCTGGCCTAGTGAGGGTTGGTCCAGTACACTTCACACATAAGCTTTGAATTTCTTCGCAAGTGTGTGCAGGTTTCATCACGATTATTTATTTATTTTTCCGAAAATATCCCAAATTATCATAACAGAAGTGAAAACAGTAACAAAATTGACTGAAAAATTACTGAGATATAATACTTAATATGTACCAGTACCTATATAAAATTTTTAAGCTATTTACCTCCCTGCAAAAATGATAATAATACGGCAGACATGTGAAGTGACGTCATATTACATGTCGGATCTCTCTTTCTAACCTACCACTTTAAAGCAAGCTTTAAATCAATACGACTCTTAAAATAATTTGTATTTCTGGAAAATAGTTTCATATTCAGTTATGAATGTTGATTAAGTTTGGCATAAGATTTTAAGCCTGTGTCTCGCTGATAATGGCGCCACACACTATCGCTCCCCAATAAGCAGAGGGAGCAGTTTCATTTGGACACTAATAAACAACTGTTAACGCCCGCGCCAGTGCTCTGAGGGGATTTGAACCGAGGACCGCGCCTCCGGAAGCCCTACTTACATCTTTCGCACCAAGTTGTGTAAAGTTAAGTCCATGGAATACACGTATTCTTTTGACATCTATCATTTATCTATACCTATGTGTATAATAAAAATAAACCCCTTTTTCTCTCTATCACGCTATAACTTACACACGAAATGTGTAATGAAATCTTGTACTTTGTAAGTTAATTGACGAATCATTTTAATTACGACAGTATATGAAAAGGCTTTGGTACATTCTTTTTCCTGAGATGAGTATCTTTGAGTAAATTGCTCCAGTATTAGCTAAGCCTTCACTTACCTATACTTACTATTTATAGTTGATTTAGTAGTTCAATGCCAACTTTCTGTAAAACGCCTACTATTTCAAATTATTATACATCGCATCGCACTATACCGACTTTCTATAATTGAGGAACTGGAGATTGCGCTATGCCGAACAATCTCATGAAGCCCAAAATTGCTTTAGAATGAAATTTATATCGCATTATGCTTATTCTCCATAATTTACATTCGTAATGTATCTAAATGCCGATTATAAGTACAATTAAAGACAAAATATTTTATATTTCAGAATAATATAATTAATTTTACTAATGCAATTACAAATGAGCAAGAAAAAAATGATACAAAGTAAGTTTATGTTATTCACATGAGCGCATTCTTTCAAAGTAGCATTTTCTTTAAATAAAATTAAAGTAATCTCCCGAGTGCCGGCGGAACGTAAAGAAGACAGGCGCAACATTTCATTCTTTTATTTCAACTACAGTGGCGTAGCTACAAGGGCTAAGCGTGGCCTCAGGGCCCTAAGCTCGGGCCCCCCACAGGCTAATTAGCAAACCTTATTGAACTAGCGCAATTTTTTTTACATTCAGGTTCTAAACAAAATATCTTACACTAGCGACCCGATGGTTATTGTGGGTTATCGTTAAGTATATTATGCATGTATTATACATATAAACCTTTCTCTTGAATCACTCTATCTATTAAAAAACCGCATTAAAATCCGTTGCGTAGTTTTAAAGATTTAAGCATATATAGGGACATAGGGACAGAGAAAGCGACTTTGTTTTATACTATGTAGTGATAGTGAAGCAACAATAATTTAACTACTCATGGCTACTCATTAAAAATATATACTAAGTTATCAATCAGGCAATCCACTTCACCTGGCATATAGAAGTTGCAGTCAGCCAAACCTGCTCTGGGGGCGCCACGTGTATATCTTTACGACTTTTCCTCAGAAAACTGAAACACAGCAATCTGCTTTTTCTCACAGAGATAGACTGAGGGCAGAAGAGTAACATAGGCTACTTTTTACCGAGAAAATTGTCTCGTTTCCACAGGAAAAGTCGAAAAAAACGGAAGCGTAGCCGCAGTCGCACAGCTAGTATATTGAAGGGGCCCTAAATTTTGTTTCTCCAGGGCCCTTGGTCACCTAACTACGCCACTGCAACTATTTCTCCCACTTTACCGGTTTCCCAACCATTCGCCCGCTGTATTTCTTTGCAAAATGAAAACTGACTTTTAAAAGTTGGCAGCACAGAATACTTTCATTCCACTTTATAGAAGCCCTCATGAAAATAATATAAAGACTTCACAATAGTATAAAGCCTCGCTAACTCTGAGAAATGGCTGTTTCTTCACAGAGCTGTGGTTCGCTGGAGAATTAAAATGCCGTAGTGATGTACCTATCAGGATAATACTAGCACAAGGATGGCCACGAAAAAAACCGGTATTTTCTATAAAAGTACTGTTATTTAACAGTCTGTCTCAAGGAACTTAATTAACGTAGATGAGTTACTGCTCGTTTTTGCTTGTTTAGTTTTTATTTGTTTTCTGGTTAGTGCTCTATAGGACGAATACTATAATTCTTTTGCACACTTTAAATCAAGTGTTAAGATTCGCTAAAAGTCAAGTTGATCATACAACTAGGTAATTATTGTGTACATTTTAAATTAAAAATCGCATTCTAACATACCGCCTAGATTATATCAAAATAATATTTTAAAAGCCTTGCTGCTTTAAGCTATTATATTCAAAAACAAACCAACAAATCAAAGTGTGGTTCTCTCGCTAGAATAGAAAATATAACTGGCTTAACTGTGTGATATAGATTTTCAAAAGTTAAGCAATAAAATCTTTGTGCTCTATGAAAATGATTAAAGTAGGTATGCAAAAGAGTAAAGTAAATATTATTTATGGTGTATCCCAACCCTACGTTACCTCGTCGTAGTTATTTCATCACCTTGTATGCAAACGCGAAAATGTCCGTCTGCCTTCACTAATTCCACTGATAAAACTACATTTTGCGCTAACAAGAATTCTTGCTCACAATTTCTAGATGGGTTCATTCATAGTCCCCTTTGTTTGAGAAAGGTTACTCTAATTTTGCAATTTGCTGAAATTCAAGTTACCTTTGAAAATTGTGAGATGAAATAATATCTTTTTGTGAGTAGTCAGTGTTGACTTTGAAAATATAATTATTTAATTTAAAGAAATATGCACCGTGGAATTTAAATAGGAATTATTTAACACCATGATAATGTTAGATTTTTTTTGTGGTAATTATTACTTTAACACTAACAGTTAAATTGATACAACAATAAATAGTAGATACAAATACGACAAGATTTTTAATCCCAGGCATGCCCAGCGTGGGGATCTTGGAAACATCTCTAACCCTAAAGAGTAAATGGTGCAACAGTAATATTTGATTATACACAAGTCGCGATTAACAGGCGAATAATAAGGTGCATTTTCTGCGTGACACCGTGTATCTTGCGTTTAAGTAAATCTAAACTTTCAGCTAACCAAACTATTTTAACACAGTTACCTACTTTCAGTTAAACAAAACAAATTCAATACTCGCTAAAATTTCCTCTGAATGGTCTCCTCTACTTTCTCATTCGTCCACTGTTTATATTGTCATATTTTTGACAAAGTTGGCAACTTTAATCAAACTTACGGCTGAATTTAAGAACTCTGAAGAGTTGCAGTTGAAACTGCAAGTATTTTCAACTATAAGCACTTATATTAAGGTTTTAAAAAGATGCATTTGCTCCGTTTTCGCGATGTTGTGTCGCATTTACTTCAATAAGAAGATAAAAAGCAGCCGCCGAGCTTCGTCACTTGAATTTCGTTTTAAGTAGATTGTAGTGGCGTACATAAATTTAAGACGGTGGCTTTAAAAAGGGCGGATAAAATAGACATTTTTGTTATAATTATTTTGTATATGGTCTTAACGCGATAATTTTAAATAGGTATGTTTCACGATACGATATCAAATAAATAAATAAACAAAATAATGGGAATAATGCGCGAAAGCCTCAAAAAAAATTGTTATCAGTTCTTTTGGGTGGAATCACGGCTTATTTAAGGTGAACAGGTCCAAGTCGACCATATATCCCAGTACAGGTTGGTCGACCGGGCTGGTCCAATGCCGGGTTGATCTACTTCACACACAACCTTTGAATTTCTCCGAAAGTTATCTAGCAGCGATGTTACCTCGGTGTAGAATAGGATGCCGCATGTCGCGAATGCCTTGCGGCATATTTTCTTTTTGTAGCATACCATTTATGATTTCTCATTCATGACGCAATTATTTACCATGTGTCACTGTTACATGTAGTTGCCTCGGCGTAAATAATAATAATAACAAAATAAGAAAAACAAAACAAAACGAAACGAAACGAAAAAAAACAAAACAAATAAAATAGCATTTTTACAATATGTTCACATAAAATACAGTTACACAATGATTTACATACCTAAGTAGGGTGAACTCCTTAACTCCTTATTCCTAAACTAGGTGGAAACCTGTACCTATCTTAAGAACTCGGTGCTCAGCAGACGCGCGTATCATTAAAGACGTTCAACATATAAATGCAATATGTTTGGTATTACTTATTTGTGATGATTGCTGTATGTATGTGTGTGTATGTATGTGTGTGTAATATTATTACATCATGTTCTCTATTATAAAGCTCCTTCACATTTTTTCTTGTGGCCACACCAAAAGCGGGTAAACGTGGTAGACATGTGAGCGACACTATCTGAAATAGGTGTCTCTGCGCAGGAGATGAGAATAAATAAAATGCAGCGCAATGAAGGCTGGCAACACTTTTACCAAGTTTGCGAAGCTGGCTATGCTTACAGAAGAGACGTTATTGCTGGCAACTTTAGAAAATAAATAACACTCAAGAAAAATCTATGAAGCAACAATATTATAAAAACTATAAATAATTAAAAATCAAAAAAGGCAAATCAGTTTTGAAAATAGATACATGAATGCGTTTATTTATTACATCAAATACTAGGTACACAATGTATGTAGTGTTGAGTATATAACATAGGATAGGCTGACACTAAAATGCCTGCAATAATAATAATCTCGTTGTACGTAAATGTCATGTTACATAAATTACTACCTTTCTTATAACTTTGTTACTTTCATCTAGTTACTTTGATAGGACTTGTAACCGTAGCAATTTGCTACGGCGTAGCGGTTACGTAGCAGTGTCTACGATTATCACGCCTGGCTACTACAAAGCTCAGGCGGCGTACTTTTTAAAATATAAACTACGTTAAAATTTGTTTTGGGCGATTTTATATTGTACCTAAATTAAAAAAAAACCAACTTGACTCAAGAATATTAAAAGGCTAAACTCAAAGCATTTTTATTTTTTAAATAAAATAAGCGGTGATTGTTTAAATATCAACGATATGAAGGTTCATTATAAAATATATATATTTTTTTAAATTTAGTTGTTAACATATAAAAAATAGCATCCGCAAATTGTTTTTAATTATTATTTGAGACGTAATATTTACGAATTTTCTAAAGACTCAACTTCACACACAACCTTTGAATTTCTTCGCAGGTGTGTGCAGGTTTTCTCGCGATGTTTTCCTTTACCGCAAGAGCATCAAATAGACGTACTTATTAACAACTAGCTGTTAGCCCGCGGCTACGCCCGCGTTGTTTTTCAATTTTTCCGTAGTAATTTTTAACCATCCCACGGAAACTTTTCAATTTTTCGGGATTAAAAGTATATAAAATGTTGACCGGTGATATAAGGTACCACCATGCAAAATTTCATTCAAATCGGTCTAAAAGTTTCTAAAGATAAATAGTAGAGATACAGAGCGAGACAGAAGAAATATTAAATTTGGAAATATTTTTTTTACGTCATCATAACAACGGGTTACAAATCGTACGGAAAACACGTTTCGAACGGCGCTGGAGTTGGATCGACTCCAATACCGTGTCCGGTCGCTGCAACCCGTAGCTGCGACTAGCCAGCTGAAGAATATACTTACAGATGGACGTAATTCCAGACACAATATTTTCATAGCCTAGTAGTGTGTTGCCTCATTTTCAAAACTTTTGTTTCTCTGTTTGTCTGTTTGTACGGGCTAATCTCCGAAACTGTTGGACCGATTTAAATGAAATTTTGCAGGTGATACACCTATATCTCCGGTTAACATGTTAGATATTTTTAATCCCAGAAAATTAACAATTTCCTGTAGCTATCCTACAGGAATTAAAGGATCAGCGCATTGTACGGGCTTATCTTGAAAACTGTTCAAGCGATTTGAATGAAATTTTGCATGATGGTATCTTGTATCCCCGGTCAACATTTTAGATACTTTTTTCTATGGGAAAATATTTCATTCCTACGGGAAACTGGGCATGGAAAAGGTCAAAAACAACGCGGGCGTAGCAGCGGGCGGACTGCTAGTTTTAAATAAAGAATTCGTCACGACACAGTATTTATAATTCACTCAACATCCCATAATGTAAACTAAATACACAATTCCCCATTGTTCTTTTGGTTCATCAATACATAAACCTACATATACAGGCGACCTAATTAAGGCGGGCCACAGACGGTAAATATTTAAGTATAGAAAGGAAATGATGCATTTTGCAGTAGAAGCGACACTTTTTTTTAAATAATGTATTCGCAAGTGTTATTCTATTCTATTAATTCTTTGTATGATACTAGTTAAGCTGCAGTTTCGTACCCGGCCGAAGGGTGTCACTCACATACGGCCATCTGACCACAAATTAGGCTTTTAGTGTGGGATTAGACAGTGCTTTTACTATGGGTATTAGACAGTTGATACATACATATTAGATAAATAATAAAAAAACATACTTAAACAAATAATATGCAACATCCAGACACGGCAAAAAGTGTTCGTCACACACTACTGCCCTGGACGGAACACGAACTCGCAACCATTAGCTTCAAGGCCAGGCATCCAATAGAATAGCACTGACTAGGCTACGGAGTTGATTTATAGTGTACTGAGGACTCATTAATCATACCATATACCTAATACGAGTATTAATCAGAAAATTTGAGGTCCACATATGGTCTAAAGTCACCGACATAGCCCGAAGAATCGCTAAAACGAGTGCTGGAAGATTTAGCGTGGGCAGGCTTCCCACAAGGTGGCTCAACGATTTGGTGAAGGTCACGAGAAGCGCTGGATGCGGGCAACGCAGGTCCGATTATTGTAGAGATCTCTGGGGGACGCCTTTGTCGAGCAGTGGACGTCTTTCGGCTGAAATGATGATGATGCTTGCTTGCTTATCGTGTAAGTTTCGAGGTAAACCTACCTGACAAACCCTGGTATTGGAATTATAGAACCGCCTTAGGTATCCGACATGGCTCCATTAACGACTACATCTGTAGATAGTAGCCGGGACCAAGGGCTTTACGTATCTTCCGAAGCACGGAATCATCTTTCCTTTTGGGCAATCAGGTGATTCAGTCTGCAATTTCCTAACCAAACTGAGGAAAGTTTCACAAAGTGATATTTGTTCGACGAGTCCCCACCGGGATTCGAACCCGAAACCTCCGTAACGCCAGGCTAGTTTTGACCATTCGACCACGGAAGCTATATATGATGATGTCTACAGAATATACATATAATAATATGCCATTTCTACTATACTCTTCCCACTTCTGATACCCGGGTCGCCGGGGGACAAAAACTCAGCGCTAGGTAATTAGGCGGAGCGCAAACATTTTTTCCTTACTAATGTCCTAGAACGACAGTCGCAGCGTAACGAGCGGCCTAATGCGCTGTCGGCTTTTGTTTTTAATCACAATTGTTTTATGCCATAACAACACTTTAATAAGACTAGGCTCTGCATAATGAGAATGTTCGGGAGTCTGTATTTTAAATTCGAATGTTAAGGTTTGATGTTTGGGAGTTTGATATCCTAGTGTGCTAGCTAAGGTCTCAAAATAAATGGAACAGGTAAGGTTACTAGACCCGAGATTGCCATTTTTTGTGCCTTATTATCTGTCTTCGTCTTTTCTATATCTTGCAATATGGAATCAGTATTAAAAATCGTATTTAGAACGTTAATATTATTTTCTCACAATTTTAATCTCGTCGTTAAATTGAATATGACCAAATATGTAATAAATTTTGTATAGGTTTCTCATTTCATGTTCTTGCCACTCATTTCTGACGCACAAAAAAAAACATTTTCTGCCGCACACTATTCTATGCCAGTTGATCACAGTTGTCTGACATTTAAATATACCTACCTACTATTTTTTTTAATTGTTCTTATAGAGCGTCTATATCATTTCGAGATCGTCTAAAATAATCGCAACATAATGGTTTTATGACCTTGGCAAGTATTATTAGTATTGTTGTTGTTTTGTTTGTTGTTTATGGTTGGTGGGCTGTTGTTGTTATTTTGAAGTATTTTGGTAACAATAAACATACTCAATTAGGCAGGTTTGTTCCGTGTTCCGCGGCACGTAGGCGCGGATCCGGATTCAATTCGCCACGGAATTAGTGCGGAATTAAGTTCCTCCAGTCAGATTGCCTGCGGACGTGCCCCAGGATTAGATTTTAAACTGTGCCGTAACATATGGACGAGTCATAGGCGACAGCTGGCTTTAACATTCTTGCAGTACCTGTCATCGCGTATGATAATAGCATAGATTTAATATAATAAGTACTACAGTAAGTAAATTGAGGGTCGGTAGCCAAGTGGCTAGGCCCGTTGACTTCCATTCAGAAGTTCGCGGGTTCAAACTTCGGCACGTACCAATGTGTATTCGATTTTTTAATTCATATCTACGTTTATTTGACATTTTTACGGTGAAGAAAAACATCTCGTGAGGAAACCCGCACTGGGCCAAAGTGATCGATAAAAGCATATTCACCCTGATTTCAGGGTAGGCTCGAGCCCCTCGGTGGGGACATGTATGAGCTGTTAACGATAGTAACTAACTTATATTTCTGCTCCGCGGATTCGCCCGACCCTAAAGTCTATTTTATTTCTGTCCCTTAAAGTGTATTTTCTCTCTTTACCAAGTAATGAAAAAGGTTGAAGGCATTCCAAACAGACAGACAGAGTTACTTTCGCATTTCTAATATTAGTAGGGATAGTTTGAGTTTCAGATATATGGCTACTGTTGAACTAACTAAGGCTTCACTGGGTTGGAGGGTATTTTTTTCTATGTACAGTTTTATTATATAAATTACAATAATCACTACATAGTATAAAACAAAGTCGTTTTCTCTGTCCCTATGTCCGTATGTCCCTATGTCCCTATGTATGCTTAAATCTTTAAAAGTACGCAACGGATTTTGATGCGGTTTTCTTTAATAGATAGAGTGATTCAAAAGGAAGGTTTATATGTATAATACATGCGTAATATACTTAAGGATAACCAACAATAACCATTTTCCCGTGCGGAGCCGGGGCGGGTCGCTAATTACTATGTAAAAAGAGTTTGCAGATGTTTCTAGTATCTTTATTCACTTTGAGCAAATCGCCTGTGTCTTGCACCGCTATAATTGAGGTGTTCACGATATACGCTTACACGAGAAGACTTATCTAGCGGCGTGTGCAGGCAGGGTTAACTGTCTGATTTCTACTAATTACACACTTGCAAGGCCACTGGCAACACTCATCAAGTTTCAATAATAAGAAAACAACTGTGAAAGTATTAAAAAGTATATAGGAATTTTACTATGGGTCCCGTAGGAGTAACAGCGCAGACTTAGCAAATAGGTCGCTGGCCTCAGTCTTGATACCATCGTTGTAATTCTAGATTCTGCGATAGGGGTGCTGCCTTATCGAACCTTAACACGCAACAGGGTTACCACACACTTATAAGTTTGATTGGAATAAGAAAAATATTGATAGTTATACCTCGCATAGAATTAAGTGATTATGAAACCTACTACCCTTGGCTGTTCCTCCTTATCGAGTTTAGTTACTAGTTTTCTGCCCCACAGCATAGATTTAATAAGTACTATAGTAACTAAATTATGGATAACTTGCTTTCTGCCCTAAGGTTCCTCCTGCGTTAATAGTTTTTTCCATGGGAATGAGGTTTTTTCCTGTGGTAAAAGGTAGCCTATGTGTTATTCTGATGTTTAAGCTATATTACTGTAAAGGTTAATTAAAATCCAATCAGTAGTTTTTGCGTGAAAGAGTAACAAACATCCATCAATGTATCCATCTATACATCCTCACAAACTTTGGCGTTTATAATATTAGTAGACTTTTTATTTTTTTGTCCTTCTTTCACACTGAAACTAAGAAGCGAGTAGATCATTTTTTATCTCAGAGATAGATTGAGGGCCGGGGACATAAGCTTCTTTTTATCGTGAAAAAATATCTCATTCCCAAGGGAAAAGTTAAAAAAACTACACTAGAGTACCCGCGGGCAGACAGCTAGTAACGATACCTATAGTAGTTATATTTATTTTTGTTATATACTTAGTACTTAGCCAGGAACTATATTTCTTAATTTAGATAGTCGTCAACTTGTGTCGCTAACAGTACTAACTTTAAGGTCGGTCTATAAATAATATCCTCTTTAATGGTTAGCGTCAATCGGTTTTATAGAACACTTTGGCTTTACGACCCCTGACTTGGTTTATCACTGTCCTCCAATCCCAGTAAAGTAACGACTCGTATTCAAATAGAAGTGCAGAGTAAAGGTCTTTAAACCTTTCACAGTTTAAGAGTTCTTAAATCCAGAATATATACTGACTCCTTACGTATTCAACATTATCTTATCAAAATGAGTCGTTCATTGTATATCGATTCCCACCTCGGCGATGCGTTTATTTTTGTTTGTTTTTTTCCACCTCCACGGCGACTTCACATAATGGCGACTTCCCACCCTGGCGGCCTGCCATCGTGTTAAATTGACCATATTTTGTTCAGCAGTCAGACGCAGTAGATGGTAATCGACATACTGGGAACAACTATAGAGTTGTTTCCGTTTCAGCTTGGGCAAAAATGCTTTCTTATGTCATTTTGTTCATTTGTCCATGTGGTTTCTTCTACAGGTAGAATTTCCCAACCGATTCTCGTAAAATTTCATGAGCAGGTTCGTTAGTTACCTAGATATAGATTTTTTCTTTTGAGTTAGTTTTTTTTTAAGACGGCGAGGTGCAGCTACCTTATTTTCGAAAATCGGTTACATCGATGAGATTCGAAGATATGGTGTTGTAGAATAGATAGTTACATTTGAATAATCTCTAAACTGTAGATTACAAAGCTCTTTACCGGGTCATACCGTGCTACCACAAAATAAACACACGTTGATCGCCTGTCTAACTAAAGGCACATAACACCATCAGCATTGAAATATAAGCTTTATGCTGTGTTATTTAAAAGTGATTTTACACGTCAGTGGAAAGTGGACGATGAGTCGATGACGCGTCGTCCACTTTCAACTGGCATGTTGTGAAATCACTCTTAAATAACACAACCATAAATCTTACATTTCAATGCTATTATTTGAGTTGAGTTGGTGTAGAGTAGGTATAATGTGCGAGATCTTAAATGTGATTTTTCATGCAAGATTTTTGTACTCGCTTTAAACGTGTGTTAAAAAGTTTTTTGGTAAGAAAGTCCGCTAGTTCCTGTAGTCCATCCTATAAGCACTTTGATATTAATTATATCTAATTCATTTAGATTTCTCTCGACAATTAATCCGGACAAGCTTAATCGCCATAAAATAGGTAATGAGTTTTAAGACCTAAGTTACAAATGCCTCTGGTTATTACTGTAGACAAGTTCTTGAGGACCTATTAAAGGTTATGACAAGAAGGACCGACTAATTGCTTCATCGGAAATTTGTGGGTAGGCAACTATCTCGCCCTCTCTTTCTATCTATTGTTGTCTTCTTCGTTATCATTATCTATCTACCTATACTATACCACACTATACTAATATTATAAAAGAGGAAAGGTTTGATTGTTTCCATTGAATATGCTCCAAAACTACAGAACCGATTTTAAAAATTCTTTCTCTGTTGAGAAGCTACATGATCCCTGAGTAACCTAAGCTACTAAAACTTAAATACTCGTAATATAACCCAAGGTGTAACAAAAATACCTAAAATATTCCTAATAATTGAATAGGCTCCGATACTACTGAACCGACTTTAGTGAACTTGGCACAAAGATAGAATAGACCTTGGGAAAGAACATAGGCTACGATTTACCGCGGGAAAATTTATTATTCCGACGGGAAATTTTGTTAAAGCAGGCGGAGTTGGCACAGAGATAGAATAGACCTTGCTGAAGAATATAGGCTAACTTTTGCCGCGGGAAAATTCCTTATTCCCACGAGAAAAACCATTAACGCGGAGTCGCGGCGGGAAGCTATTCATGTGATAATAATGATTGGAGGTCAAGTGGCTAGGGCCGTTAACTTCCATTCGGAAGTTAACGGGATAAAGCCTCGGCATGTAAATGTGTTTTCGATTTTCCAAGTCATACATACGTTTATTAGACGCTCTGGTAAAGGAAACATCGTCAGTAAATCTGCACACATCTGCGAACAAATTCAAAGGTTGTGCGTGAAGTTGACCAACCCGCACTAAGCCAGCGTGGTCGACTAAGGCCTATTCATCCTGATTTCAGGGTAGGCTCGGGCCTCGGGGGATATTATGAGCTGTTGACGTGTTAAAAGACGCATATGTCATAAAAATCTCGAAACATCCTTTTTCTCGAAAAACAATCAAGTTAGTCGATCAACTTCGCAAAAAATACAATAAAATTTTAACATAGTATCTAAGCGACGAATGTAAAATTTCTTCTGCGGAAGAATTCTTCTCTACGGAAGATTGCTTAGAATAAAATGCTTTGCTGAACTCGCCATTAAATTAAACTCTTGCATATTTGTAGAATTTCCTAAGGTAAGCTATTTTATTTTAAAGCCTAACTTGATGATGAGAGTGCGTAACTTGACTTCGACAAACAATAAAGCAGATATCACATAGCATCGCTCCCTTTGACGACACTCTTAAACGATCGTGCGTTTAACTTTAAAAAAATATTTTCGCACGCTCAATATCTTAGTTAAATATCTTATATATAAAAATGGATTGCTGTTCGTTAGTCTGCTTAAAACTCGAGAACGGCTGAACCGATTTGGCTAATTTTGGTCTTGAAATATTCATGAAAGTCCAGGAAAGGTTTAAAAGGTAAAAAAAAAACGAAAAAAAAAAAAACAACGCGGGCGTAAGCCGCGGGCGGACAGCTAGTATAATATATAAATAAATATATATAAGGGCGCCAAAGATGGCCCACTTAAATTTTTAGATATTTTGTTTCCCAAATAAATATATTATAATTTCTATTATGTTTTTTCTTTACTTTACTTAACTGCAAGATTTTACAAGGATTTGTCCTTGTATATTTATTTGGGAAACAAAATATCTAAAAATTTAAGTGGGCCATCTTTGGCGCCCGTACCTTACAATTATTGCTCGTATAAAGGTATAAGATTTTGTACTATTTTCTGTTCGCGTGCAAGAAATTATTTGAAATGTATTGTATCACTTTACTGAATTAGATACGGAGACTACTCCTCGACGTCGAAAAGTGATTTGTAAAATCTTACTTCGAATAAACACATTTTGAATTTTGAGATAGTATGTAACCCTAAATTCACACATAGGCTACTTTTTTTTTACATAGGTTATATTGTTTAAACAGGCGAATCCGAGGGACGGAAAGCTAGTAATAAGAGTGTTTTCGATTAGGTCATTAATCAAGCCCAGCGTAGTTCGGCCGACTCGCCAACCCAACCCCGTAAGCTGACGGCTGATGGCAGCTACTTACCAAAACGGTGACACTTTACGACGCCATCTTGAAACTCCGTAAGTAATCGGGCTTACGTGGCAAGCCTGAAACACTCCCGAAATCCTGACTTATCCCTTCCCGAAACAGTCCAAATTCCTTTGAACGGTTGACTAATTTGTTGATTGGTAGCGATCAACAAAAATTGACTGTCGTGGTGAAAACATCCCGAGATCTTGTGACGTCATCGCAGGTAATAAAGTCGATGTGATTATTCGGGAAAGTGCTTGTCGAGCTATGTTTTTGTAAAGCATTTTTATGTAGGGGTCTTGAAAATGTCCTCAAGTATACCTATCTATGTTTAACTAACGTAACTTCATATTCCATTACTGTAGGTAATGACAATGTGTTCAGCGGAAAATATTGTAACATCAGTTTTCACGGGAAAACATTATACTTTCTAATGAATTACATGGTATTAATACGCGCAAGGCCGCGGGTATAAAGTTAGTAACCAATAAAATTAATATAATAAGTTTATAAATAAATAAATAGGTTACATATGAATTAAGTTGGTACTTTGTCAGCTGACGTCATAATCGTCATATTAATAGTCAGTTATCTAGATATATATTTTGGTGCCATAATGGCTTACAATGATTAATTCTATAATTAATCTCTATCGTAGCTCAATATGATACCGCAATAGACAAATAATGAGGCTTATGGGAATTGTATCACATTGTCATTACATTGTAATGGTAGCTATCTGCATGCATTTCATAACTGCCCAGAGACGTATTTAGGTATCAACGACTTAATATTTAATTAACATTTTATCCAACAGCAGAACTTTGGTAAAAGCGCAGGTATACGAGTGTTTTGGTAGGAGCTCGATCTATGGAAAATTATTATTTTTATGCAAAATAATCTTGTGACAAATCGATGTAGAATCTTGTTTTTAAAGAAATTGAAATGCTAGCTTGTTCCTTAAAAAAAGACTAAAAAAATTAATTCAAATGATCTTTGTACAGATATCAGTACAGATATCTTTGTAAAGATTTTTTGGCATGAATGTATTTATTTTTATTGTGATTCTATGATTTTATTCTATGATTTTATTTTATTTTATTTTTAAATGTATGGACATGATAAGTAGTCTGAAATAAATGATTTTTAATTTAATTTTTTAATTTTAATTGCTAGTGCTAACCAGTTGCGCCACAATAAATTTTTTTCATTCTTTTTATCGACGTAAGTATATGATTTTTCGACACACGTACAGAAGCCAGCACATACAGTTGGACATTCGCACTACGAAATTCACCCCTACCACTACGGAATACGGGCGCTCTCGAGAGCAATATTTCCAGCCGCATGTGCGTACTGGCTACTGTACATGATGTACGTCTGACGTACACATTGCGAAGTTAGGTAGTGGCACAGTTGCAGAGTATTACATAGATTTTTGCCGGGGTAGATAGATACCTAAATCTGAATCAGGCTGCTCATTATGTAATTTCAGCCGAGTGAGAAAAGACGGCTAGAAAAAAGTTGATTTCCTTGTCTCTTTGTGAATGTGTATTTGCTTGCACACTAATGAGGAAGTACAAAATCAGTAATTTAAAGAGGCGATGTGGCGATATAAAGAACAGTAGGCTTACTATGTAAGAAGCGACAGGCTCGAGAAGCTGTCAAACGCGACTTAGTGACATTAGAGCCATAGTAGTTCTGTCAATATGTCGCGTTTGACAGCTTCTCGAGCCTGTACCCCACCATGAGTTGCTAACGAAACTTAACGCGCTCGATATCGACAACGTAAACATGCATTTAGTATGGAGAAATTTTACTTCAGATAACTGTCAATAGATGGCGTAGTTTTAATTCCATACAAAATCGCGTTTACGCTGTCGCTATCGAGCGCGTTTACTTTGGTTATCAACTCATGGTAGGGGTACTGTTGCTACGTAGTAAGCATACTGAATTGGCAAGTTCACGCAATGTGTGCGCTGCTTTGGAGAAGAACCTTTCGCCTCACATCTTTTGTTCTTTCTTATTTCGTTTTGTTTGTTGCCTTAATCCGTCCCTGTGCTCCACAATAGCGTGCTCTCGAGTCGTAACTGCTTGTACGAGTAATAACGTCTAATCGTAGCGCACCACGGATTTGATACTATCGCACCATAACTACATGTAGCACTAAACGCCACCGTTTATATGACACGAACCAAATTCGGCCAGTATTTATGGGTTTAGGAAAGAGCTAGCTTTGCTTCTCGACCGCGACGTTTACCTTCAACTGATTTAGCATGAAAGAAAACGGTTTTTTTGTTGGTTATGTTTTTTTTTATATAAGACAACAGACACGACATTTGAAATAAAAATATTTAAAAACTCCCGCCACAAAACCGTTACCTACTTGATCCTTTCAACAACTAGAAAAGAGCTGATAATCTTCAAATGGCCAAAGATATTTTCTTGCATCATATAGCTAAGAATACACCCGATTGTAACACCTTGCAAACAAAAAAAAAACTAGATCTAAATGGGCTCACCCGTTTAGGAGCTAAGATGCCACAGACCGACAGTGAAACTTATAACACTCCTCTTTTTTGTCGGAGGTTAAAAATGAAACGTGGTTCCCGGCTTAAACTAAGCTAGTCATTAGCTCAAGGCGACAGAAATAAGGAAGAGTCCTTTTTTTTTTTTTCTTCTATATGGCACTAAGGAAGAGTCCTTAAAAAATCTAATGTGTCCGTCAGTTAGATTACTGAAAGATACACGTTTTTTTTTGTCTGGCAAACGAAAAATGCCGGCATTGAAATTTCCAGTGACAAGTGACGTCATAGCACTCTTTACTTATCCCTTCCCGAAACAGTCCAAATTCCTTTGAACGGTTGACTAATTTGTTGATTGGTAGCGATCAACAAAAATTGACTGTCGTGGTGAAAACATCCCGAGATCTTGTGACGTCATCGCAGGTAATAAAGTCGATGTGATTATTCGGGAAAGTGCTTGTCGAGCTATGTTTTTGTAAAGCATTTTTATGTAGGGGTCTTGAAAATGTCCTCAAGTATACCTATCTATGTTTAACTAACGTAACTTCATATTCCATTACTGTAGGTAATGACAATGTGTTCAGCGGAAAATATTGTAACATCAGTTTTCACGGGAAAACATTATACTTTCTAATGAATTACATGGTATTAATACGCGCAAGGCCGCGGGTATAAAGTTAGTAACCAATAAAATTAATATAATAAGTTTATAAATAAATAAATAGGTTACATATGAATTAAGTTGGTACTTTGTCAGCTGACGTCATAATCGTCATATTAATAGTCAGTTATCTAGATATATATTTTGGTGCCATAATGGCTTACAATGATTAATTCTATAATTAATCTCTATCGTAGCTCAATATGATACCGCAATAGACAAATAATGAGGCTTATGGGAATTGTATCACATTGTCATTACATTGTAATGGTAGCTATCTGCATGCATTTCATAACTGCCCAGAGACGTATTTAGGTATCAACGACTTAATATTTAATTAACATTTTATCCAACAGCAGAACTTTGGTAAAAGCGCAGGTATACGAGTGTTTTGGTAGGAGCTCGATCTATGGAAAATTATTATTTTTATGCAAAATAATCTTGTGACAAATCGATGTAGAATCTTGTTTTTAAAGAAATTGAAATGCTAGCTTGTTCCTTAAAAAAAGACTAAAAAAATTAATTCAAATGATCTTTGTACAGATATCAGTACAGATATCTTTGTAAAGATTTTTTGGCATGAATGTATTTATTTTTATTGTGATTCTATGATTTTATTCTATGATTTTATTTTATTTTATTTTTAAATGTATGGACATGATAAGTAGTCTGAAATAAATGATTTTTAATTTAATTTTTTAATTTTAATTGCTAGTGCTAACCAGTTGCGCCACAATAAATTTTTTTCATTCTTTTTATCGACGTAAGTATATGATTTTTCGACACACGTACAGAAGCCAGCACATACAGTTGGACATTCGCACTACGAAATTCACCCCTACCACTACGGAATACGGGCGCTCTCGAGAGCAATATTTCCAGCCGCATGTGCGTACTGGCTACTGTACATGATGTACGTCTGACGTACACATTGCGAAGTTAGGTAGTGGCACAGTTGCAGAGTATTACATAGATTTTTGCCGGGGTAGATAGATACCTAAATCTGAATCAGGCTGCTCATTATGTAATTTCAGCCGAGTGAGAAAAGACGGCTAGAAAAAAGTTGATTTCCTTGTCTCTTTGTGAATGTGTATTTGCTTGCACACTAATGAGGAAGTACAAAATCAGTAATTTAAAGAGGCGATGTGGCGATATAAAGAACAGTAGGCTTACTATGTAAGAAGCGACAGGCTCGAGAAGCTGTCAAACGCGACTTAGTGACATTAGAGCCATAGTAGTTCTGTCAATATGTCGCGTTTGACAGCTTCTCGAGCCTGTACCCCACCATGAGTTGCTAACGAAACTTAACGCGCTCGATATCGACAACGTAAACATGCATTTAGTATGGAGAAATTTTACTTCAGATAACTGTCAATAGATGGCGTAGTTTTAATTCCATACAAAATCGCGTTTACGCTGTCGCTATCGAGCGCGTTTACTTTGGTTATCAACTCATGGTAGGGGTACTGTTGCTACGTAGTAAGCATACTGAATTGGCAAGTTCACGCAATGTGTGCGCTGCTTTGGAGAAGAACCTTTCGCCTCACATCTTTTGTTCTTTCTTATTTCGTTTTGTTTGTTGCCTTAATCCGTCCCTGTGCTCCACAATAGCGTGCTCTCGAGTCGTAACTGCTTGTACGAGTAATAACGTCTAATCGTAGCGCACCACGGATTTGATACTATCGCACCATAACTACATGTAGCACTAAACGCCACCGTTTATATGACACGAACCAAATTCGGCCAGTATTTATGGGTTTAGGAAAGAGCTAGCTTTGCTTCTCGACCGCGACGTTTACCTTCAACTGATTTAGCATGAAAGAAAACGGTTTTTTTGTTGGTTATGTTTTTTTTTATATAAGACAACAGACACGACATTTGAAATAAAAATATTTAAAAACTCCCGCCACAAAACCGTTACCTACTTGATCCTTTCAACAACTAGAAAAGAGCTGATAATCTTCAAATGGCCAAAGATATTTTCTTGCATCATATAGCTAAGAATACACCCGATTGTAACACCTTGCAAACAAAAAAAAAACTAGATCTAAATGGGCTCACCCGTTTAGGAGCTAAGATGCCACAGACCGACAGTGAAACTTATAACACTCCTCTTTTTTGTCGGAGGTTAAAAATGAAACGTGGTTCCCGGCTTAAACTAAGCTAGTCATTAGCTCAAGGCGACAGAAATAAGGAAGAGTCCTTTTTTTTTTTTTCTTCTATATGGCACTAAGGAAGAGTCCTTAAAAAATCTAATGTGTCCGTCAGTTAGATTACTGAAAGATACACGTTTTTTTTTGTCTGGCAAACGAAAAATGCCGGCATTGAAATTTCCAGTGACAAGTGACGTCATAGCACTCTTTACTCTCCACATATATTTTGATGCGATATATCTTCGTCAAATTGAAAAATATAAAAAATAATTGTTCAATTTGTTTCGATTTATCTAACTAACGGACTAATTAGAATCGATTTCTTTTTTCCAGAACACTTCCCTATTACTAAGCGAACGCAGACTCGAAATGCTGTGGCATACCCACCACCGCGTCACAATTGGCATCGCCAGCGTGTCGCCAGTAACTGGCTAAAGGAACATCCAGGCCAGGGAATCGGTAGAGCAGCTTCACTCGTGCCACCCGACACTCCAAAGAACGAACGCGATTTGAAATTTTATAAGACAACTGGATCAAAGGAAAATAGTCTGTAATGCTTCACCGAAACCACCCGACGGAGTGCGGCGACGGCGGCGCCTGCGAGGTGCGGTGTGAGGGGCTATTATCGGACGGGGAACTCGTTTTGGTGCCGCATGCCAATCGTGGGTATTGTGGTTTCCAAGATAGAAGCCTAAGAACTCCGGCCAAGCCCCTTACAGGTAAATATGTTGAATATTGCGTAGACTTTGAAAAGAAATAGATAGGACTAGCTGGATGTACTACAGCTTACTGGACCACTTGTAATAGTACTTACTAGAAGTAGCGTTATAGTGTGTTTACCAGCTCATATTACTAGTAGTAGTCGAGAATTATAAACAGTGCACTATGCTGTTTACATTGGCAGTATTCGTTAGCTGGGATCGCGGCGGCAGGTGTAGCGCCGGGCTGTAAGCCTACGGGCTTAACTAAGTTGGGACTGCTTCTATAAACTGGAACAGAACTATGGGAGAAACTAAAAAATATATGAAATAGATTAGTAGATTTTCCACAACATAGGTTTAAAAAAGTTTACATGAAAGTTGAATACATAAAGAGGCTCCCGGACGTCATCTATTAAAAAATAATTGCTTGCGGAGTAAATTATCCTTAAAAAATTCGGTAGGTCAGTTTTAGGATATATAGAAGCCATCAACTGTGTTAGTTCAAACTACAGATAGAAAATTTGCCGAAAATGGCCGTTTTTAGCAACTTTTCTATCCGCAACTACAGCGGACTATAATCAATACAGTTTATTTATGGCCCCTATCTAAGCGCACGGGAGTGCGCAGGCCAAGTTCCAGCAACAAGCCGCGCGCATGCCGTGCACTATTTACACGAACCGTTTCGACCCACTTTTGACCCCCCTGTAGCTCAGTGCCTATTGCAAGTACAGAGATAAAATTCTACCTACGTAGTTATATACTAGTACTAAAGCAGTATGCCAAATTTCATAGATATAGCTTCAGTAAATTCTGAAATATAACCCTGTGAAAATAGCTAAATTTTGGCACTGACTGACTCACTCACTGACCGGTAATCAAAATGTTTAGGCCACTTCCAATTGTCCTAGCCTTATGAAATTTGGCACACAGGTCTTGTGTTATATGTAGATTAACAAAAAATTAAGAAATTTAAGAAAGTTGGCTTAATTGAATATCAAATTTATAATAAAAATATTTCTAAACAAGTGATACAATGTGAATACGATGAGGAGAGGGGGGAGAGGGCAGGGGGGTATAAAATATATTGTCATGTATTCATAAATAATACACTGTAGCGCTTGTTATAAGACGTGATAACCTTGTCACATCGTGCAATTTTTATTATTCTTAATTTATCGAAAGAGACCGTTGTAGAAAGATTAATAATGTGCGTTTGTATAAAAAAAACGACCAATCGAGCTCTGAATACTGTAAACATTAGGAATGAAGATTGGCTAAGTACGATATGTATATTATCTTAATTGTTGACAAATTTTAAAATGCATCGTGTACAGTAGCCAGCACATGCGGCTGGACATAATGACCTTGGGAGCGTCTTTATCCTGTAGTAGTAGGAGCGAAAATCGTGGAGCGAATATCCAGCCGCATGTGCTGCCTACTGTACCTATTTTATTTATATTATAATATAAATTTGACCGATGTACTGAATGTCATTTAATTTAACTATCAACTATTTAATACGTAAACACTTGACTTAAAGATACGACTAAAACTTTTAAAAAAAATTGAGATTTAAAATAATATTACCCGCTACTCTAAAGTTGTTTCATGCAAACAAATTCGCGATCGCTACAACGCTGTCACTAAATTTTACGTCATGTCACTTACGTCAAGAGTAGCGACGTTTGTCATTATTTAGAAAGGTTTAATAAGAAGATTTTATGACAAAAATCTATGTACGCTACGCAGTATTATAGAAGTTTTTTTTTAAATTAAATCTCGTGATAACCCTGACTTGCAGTTGTTTTTCTAAAAGAAGTAAACTAGGTTGTCAAAATAAATTTGCTGCATGGAGTGTCCGGATCAAAGAGATTTGAAGAGCCAGCTGCGAAGCTGGCTCTTCAAATCTCTTTGGTCCGGATGATTAAATATATTTATTCTGTGGTTAACAATGGACGAAGGCGTGGCACAAAAAGAAAAAAAAGGTACGATTTCTTCAAAAAAAGTATTCAAATCCCACCAAAAACATACCTGTTAAAAAGGGGGCGGCCAAGTTCCTATCGGCTAATTGTTCGCCTAAAAAAGGATTGAAATCCAATCCAATGCCAAGTTTAGATGCACTTTAAATTTGATCATAATCATCGTCATCAACAGCCTGATCCACTGGTAAACATTTGCCATTCCCAAGACTCGCAACCACATTCTAAATTTGAACTTGGCAGGTTAAATTAGTTTAATAAATAGATTAATTTAATTATTATATAAATAAATAATAAATTGCTGAGTTTGCTGTCGACTCGAAAAGAAGAAATAATAAATTTAATTATACAAATTAATTAAGTATTACGCACGAAAACCTGCCAAGTTCAAATTTAGAATGTGGTTGCGAGTCTTGGGAATGGCAAATGTTTACCAGTGGATCAGGCTGTTGATGACGATGATTATGATCAAATTTAAAGTGCATCTAAACTTGGCATTGGATTGGATTTCAATCCTTTTTTAGGCGAACAATTAGCCGATAGGAACTTGGCCGCCCCCTTTTTAACAGGTATGTTTTTGGTGGGATATATATCCTATAGCACGCTAACTTCAAAATTACCTACCGGATTTTCGAGAAAATGTTTACTTCCCGGGTAATTATTTTTTAACAGATGCCGGCGGCGCCACTGAGCCTTTGAGGATAAATTTCAAAACTTTTACAAAAACTTGCTTGAGGCCTTTAGGATTGCGAAAATCTAGAAATTTTTTTTCAATATAATACCACTTTAGATATATAATTTTTTAACTTAAACTTATATTTACTTCCATCTAAAATGATATAATATTGCCACTATTTGCTTTATAAAATTTCGATACCTTGCCTACGCCTACTAAAAATCAACAACAATTTTCTGCTAAAAACTTGACCACGAAAAATGTAAAAACCAAGCGGTTTACTACTCACCAGAAAAATGTGATACCAGCAAGCTTTGTAGTTTTGCTTGCGGCATGGTTTCGGCACAATTTCACCGCACAATTCACCATTTCGTGTTATTTATTTTATTTCTGATATTTTATGACAGTGATGTTGTCCATGTACGAGTATTTGAAAGAAAAGTGTGAATGTGTGTGTGAGTTGCAAAATTGTATCATAGCCGGCACCCATAGTACGTTTTGATTACTACTCCATTTGGGCGCGTAAAATTTTTTCTTCCTTCATGCATTCGTCGTATCGTAAACTACAGTACTGTGCAAAACAAAATTAACCCTTAATTGAGAATAGCATTAAAAAACCATTATTTTTCAACTTTACGTTTGAGGATACAAAGTTCAAATTAATGTGGGAACATAGTTACTTTTGCCTTATTAAGGGTTGGACATTACTAACGTACAATTTTCTCAGCTCCATGCAACAGGTAACAAAACGCAAACATTAAATGTGGAAGTTGCAGCCTGCGGCGCACGATAAATGGAAATACTCGTATAACTCGCTAAGTGTACTCGGGACTCGGGAGTTACGTACGAGTTTACGAGTACGTACTCGTACCAGAGTTGCACACACACATTGTACAAATACTTAACAGACTTGTTCCTGAAGTTATATAGTTTAGTTTTTCTTCTTTGACTGGTTGCTTCCTCTAATTGTATATTTCGTTTGCACTCTTTGTTATATTAATAAAATAATAATTTATAATTTTGTTAAAATATTTTGAAAAGATGCAACGCCTATATAGTTTTTTCCGGCGAGTTCTTCTCCACAGAAGACAGCCAAATCGTGAACTCGCCTCGACGTCGAAAAGTGATGTTAACATCTTAAGGTTAAAAATAAATACTTCTTTGACTTTTAAAGTTATGAGAAATGAAACAAAGAACTGTTTTTTTAAGAAATTAAAAATATTTATTAGTTACACACACACTAGGCAACGCAGTTTTACAAGCCCGGTGAAGCTAGATACGTCGATTTTACAATACAACCATATTATATCAATTAAAAAACGCATTTTCTAAAAAAATATCTGCATAAAATTGTGACTTTAATATCTTAACGTCTTAATCTGGAAAATTGAAATAATAATTACAAGTTTAAAGAACTTATTTAGTAACTTTTGAATATTTCGTTAGATAGATCACTTAGGTAAATAAAAAAATACTTAGTTTATTTACATATTGTCTTTTCTGGCGAGTTCGAAATTTTCGCTTTATGTAATAATAATTTATGTTGTGTTTCAAAAATGTTAGGGCTTGGATATTATGTTTTAAAACTCGGATTGACTCGAATAGGTACTTGTAGAGCCTATATACACAAAGAAATTCGCTCGCACATAACGCGTCTAGTTACTTACTAACCATGGCACTATTATTTTTCCCTTCAGGTAACAATTACCCTTCTGTCTGACACCCATAGTACAGGCTTTGTCTTGTTTGGGGTCAGATGGCCGTGTGTGAGGTGTCCCCACATATTATTATTATATTATTATTAATTTATTATTGTCTAATTCAATGCTTGACTCATTATGTGAATTAAACTATTTGTATGCCATTATTGATGGCAGGATTTTGTGCTACTAATATTATTATAAGACCTTTATATTTACAACTAACCCATTTCCAACAAATAAAGCATATCTTATCTTATCTTATCTTATCTTATATTGTACAAAATAATCTATTCACGATCGAGGCCTATACAAAATCAAATGAAATACGTGACTTCCTACCACGTCTTATGAAAAGAAAACTGAGTTTAATGGAAATACAGACGATGAATATTTATAAACTAATTATAGATAGGTATGTGAATAGGCAAATTATACATGAAGTGTCATGAAGCTCTCTTATCATGAAAGTTAAGCAACCCTCTCTGTGTGTTTAGTTATGGATGGGTCACCGCTTAGTGGCCTAGCAACCGAACACTATACAATACAATACAATACAAAATACTTTATTGATCCGCTTAATGTATTAAAATTTATTATCTCTATTATAATAAAACTGTAGAGGTCGAAAATCTTTTCATAGAAAAAAAATGCTAAAAATCAAGTCAGGGGTGTAAGAAGTCATATCATACGGAACATATCCAGATTATTTTTAATTTTTTTGTTTGTCTGTTTGTACGGGCTAATCTCCGAAACTGTTGACCCAATTTGAATTCAATTTTGTATGGTGGTACCTTAGGTATATCCCCGGTCAACATCTCAGATAGTTTTTACCGTGGGAAAATATCTCATTCCTACGGGAAACTGCACGGAAAAGACAAAAAATAGAGTTTACGTGTATTTCTCTTTTATCATTTAGTTTTAGAATTTTCACCCGATCAGCACCTTTAAGAAATTCAAAATATTGAATATCGCTATATAAAATAAGTACATAATATTATTTTATTATGAGCTGCCATCTCATGAATATTATAATATCCTAGAAGAAATCGGAATTTTATAACGTACTTTAACCAGAAAATAGTTATAGCCAAACTTGGATCGTTTTTAAATCAGGATTCTTAAAATTTGATGAGCAAACGTAAAAATGTTAAACTAACAGCAGAACAGGAGCAGAACCAACAAATTTTACTATTATTGACTATGATTATTGAGCATTAATTTTATTGTCATACTTGCTGTCCGCCCACGGCTACGCCCGCGTTGTTTTTTTTATTTTTTTTTCCCGTGGTAAAAAGTTTCTAAGATGTTGACCGGGAATATAACTAGCACCAAGCAAAATTTCTTTTGAATCGGTCCAACGGTTCCAGAGATTAGCGTGTACAAACAGACAGACAACCAGACGGTAATTTTTTTCAAAACTTGTATTTTTGTGTTCAGCGTGGTTCAGCTTACGCTTCTGTTATCACCCACAATCAGTTCTTTGAAAAACAAATCAATGTACGACGCCGATTCTTCAGTTTTATAGTATAGACTTTTCTGTTCGTTTTCTAATAACCCCATTACAAATTATATTGCTGACTACCTTTCCGCCCCGCGTCTCCACCCGCGCTAACAGATTTTCCTGTGGGAATGAGATATTTTCCAGCGGTAAAAGGCAGCATACGTTCTTCCCCAAATAAAGTATCATCAAAATCATTTTAAGAGATTTTGCCGTAAAAGCGTAGCAAACAGACAGATAGTTGATGACGAAGTTACAATATTAAATTAGGGATAATATTGCCTATTGACGAAATACCATGGACACTTCTCGGACAGACTCGATGCTTCTGAAAAATTTCCATAGTTTTCTTTTCCGTACTGCGTTTTATTTTAACCTCAATCAGGTCAAAGCACTCAAGACAGAAGAGGAAAACCTTTTTCTTTGTGTCGTGTGTTTTATCGACCGCTAGTTGGCAACTCCTGGACTGCAGTGAGGTCCCGAAGGAGCAAACTCGTGCAGTTTTCAAGGAACTTACTCGTAACGATATACGCGGAAGAGGCTACTGAAAAATGCTCAGAAAATAGGTAAGTAGGTAAAATGAAAATGAAAATGAAATATGTTTTATTCGAAGTAAGATTTTACAATCACTTTTCGACGTCGAGGCGGGTTCACAATTGGCTGTCTTCTGTGGAGAAGAACCCGCCGGAAGAAACTCCAGGTATATGTCATAAACCCTATAGTTTGTTAATCACCTTGCATATATATAGATGTTCCTGATTGTACGAAAAGAAAGACGATTTCGTGCTTCGGAAGGCACGTAAAGCCGTTGGTCCCGGCTAATATCTCCGGATGTACTCGTTATAGAGCCATGACGGAAGCCAAGGTGGCTCAACGATTCCGACACCAGGGTTTCTGAGGTAGATTAACCTCAAACCCACTCGATAAGAAGAAGAAGGCATTAAAATGATTCTATGCTTCGGAAGAGATTTGATTGGGCTACTATCTATGGATGTAGTCGTTACACGATCCATGTCAAATTGAAGCCCTTGGGCTGACATCAGGGTTTTAGAGGTGGGTTATCCTAGAAACTTACACGATAAGCAAGGAAGAATTCAGCTACTTTACTAAGTACCCCAGTAAGCACAGCTGCATACAACGTGTATTGCATTCGTAACGCGATTTGCAACATGTGCTCTCATAGGTACATTAATACTTTGGGAGATGTGAAAGCCACATGCGGCTGGATATTTTGACCTTGAGAGCGCGCGTATTCCGTAGCGGTAGTGGTGAATTTCGTAAGGCGAATGTCCAATCACATGTGCTAGCTATTGTACATTGTACAATAATAAGGTGGAGGAAAACTTATTTATACTTACACACCTGTGAAAGTAATTCAAAAGGTTGTTTGTGAAGTTGACCAACCCGCACTGGGGCTAGGAGTAGCTTGGTCCAACTAAGGCCTGTTCACCCTGATTTCAGGGTAGGCTTAAGCCTCTCGGTGGGGATATATTATGAGCTGTTAAAATAAGGAAATATTGCGAACAATATCTTGTCGAAGAAAGAATTGTCAGTATGGGTAAAAGTTCAGTTTAAAGGTAAAAAAAATATATTTGTATTGCAGGTAACTTTAATAATTCGACCTATTACTCGTATTTGTACCTATTAATCTATCTTATCTTGTCGTATAGTTTTTGAAGATTTTTTTATAAACACAGTACTTACATAAGTAAATTTAATAAAAACCTATCTATTTAGTTCATATCACATTTTCTTTTTCATACCATCCGACTATGAGTGTCACTGTAAATTATGCATTATGTTGTTCACATGTTGTCCTATTTCACGAATGCACTAGTAATTTTGTACAAGTTTGTAAACAAAATATGTATATTTCAAGTTTCACTCGAGTGTAGAGCTCGAATTCATAAAAAAATATAAAGCAGTTATTTCGATAT
This sequence comes from Teleiodes luculella, assembly GCA_948473455.1. Taxonomy (NCBI): domain Eukaryota; kingdom Metazoa; phylum Arthropoda; class Insecta; order Lepidoptera; family Gelechiidae; genus Teleiodes; species Teleiodes luculella. The sequence goes on from OX419606.1 coordinate 7,564,426, forward strand.
TTTGTAAAAAAATCCTTTTTTGTACGTTGAATATTTTTCTGATGGAACAAAGCGAAACGACCCGTTTTGAATTCTGTTTCAAATTAAACGAGCGAGACCACTAGAAGAGGCCTCTCTCAACTTTCCCGACCTTTGCCCTAAACGCACTGACATCACTTTATTAGTGCGATGGACTGGAGTTGAGCTATCACTGAAATCTATAAAATCAGTACTTACTTATTGTGTAGGTTTTTGAGGTTAACCTACTTCATCCATCAACCCTGGTGTCAAAATTATTGAGCTGCCTATGGCTTCTGACATGATTCGTATAACGACTACATCCGATGGTAGCAGCCAGGCTCAACGGCTTTACGTGCCTTCTGATGCACGGAATCATCTTTCTTTTCGGACAATCACGTGGTTCAGCCTGCAATGTCCTAACCAAACCAGGGAAAGTCTTACGAAGGTATATTTGATCGATCGGATCCTCCGTAACGTATGGCGAGTATTTTGACCACTCGACCACGAACGCTGTTTTCCATTCCATTACCCATCACGTTATACTTAAAGTCGTGTTTCCTATACACAGTACAATAAATTATTGTTTGTAGCATTTGTTATATTAACCTGTTAGACAAAAAAAGAATGCCTACACATTAGCAACTTTATTTGATGCAACATGGATGCAACTAACAGTTGACCAAAGTAATTATTGAAAATTAGTTTACAGGTAATACCTACCTATATATTCAGTGTTTTTTCCTTACATACTTACTTACTTCAAAGCTTTCAAGGTCTTTAGCAATATCAATAAAAGATGCTTCAGTATCCAGAGCAAATCCTCTGGTCTTGGTAAGTCTTTGATGGTTTTGCCCACCACCACTTTTCAATCATCTTCTAGAATAATAGTGATAGAAATTGTGGTTACCGGAAAAAAATACTGAATTACTGAGACCAGAGGCCCGGACCAGTCCAGCAAACTAGCAAATTTATAGAAGTCATTGCCTAAACGTTATTAGATTAGTAAACAAACAAACCCGTAGTTGAGTTTGGAGCAGGTCGCATCCAAAATGGATAAAGTTCCGCCATTCCGGCCGCGGCAGCCATTTGCATAAACCAACATGGCCACGGCCACCGTTAATGAATCTTAGCAGCGATGATACAGGATTGGGCTTAATAATGATAAATTGTATTACCAAATAAAGAAAACAAAATAATGTAAAAAATGCGTTCCCTCTGAGGGCAAATATCGGGATTTGTTTCATCTGAGAATCATCTGTAGTTATACGAAGGGTATTATTTATTAGCTAGACCTTTCAAATAATTGTATGATAATGATGTTATATACAAAAGGCTACAATTTATCGAAAGTGTGCCCTCGTAAACGGAAACGATAATTTTATGTTATACTAGCGACCCGCCCCGGCTCCGCACGGGAAAATGGTTATTGTGGGTTATTCTTGAGTATATTATGCATGTATTATAGATATAAACCTTCCTCCTGAATCCCTCTATCTATTAAAAAAAACCGCATCAAAATCCGTTGCGTAGTTTTAAAGATTAAAGCGTACAAAGGGACATAGGGAGGGACATAGGGACAGAGAAAGCGACTTTGTTTTATACTATGTAGTGATGTAAGTATATTAAGGATTGCCAAGAAGATAAACTTCTGCGCTAAATAACATTAAATAAAGCTTTTTAAGTCAACATTAACTAAGTAAATCGGTTAGGTTGCCTGGTAGAGATTGCTACCTTAGCAATAAGGCCGCCTGTTGACTCAGCTTTGTTTATGTACTGTATGTGTTTTCTGCTTTGGTGTCAATAAAGAATATTTGTATTGTATTGTAAATCGATCAGGACTGAGGAGTCCTTATCTAACTAAAATATCAATTCACATGCTACAAATTAGTACTTAACCACAGAATACCAAATAGTAGTCCCACTTAACCTCGATTTTAGAATTTTTTCAGTCGGTTTATCTTCTAATGCGGCATCATCGCGTGTTTCCAACCCGAATATTTTCAATGCTACATAACCTTCTAACCTATTCAGTCTGTAATTTGAAGGACTCTTCTCCAGGGCCCAATAAAATTAAATTTGTTGCCTTTAAATATGGAGTTGAGCCCTAAAGATGGTTTTACACTGAGCTTTTTGTGTAACCACTTTTCCATGGCAAACCTATGATAAAATGTTTAATCTACTTTTTTAGAATATCGTCAGTGCTGCTAATTTTGTGTTCCCGTTATTGCCCCAGTAGCAAATATAAACCAACGAAGTTTATCTTTTTATAAACTCGCTAATAAGACGAAGAATAAAAATCGATATTTACTTTTTTACATACAGGTACTTAAATCACACAAACTTAACACTACACTTTATCATCTACTTATGATGTCCAGCCACAAAATTTCTCCAACTCCTTCCGGCGACGACGTACCTACTTATATCTATGGGCATCTAGCCCAGATCTTTTTATCTTTATCTTTGTAGCTGTTTTGGTCAATAAACGTAATAGACAGTATTAGACAGAATTCCTTTTTCATTTAATGATTTTATAGATAAGGCCTAATATTAGCTCGTCTGAAAAAGTGGATCTAGAGATACCCCACAGCATCACTCACCCCGCTGACAGAGAGCCTCCCCGCTGGACACGACCTGCCCTGGCCAACCTGGAAGTCTCTAGAAGTAAGGAGAATATGTGCAGATGGGGATACAGCTCGGATAGCGCATGTCTGTGTGGTGTCTCTCCCCAATCCATGGCCCACTTATTATGCTGCCAGGCGTGTCCCAACAGCTGCACACGCGAGGATCTGTACAATGCTACGGAAAATGCCATAGCCGTGGCGGAGTATTGGTCCTCGTTATATCTAGTAGCCAAATCGACACGCAAAGAACAAGAAGAAGAAGCTACTAAAAATTACGTTTCAATTAAATAAATTGAAAAAATATCAAGTGCAGAACTCCCCTTAGAGATTTCCCCGAAATTATTATGAGTGTATTAACAAGTTCCCGGGTCTTCCTAAGGGAAAACATAAGCGCCTTAGATTGGTTGAAAATTAACGGGTTGCCCAAATACCAAGCTTTAAAATTACGAAGTTTTAACTTGAATGACCTCCGAAATATCGTAGCAATTCGAGAATTTTGTTTCCAACAAAATTTTCATTTCATTTCATAATATTCGTTACGCACGAATGCGTCAGTAAAATTGTATGAAATTAATTCAGATATAAGTAGGTTTTAGGTACCCTAAAATTAACGGTAATTATATAACAGATAATAACACGACTTTAAATTTATTTAGGTACATACCCATCGATAAAAAAACGCATGATTCCCTTCATTGTACAAAATTTTAATAATTTTGATACATAGTACCTAACTACCTTATCTACCATAATAATTATTACAGTGGCACTATCAGCTGTAAACTGTAGATCAAGCTCGTCTTTAAATTCCATCAACAAAAAAAACGGAATCTATAATCAAGAAAAATATCTATCAAAACATTTTTCCCTAGGTTGTTTTCGTTGACAAATTAAACACGTAGGTATAAGTTTGCTATCGTTCGGTCGATAATCTCATAGATAGTCCTGTTCCTGCGATATTTAAAATAGTTTTGTTACATATTCTACGGGTTGGATGGAAGAGATCTGTATTCAAAGATAAGCTCGCCTGTACCCTTAACGTAAGTAAGTATTATAAGTTTATGTTAGCGCACCAAAAAAGTCTACCTCTGTGGTAACTATTTGTGAAATTAAAACAATTAAATGGAATATTAAAAATCGAATATAAAGCGTAACAAAACAAAGCATCATCAAATACTCCATTCATGCAAACAAGCTATTAACCAACCAGCATATAGTACCTACACAGTATATGGTGGTATAATTAAGCTGTAAGGGTCACCTCAGGTACCTAATTTGGACTAAAATGGCTCAGGTGTGCCCTATCTTGTAATATACCGATACATCATTTTTTGAATACTAGTACGCTGATAGTACTAGGTATTATATTCTGTGCTACTAGCTGTACCTACCTATACTTATCTTTCATGGTTCTCGGCCCCAGCTTAGAATAATTATTGGACTAACCCAACTATTCCAAGATTTTTTATAAATAGAAGTCAGATTTACATGGTTTAGTATTTAATTGAAATAGCTATGCTTGTGTCGAAAAGGTACGACCAATCAAGATTCACCGGACTTAAGAATAGGTGCTCTTTACTGATGCCATTATTTTTTATTAGTGGAATACCAACACTCTTAAACGATCATACAAAACATTGTTAGGATACCTGCACTAATCTGCAAAGAAATTCAAAGGCTCTATTCTATGAAGTTGACTAACCCGCACTGGCTAACATGGTCGATTATGGACTGTTCACCCTGAACTTAGGGCAGCCTCCAGCTTCTTGTTAGAAATAATAAAAGAACGAACCAAACTTCCAACAAAATTAACGATGGAAATATTCAAAGCAACAAGAAATAGTTCGTTGTTTCGAACTTTCTTTTTAGTTGCAAATTCTTTCTAACAAATTAATTACTCCGGCGAACTTCAAAGGCGTGATTAGGGAATACAATTTTCTTTGCGTTTTATAAATGATGATCTGACTAGAACAATTAAGTAAGCCTTTTCGCAACTTTAAATATTTCTTGTCTCAAATTTTGAGTAACGTATCTACCTACCCTTAAGTTAGTTAACAGACCATTGACCATAATATATATAACGGCCCACCGTGAAGCTCGAGCATACGCTGAAATCAGAGTGAATAACCCTTAGTCGACCACGCTGGACCTATGAAAAAATTTACTTTTGGTTCTATAGAGACATAATTCTGCCGTCATAAGAAAAAAAGACGCATCTACAATTTTTTTCGAAATTGAGTTACATATATATTCGGAATCAGCAAAAAAAGACGCATCTACCAGAATTTTCATTATTTTACGAAATGGAATACAGCCCTATATAACCATAGTGAAATAAGACGGATCTGCAATATGACATTACCACCACTAAATAGAAAAGACGCTTCTGCGTAGATGCGACTTTTCATCGTAGTTATAACCACTACCAACTCAGACGCATGTGGCAGTCGCGTCTATTCTACTTAGTATTGGTTAGTGGCCAGGGCTGGCAGGGGGAGCGATTTGTCAAAACGAGGTGATTGTATGCTCAGTAGTTGCCTCCAGACCGTCGAAGGGGATACCCGATAGGTTTACCTACATCCGTTAGATATTTGAAAAATAAATTCTAATGAATTGTCATGGATCAAGGATGTCGGCTCACTATGGGAAGTACTCGGCGCTTATATTATAAGTATTCAATCAACATGGAAATGCAAACTTAGTCTGCCTTTTGCATGCCTTTAGAGATGTTTTTAGGCTTTGTTTTTAAGGCAAGTATTTTTCAAGTTCTTAGAAAAAATTGTAGAGATACTAAGTTGAAAAGTCGCGTCTAGCCAGATGCGACTTTTCATTGTAGTTGTTGACGCTCAAAATACCAAAAGACCAATAAAAAAAAGTTGAAACATAAGATATATTCTGAGCTTAGCGTATTTACAATATTTACAACAAAAATCTTGATTTATACACGGAAATCTTGAAGGAAATCTTGCTTGCTGCAAATCTTGTAATCTTGCGAAATTCTTGCGAAATCTTGAATATCTTGAATTTCTTGAAATCTGGATCTGAAGGCTGGAAGCTGCTCCGTTTTCTTCTTGCCGACGAAAGGTGAAGATCGCTTGTGTCTGATTTTTTGCCGCCAGGGGGCCTATTTATCATGTGCATTTCATGCGCGCAACTAGCTTACGCCTTCCTGAGCTAGGCGGCGTCGCGGCCTCTGATTGGCTGGCGCGTCGTTGGAGCTTGTTTGCTGTCCGTTTCATCCTCCCCCCGGCGTAGATCTTCGCAGCCTCTTCATTGTGTCGGGAGGACAGCCAGCTTTCTGACTGCGCGCTTGAAGACTCCTCCCTTGGTCTCCACGTCGCAGACTCGCACCTGGCCGTCTGGTCCTGGGTAGGTCTTGACTACGACGCCTCTTGGCCACACGTTGCGGGGCAGCTGTGGATCCATCACGACGACTAGGTCCCCGTCTCGGACCTTGGGCTTCGCTTCGTTGGTGCTGCTGCCGCGGGGTGTGAGGGTTGGTAGATACTCCTTCACCCAGCGCTTCCAGAATTCGTCCGCCAGGGCTCTGCTTGTCCTCCATGTGCTTCTCACGGCGTGTTCACAGGGCCCGTAGATTGGTAGGTTAGATGATGACCCGATCAGGAAGTGGTTCGGAGTCAGCGCCTCTGGGTCGTCCTTCGTCACGGGCACGTGCGTGAGGGGTCTTCCATTGATGACGTTCTCTGCCTCGGCGACCACGGTGAGCAGCACTTCGTCGCGTGGATGCTTCTCGTTGAGTGTCGTTGATAGTGCAGTCTTGATGGACCGGACTAGGCGCTCCCATGCGCCTCCTTGGTTTGGCGCCCCTGGAGCGATGTATTTCCACTCTGTGCGTTGTGTTGTTGCGTAGTTCTTCAGTTGTGGCAGCCACTCGGCGTAGGCGGCGCGCAGCTCTGTGTCGGCTCCCTTGAAGTTGGTCGCGTTGTCGCTGTAGATTGTGTGCGGCCATCCACGTCGTGCCGCCATTCTTCTCAGTGCCATTATTGCAGATTCCGTTGTTAGCGAGTGCGCTATTTCTATGTGTACTGCACGTCTGGTGAGGCATGTGAAGAGCGCCCCCCACCGTTTCTCGAACCTTCGACCCGCGGTGACTATGAGCGGGCCGAAGTAGTCCACGCCCGTGTAGGTGAACGGGCGCGCAAATGGCTGTAGCCGCTCGATGGGTAGGTCCCCGTGAGGGGGAACGTTCGGCGCCGCTTTTCTTACTCTGCATCGGCCGCATTCCTTGGCTGCGGTGCGCACGGTGGGTCGTAGTCGTGTGATCCAGTACTTCTGCCGCAGGTCGTTGACCACGCGCTCGTTGTTTGCGTGGCCGGCGCGCTGATGTTCTCTTGCGACGAGTAGCTTCGTGTAGGGGTGGCGACCGTCCAGTATGATGGGTCGCTTCGCTTCTTCGCTCACGTTGGCCGCTCCGATTCGTCCCCGCAGTCGTAGGATCCCGTCGTCGTCTATTGCCGGGTCGAGCTTGTATAGTTTGCTCGACCTTGGCACTGGGATCTTCTTCTCCAGTCGGGCGATGTCATCAGCGAAGGCGTCTTGCTGTACGCGTTGTATCCACAGCTTCTCTGCTTCCTTGATGTGACGTAGCTTCAGTGTCTTCGTTCGTTTTCGGCATAGCTCGATGAATAGCAACACGTAAGCGGTAGCCCGTATCAATCTCTCGTGTTGTGAGAAACGAGAGACCGAAGGAAGGCAGTCTGTCACCGCTGTTCTGACATGTTGCACGTGTTCTTCATCTTCTTGCTTAGCATCTTCTTCAGTGGGCCAGTGAGTTTCATGTTGGAGTAGAAACTCGGGGCCCGTGAACCATCGGTCGTTGGCTTGCTTGACGTCGTCTCCCATGCGCGTGGCGTCGTCTGCGACGTTGTCAGCCGTCGGTACCCAGCGCCATGATGCTGGGTTGGTGAGCTCGGTGATCTCGGTGACTCGATGTGCGACATAAGGCGTGAGCTTGATGCTGTCACTTCTTATCCACTGCAGCGCCGTTCTTGAGTCGCTCCAGTAGACAACCTTGGCCGGCATCCAGCGATGTTCTTGAATGATCGTCGCGGCTAGGCGGGCTCCGATCAGTGCCGCCTGCAGTTCCATTCTCGGGATGCTCTGTGGTCGTAGTGGTGCTACCCGGGCCTTGGCTGCGGCGAGGGTGATCTTGACGCTTCCGCTGCTGTCTTCTATTCGCCAGTAAGCCGCTGTAGCGTAGGCGTCTTCGCTCGCGTCGCAGAACACGTGGAGTTGCTTGTTAGTGATGGCAGCTCCCCCCGTATGGTAGCAGCGGTCGAGATGCAGGCTGCCGATGTCGTCCATAGCTCGAAGCCACCTCTCGAAGTCGTGGGCCACTTCTTCAGGAATCGCTTCGTCCCACCCGGTCTTCAGTTTCCATATTCGTTGTAGCAGGATCTTCGCTCGTACGGTGTAGTAGCTAAGAAGGCCGAGCGGGTCGAATACGGACATAACCGCGCTCAACGCCTCCCTCTTCGTCGGTGTGCGTAGCCCTCGCCGTACTTCGTCGTGGACGCGTGCCAGCGTTGTGTTGAAGGCTAGCTGGTCGGTTGAAGCGTGCCACTTGATTCCCAGCGTCTTCTCGTAGTCGTGCGCGCTCTGTCCTAGTTGCCGACCCGTCGCGTCGGCTCGTAGCTCGGTGGGCAGTTCGCGCAGCACGTCGTCGTCGTTGGAGTACCAGCTTCCTATGGTGAAGCCGGCGCGAGCGTGAACTTCTCGTACTTCTCTCGCGACGGTCTTGGCTTCTTCGGCGGTCTCGTAGCTGTCGACCAGGTCGTCCATGTAGTGGCTGCGGGTGATGGCGTAGTGTGCGCGCGGGAACTCCCCCCGGTGTTGCCTCGCGTTGTAGTCGCGCACGCTGTGCGCCAGGAACGGTGAGCTTCGTGCGCCGAATATCATCGCAGTCATCTTGTACTTGGTCGGTGGTTGCGCCGGATCCTCTCGCCATAGGAACATCTCAATTCAATTCAATTCAATTTATTAATTCATTAACAGGTTCAAATACATTATCATTACAGGTATACACCCAAGTCGATAATGCAAATATAAAAACAAATACAAATAAATAATAAACGTAACAAACAATGTCAAAGAAATTAATTTAGTAATTGCATACATTAAAAATATGTCGAAAATAAATTACAAGTAATGTCAAAGAGATTAAAAATAGTCATTGAATACATTAGAAATATGTCGAAAATTAATTAATTTAGCAATATTTCAATAATTATTACACAATCTAAACAATGTCACTTAAGCACAATACATTGGTTAGTTAAAAACAAAGATGTTTCGTAGCTATTTCCTCGAATTTCGGCAATGAGCAATTAAATAAGTCCAACTCCCTTGAAACTCCATTCAATATATTTAGAGCTGTAGTGATCGGAGCGTGCTTCAGTAAGTTAGTCCTACATTTCGGTATCGAGAATGTATTACCCCGTGGTTTTTGCCTTAACCGTTGATTCGGAACTAACAGCCCTATTGACTCCAAAACTTGTGGATTATTTAGCTTTCCTACAAATACTTTATAAACATATATCGCTAATGCCAGTTTCCTTCTTAGTTCCAGTTTATCGTATCCCACCATTCCTAGCACAAATAGTGTTGGGTACATCAGAGGATAAAAAGGATACACGCCATACTGTTTCTTGTACATGTATCTTAGAAACTTGTTTTGAATTTTTTCCAGCATTAATTTATATTTCTCCTCATGGGGAGTCCATACAATACAATTAAATTCTAGGTAACTCCTTACTAGTGCATTATATAAAGATCTTATAGCTTCTAAATTCTGAAAGTCTTTCGACTGTCGGAGAACAAATCCAAGGCTCTTAAAAGCTTTCTTACACGTAGCAGTGATGTGCTCGCTATAAGATAGATCTGGAGTAAGGTAAAGCCCTAGATCACGGACCGCGGAGGTTCTTGATAAAAGCTCTCCTTCCATTGTGTAGTCATACTGCAGAGGACATCGTGCCCGAGTATACGACATTACTGTACACTTGTTTACATTGAAATACAGCTTGTTGTCAATGCTCCATTTTATTACTCGGTCTATGTCTTTCTGTAATCGTCTGCAGTCTTCAATGCCCCTGATTGTCATAAACAATTTTAGGTCATCCGCAAAAAGTAGACATTCTGCATGCTGTACCACCTCAGGCAAATCATTAATCATGATTAAAAACTCTAATGGCCCCAAATTACTGCCTTGGCTTACTCCTGACAATGTTTCATAAGCTTTAGAGATCTTCCCTTCGTAATCCACATACTGCCTACGATTTGATAAATAATCGCTGAAAAACATAAGTAGAGCCGGTGTGAATCCGACATTAGCAAACTTTTCCATCAAGATATCATTATTTACCGAGTCAAACGCTTTTTTAAAATCAAAATACGCAGTGTCCACCTGCCCTCCAGACACCTCGTCCATAGCAGTAGACACATACTGCGTAAAACACAAATGGTTTGTATGTGTTCCACGACCGGACCGGAACCCGTGCTGACAGTCTGATAGGGTGACCTTTAACTGCGAGTATATAGAGTCGTAAAGAGCGGACTCAAATACCTTGGCAAACGTAGAGGGTATCGCAACTGGTCTGTGTCCTGATATATCCGAACCAACGCCCCCTTTATGTATCGGAATAACCCTCGAAATTTTCCATTGTTCGGGATATGCAGCCATCTTTAGACACAGATTATATATGTAATGCAGTGGTTCGACTAGTACTTCGGAACAATCCCTAATCAGGAAAGGTGGTATTCCATCTGGTCCGACTGACTTTTTTGGTTTAAGTCGCTTTAGTGCCTTTTTGACCTCCTCGATGGAGAAACTGGGTATGTGCACGCGAGATGCAGTGGCTCCCACCCGGGACGCCGCTGACGCGTCTAGGCGCGGGACTTCTGTGTCATAAACCGACTTGAAGTATTCTGCGAAGGCGCCCGCGCACTGGTCCTCCGACAACAATAATCCGTCTTTAGTAACCTGCGGCCTGTTCCGTTTTTCACGTTTGTTATTTATATACGCCCAGAAAGACTTAGGATTGTCGATTAATAATTTCTGAATTCGGTTTATATAACTTTTATATTCAATTTCAATTTTGTTCTTCAACTGCCCGCTGTCCGAATGTCCGCTGCTATCGCCACACGATGTTCGCGGAACCGGAACAGTATGCCCGGCAGTGATTGCAGCAGGTCGGGCCCGTCGAGTAGCGCGTCGTTGAGGCATGTCCCGTGACTCTTGGCTGCAGCATCGAAGACAAGCCGCACCTTTCCTGGCTTGTTCGGGTTCGTCACGGCGAAGTGCGGCAGCCACCATGCTCGTGGGCTGTCTCCTTCAGGGCCGGTGCAGCGCTCGGCGTATCCCTTCTCCATCAGGTTGGTTACTTGCGCTGCGTAGGCTTGCTGGAAATCGTTTGAAGCTTCCATTTTCTTCTCGATTGTCTTGAGTCTTCGTAGCGCCATAGCGTAGCTCGGCGGCAGCTCGACATCGTCGGTGCGCCACGGTAGTCCAACTTCGTAGCGGTTGTCGACTGCCTTGATGGTGCGCTCGAAGATCTCCATTGCTCTCTTGTCCGTTTCAGGTAGCTTCGTCTTCGTAGTGATCCCCAGTGCGTCTATGTGAAAGTGCGCCTTGACCCTCTCGTGTAGTTCTTCGTCTCTTGTTAGGCTTCGCTCGTTCGGCTCGTGTCGTAGGTGCAACACGATGTGCTGATCGTCGGTCGCGCTGAGTGGAGGGGGCACCGTTCCGTGGATGACCCATCCTAGCTCGGTGAGAGACGCGATCGGTTCGTTGGGTCGACCGAGGAGTAGTCTTCTTGACACGATGAGGTGCCAGTTGTCGGCGCCAATGAGCACGCGAGGCCATGCGTACTCGTAGCAGACGTCCGTTGTGCTCAGCTCCCGCAGGTGTTCGTAGCGCAGGCAGTCTTCCATCACGTGTTGCCGTCCAAGGGTTAGCTTCTTCACGGTGCGGGCCTTGATTTCGTGAATGTCCCGCTGGCTCTTCCCTCGTACTAGCAGCTTCACTCGCTTGCTTGCTGCTTCGCGTTGCGGTGCTGTCGCTCCATGTATGTGCATCGCGCTTGTTGGTCCATCGACGCCTATCTTCTCTGCGAGCTCTTCGTCTATTAGAGTGACCGTAGATCCCTCGTCCAGTAGTGCGTAGGTGTTCACTTCCAGTCCCGTTGGCCCTTTGATCACAATCGGGCACACCTTCAGAAGAACCGCTCCTCGCTCCGGTGTTGTAGTGGCGGAGGCAGAGATCACGCTTTCCTCTTCGTTTGGTGGTGGCTCGGTCGCAGCTGTGGTCCTTGGCTGCTGTGGCGGCGGGCTGCCCATGTGAAGTGACGCGTGGTGAGGTAGGTTGCACTCGTTCTTGCCGCATTTCTTCGCCTTGCAAGCGAAGCGTCGATGGCGTTTGTTTACGCATCTAAAACAAACGCGTTCATCCTTCAGCCATTGCCAGCGCTCGTTGACAGTCATTCGCTGGTACTTGCTGCATTCCGGTACGCTGTGTGGCCCGCCGCAGCATAGACACGACGGTGCGTTCGTAGTCCGCTCGTCTGTTGTCGTGTATGCAGCGTCACGTGGCCGTCGTTCGGTGCGTCTCGGTGTTTCCATCTTCTTATAAGGTGCCGGCGAGGCGCGCGCAGGCATCGTTGTTGTTGCACGGGGTAGCGTCGTAGGTGCTGCAGGTTCGTAGGCGTGCTTCAGTGCGTAGTCCGCTTCCATCATCAGGAACTCCGACAGGACCAAGATCGGTGCCATGTTGCGATCTCCCTTTTCTTCAGCGTACTGGCACCATCTTGCTCGCTCGTGTCGGCTCAGCTTAGTGATGACTTCTCGTGTCAGCATCGGGTTCTCCAGGTAGCCGCGGTCGTCGATTGTAGCCAGCACGGAGACCAAGTCTTGAACCTTCACAGCGAAGTCGTTTAGCTCGTATGCTGAATCCCCCGGTCGCCGTAGTCTTCGCAGCTCTTCCATCGTCTTGTCGATGAGGATTTCCGGTCGGCCGAATCGCTGCTCCAATGTGCGCATGATGATCTCGGGACTGCTTGCTGTGTAGAGCAGCGCTGAGACTGCTTGCTTCGCCTGACCACGTAGACAGCCGCGTAGTCTTGCCAAGTTCTCCGCCTTGGAGTACTTGTAGAGGATAGTGGAGTCCCGAAAGGCGGCCTTGAACGGCAGCCATTCTTCCGCTAACCCGCTGAACGTAGGTAGATCTTGTGCTTGACGTGGCGGCGGTCTTGCTCGGCTGACTTCCTCCAATGCTTCGGCGAGCCGCTCCAGTCCCCTGTCCCGTGACCGCCCAGGCGTTGTCGATCGCGCTCTTCGTCGGTGTTCGTCCTTGTTCTCATCTTCGTTCGGAGTCTGCAGGCGACGGCGCTCATCTTCGAACCGCGTTCGTTGTTGCTTGTCCATTGCTCCGCCCACGTCGTCGTCAGGTGAGCGAGTGATGGTCGGCATCGGAGGGGTCGGTCCCGGATTCCCTTCCAGGTACCGTTGCCCGTAGCGTATCCATGCGTCCGTCGCAGCTGCATTCTGTTGCGTTCGCTTCTCTTCAACTTCGTCGCCGCCGTCTTCACTATCGATCTCAGATAGCGCCAGTGCGAGATTCTTCCGTACGATCTCCTCTTGCAGCTCTAGATCACGGCGACGTAGTTCTGCGAGTTTGATTTCAGCTTGTAGGTTCGCCTGCCGCTCCCTTAGTTGTCTGGTTGCCGTAGTCTTGACTGACCGACGCGACGCCCCGCAATCCGCGCCCCCTTCACCCCGCCCGACGGCCCCCGCGCCCCTCTTCTCGTAGGGCGTAGCGGCGGGTCCGTGTAGCGCAGCAGAGTGCTCTTGACGCACGGTTGCTTCCGTTTCTTGAGACGTCGTTGGTTCCGGCCGGTCTTCGCAATCCAGCATGCTCCTCGTCTTCATAGGCATGGTGGCAGACGATTCCCTCGTAGTTGACGGACGGTTTCTTCGTAGTAGACGGACTGCTTCTATACGCTTCCAGTCCTTCGAGATCCGGCTCGAAGGACCAGTTGTTGACGCTCAAAATACCAAAAGACCAATAAAAAAAAGTTGAAACATAAGATATATTCTGAGCTTAGCGTATTTACAATATTTACAACAAAAATCTTGATTTATACACGGAAATCTTGAAGGAAATCTTGCTTGCTGCAAATCTTGTAATCTTGCGAAATTCTTGCGAAATCTTGAATATCTTGAATTTCTTGAAATCTGGATCTGAAGGCTGGAAGCTGCTCCGTTTTCTTCTTGCCGACGAAAGGTGAAGATCGCTTGTGTCTGATTTTTTGCCGCCAGGGGGCCTATTTATCATGTGCATTTCATGCGCGCAACTAGCTTACGCCTTCCTGAGCTAGGCGGCGTCGCGGCCTCTGATTGGCTGGCGCGTCGTTGGAGCTTGTTTGCTGTCCGTTTCAGTAGTATTACGATTTTTTTAATATTTTTTTTACTAGGAAGAAAAGGAAAATGTCTAATATTCACTATAAAAAAATAATTTATTCATACTTTTTATTTACAACGTGAAAGATATAGTTTACACACGCATTATTGAATTTCTAAATTTAGTGTTTTTTTATTATCTTACAAGCAGCGAATTTTTATATTTAGGCAACACAAAACATTTTTTTTCTCTGATTGAAGCTCAGTGTAGATGCGTCTTTCTTTCTTATGGCGGCAGAATTATAAAGCCACTTGATGCTGTGAACACATCGACTGAGAGCTAGCGACCAAATTCATCATGTGGCTTCAGCTGTATTGAAACTCCGTTAGCTACTTCCCTGAACAACCTTTTCCTATAATCTTCGTGCTGGCAGGCCGCGGGCGGGGGGTGCGGGTGTAGCGGGGTGGGAAAAAAAAAGTGGGCTCAGCGACTTTAATTTTTTTTGGGTGCACAGGGAGTACAGAGCAACTGTTTGAAAAAAAAATTAAAGTCGCTGAGCCCACATTTTTTTTCTTTTTTTCCCCCACCCCACTACACCCGCACCCCCCGCCCGCGGCCTGCCAGCACGAAGATTATAGGAAAACGATCTTCAAGGAAGTAGCTAACGGAGTCTCAATACAGCTGAAGCCACATGAAGAATTTGGTCGCTAGGTCTTAGTGTATCAATGATTTGGTCCTGAGATACCTTTATATACCTACTGTCAGTTTCGACCAATAGAAAGTCACCAATAGAAAGGGCCTGCACCTTCGGAGCAATCACAACCCCCCGCATCCCAGCATTTTCATTTGTACTTATGTTCAATATTCTTTGACTTCACACATTGTAGTTTAGTTGGGCTATCTGTGAGACTTGGGCCTGTTCTCCCCGTTACAATAAATTTACTTATGTAGGTGTAAATACATACTGCCAAAAGAGTTTTCTGAATAAAAATAAAAAACTTTCCGAGTATGTAGTTATTCACCTAAATCTCGTCCTCTCTGCTTCTGAATATTTTGACCCCGTTCGCCTTTGTGAACAAAAGCTTGTCAACCTATCTGTTAGTCAACTGTGTTCAAAATAAATTATCTGGGGCCTCAGTTCACACACACTAAACTCTGCGGGACATAACACGTCTGAAAACGATTACTCGAAACAAATAGGTACTTAACTTAATTTTGAGACCATTTTTACCAATTTTATGATATTTTTAACTGAAGTAAAAATTCGTACAAAAGCGATCAACAAGTTTGTATTTATTTAAATTTACATATAAAATAATTGTTTTGCATACATATCCCAATATAAATTTTTATAACTAGCCAGTTATCAAAATTCCTATTTCATAGACACAAAACAACCTTTAAATTATCTCCAGCCAGAGTTGTGTAGGTTTCCTTTTGATGTTTTCCTCTACTTAACTCTACTACATTATAATAGCGTCGAGCTGAGTTAAGGTCTTCGCACATTATAACAACTCCACGCCAACGCGGCAGCAACTCTACTCACACTCTCGATGAGTAGTCAACTAGTTGATCCACCCAATGGTCACTAGTGGACAACGCGATGTCAAGGAGTGGACAACGCGGTGTCAAGGAGTGAACGTACACGCGTGTACACGGAATGAAGGAGGGAAGGGCGCAGACACAGGCTGGCAACGCATTGCTCGCTAGCCGTAAGCACGTTGTCGACTCGGGGTAGACTCGTGGCCGACTAGTCGGCAACACGTCGACAACGAGGGGCAATGAGGTCGGCGACAGTCAATAGGTGAACAACGCGTGGACCACGCGTCGTCTACTCGTCTTCCACTTTCAACTGACACGTTGTAAAATTTACTCTTAAATACCACGACGTAAAGCTTACATTTCTATGCCGTACTTTGAGTTGAGTTGGAGTGGAGTCGGTGTTGAGTTGGTGTAATGTGCGAAGACCTTTAGAACGCGAAGTGATCGAAGATTGTTCACTTTACTTAGCGTGTGGGTTTCCAGGTTAAACTACCTCACGTTGTTAAGTGACTAGGATCGAACTGCCGTCAAGCGAATAGGGAAGCGTCGGAACTTCGCCACCTTACCACCACTAACACTCCTTAAATAGAATAGGTAGACTTATAGAAAAAAACAAGTAACCCGCCGCCTTTTGACTGCTGTATGTATTTTTCTATCGTTGCTTGTAAGTAGATATGTTATATTTGTGTCAATAAAGTTATTTGTATTGTATTGTATCGCCGCTTTATAAAGTTCGTTCATTTCGAATGTCACCAGTTTTGAATCTTAGCCTCATCTCGTTTACAAAGAACATACTTTTCTATTGTTCCAGATTTCTGATTATATCTCTGTTTTAATTAGGGTTCCACAATGCCACATCAAAGTAAGGGACCCCTGCGATGATTTGTTCACGAACAATGTCTGAAAGATATTTTCTTTGACTGGCCGCTATTTCATATTCTCTTCGGCCGCCATTTTAATTTTACGCTTCGTTTTCCCGCCATATTTTCATCAAAAGGATATCGGGGGCTTATTTTTGTGCCGAAATTTTGATTCACGCTCGACCTTTGTGCAGTTTCAGCTAAAATTTTAAAGCACTTTTTAAAGATAACCAACTTTTTAATAAAGTTTAGTTAAAATATCTTTGTCCAGTAAACATCATTGTCAGAATTATTAAGCCGCCTAAAGCTGCATATGGGTGCATATACATAGATAGCCGGACCTGGGGCATTGCGTGCCTTACGAAGCACGGAGTTATCTTTTCGGATAATCAGGTGATTCGGCCAGCAAATTGCATTTCTTAATGAACTGGGGGAGACTTACAAAATGATATTTGTTCGACACCGGGATTTGAATCCGGCACCACCGTATGCAAGGCGAGCGTTTGCCACTCAACCACGGTGGCTGTGTTGGTTTCAAAAGCTAGGGAAATTAGCGCCCTTAGTTCTTAAAGAAGGTAGGTACGCAGTATTTTTTTAAAAGTAAACTTTCTTTCAGCTAATCGCTATAATTCCTACCTACTTAAACGGTACATAAATAGATAGGTAAACACCAAGTTCTTTTAGCTCAGCCATTGTTGTTTCCCAGTTCTCACCCTTCTCACCTTCCGGTCGTTAGGGGTGTCGCAAAAACACATTACCCGGCAAATTTAAGTGTTTTTCAACCCATAATTACTTACTGCCTCTAACGGCCCACCAGATTAGGCGGTATAAATCGATCGCGGTTGCTTAAAGGATGTTTTCCAAAAATTAAGGCCCCTTGTTAGTCCTTCGCGTTGTTTGTGGGTTAATTTAGGGCCGGTGCGATGTAAATACAGGTAAAAAGGGATGTAATCATAGCCGTCCATATTTTGGTCATTTTGGGAAAATATTTTTAATAATTCTCAAAGAACAAGAAATCGGCATCTGCCTACTCGTCAAAATCAAAAGTACCTACGGTGTAGTAAGTATTTACCCAGTAAATTTTTGAGTATTTCAACCCGCCTTAATAGCTCATATACGTCCCCACCGAGGGGCTCGAGCCTACCCTGATATCAGGGTGAAATAGGCCTTAGTCGACCACGCTGGCCCAGTGCGGGTTGGTCAACTTCACACACAACCTTTGAATTTCTTCGCAGGTGTGTGCAGGTTTCCTCACAATGTTATCCTTCACCGTAAATAAACGTACATATGAATTCGAAAGCACATTGGTACGTGCCGAGGTTTGAACCCGCGAACTTCGAATTAAACTGCGAATGAAAGTCAACGAGCTCAGCCACTTGGCCACCGACGCTCTAGTATTTCAATCATTTCAGTCAGTAAAATAAGCCATATACTTAACATAGGTACCAAAAAAAAATGTGCGTGACGGTAAAAATAGTCTTTTGTGGCCTAGGTATACTTTCTACTTAGTGTCTTCTTCTTAAGCAAAGAAGCTCTGTTTCCAATTCGTTCGGCTCTGATTTCTTTATAAGTATGTAGGTACAGTAGGAAGCACATGCAGCTGGACATTTTGACATTGAGAGCGCCCTTATTGCGTAGGCGGTAGATGAGAGTTCTGTAGTGCGAGCTCTTAGCCGCTTGAGCTACTTACTGTACGTACATCAATTAATTCTCTAATGAAGAACTGATCAAGCTTAAACTTAGAAATTTCGTAACTACTTATCCGAACCAATAAAAGGACAAACTCTTGACCGTACAAATCTTCTCCTTTATTCAAGATAAATTTCCGCCGCGGCTCCGCCCGCGTTAACAGTTTTTCCTGTGGGAATGAGGCATTTTCCCGCGGTAAAAGGTAACCTATGTTACACACACACAAAAATACAAATCCTAATTCCTCTTTGTAATATTAGTATGAAATTAATATGATAGTATGATGATGAGATGCTTAGGTACCTACACATAATTTTGTTTATCTTTAACTAAGTAATATCGTCATACAATTTATTTTCTTCGAAAGTACCGTTTCCTCAGCCTTGTCTTGTCCAACTTAGAGATTCCCTAATCCCCGATAATAGGCCGATCATCCCTTAAACAAACACACGGACAATGTGAAGATTGTACCATTGCGTCGGATTTGTTGGGAGGGTCAGGTCTGTCCATTTCTTCCGGGTACGATGTCAATTGGATGGAAACGATCGATAGGCTATTCTAGAAGCTGCGGTTTTTTTAGACATTTTAATAATGAAAACGTATTTTTCATATT
This sequence comes from Teleiodes luculella, assembly GCA_948473455.1. Taxonomy (NCBI): domain Eukaryota; kingdom Metazoa; phylum Arthropoda; class Insecta; order Lepidoptera; family Gelechiidae; genus Teleiodes; species Teleiodes luculella. Next base: position 7,583,167 of record OX419606.1, read on the forward strand.
CCTACTTTCCTTTGTTTGATTAGTTATTACGTTTACGTAAGGTTTTTATGAAAACTTTACAATTACCTATATCTTACGCAAAAATTTTAGTAAGTATCTTGTACCTATGGATCAATCAGAAGAAACACAGAGAAAATGTTTATTTTAAAACAATCGCATTTAATTTTCCATATTTTCCTTTAAAAACTGTTTCGTTTGGTTGCTTAAGATAGTGACAGCAAAAAAACAAACAAACAAACATTTTTCAGTATCGAAATTTAAACAATAAATAAAGGAAAAGTCTTTAACGCCTTACCCCAAATTCAGGTTGAATGGACCTTAAAAATCGTATCGTATCGTATATTCCAAAAAGAAAAAAAAAGGAATTCACTATTTATGAAATTGTAGGTAATATTCATTTTGAAATCATATGATAGCGAAACACTGGAGAGCCGATTTAATAACTCTGTTGACAGTCAGACTCCGGCAGAACTGGCGAACTAAACTAGGTATTAGAGCTAGAGCAACTCCGCTCAAAGGTAAGTAAGGTTTCAGAGACATGATATGCCAGAAGGACTGTAATTATTATGAGGCCGTACAATAAGCGAAGTTGAGGCTTAATGAACTGTTTAATAGTCTGTGGAGGTATTGAAGCTGATTCTCGCTATCTAACACACTAACTAAGTAGGTACCTACCTATTTAAAGTCTTTAAATCCTTTTCACGCCGTTGAGAAAGAAAAGGGACAGAAGATTGACAATTTAGTTTTAGAGACACCGACCCAACCAAATCAAAGACCAAAGAGTGCACCTTACAGAATGCCCTTCTGGTAATGAATATCCTTCAGGTAACAATGCCTGCACCCGCCGGCAGGTCGCTGTAGCCCGGCTCAGTAAATTCAATATTTATACTTATTACCTGGTTATAGAGGAGGCAGATCTTAGACGATGTCTCTTTTATGAAGTTTTCCGGATCAACGCGCCAAGTGGAGGTCCGAGTTTCCCTTCAACTGCCCCGCGTTGTTATGACCACTTTGGAGTAGATTTCTTTGCCCGACCGCAAGTCCAATGAAGCTTGCTAAGTCGATTTTACGACAAGAGTGTCGTAGGTTAATATAAAAAAAAAATCTAGAGTTTGGCAAATGAAAGTAGACAATGAAAGGTAGGTATATGAAAAAACGCGGCAAATTTGATAAAAATCATCGTGGCAACCCCGGTTCTACGGATTTACTTAATTTGATTTTTTTTTCTATAGGTACAGTGAGCTGACGAATTAGGTGACGAGACGCCGTTAGGCGCCATCTACCGCTCCAAGGGGGCAGAAAATAACGAATTAATGACTAATAATACTTTATCAGTGTAATTAAGAACGTGTTGCCTAATTTCAACGGTCTCTAAGTTACAGCTCGGCGAAAGTAGCGTGGCGTGTCGGGGGGGGTCACCTTACTCGTCAGCTCACTGTACCTACATATAACTTTGTTGCCAGTACAATGTTTTCCAATTTCATCGATTGTCTACTTTCATTTGGCAAACTCTACGTAAGTACAATGAGCTCCACCCAAAGCCACTTTTTAGCTTTTTTTTTTTATTCGTGCTACCGATGACTTCGGTTTTTCTCAGTAGTTTGTGCCAATTACTAAGATGGCTGCCGAAAATCGCTCGTTTGATAGCCAAGCACATCAAGATCTGCGAGCTACGAGGCGCGAGTGACTGAAAGTACACGAAGTCAGTGCCAGACTTGTTTGTGCGTCAACTTGCCACCCAACTTATGCGAGATACCTACTATTAATTTAACTTACTGTGAAGCTGGTACAGTATGAACATAATTATGATTTATGGGAAGGTTTTGGGTCTACGGTATTAGGTAGGAACGTAGCTAAAATTGCGCTGGGCTGGTGTCAAGAAACTTTCCATGCCCAGGGTAGGAAAGTGTGCAACTGGAATTCTGGATTGAGGGCCCAAGTTATTTAATAACCACAGTTTCAATTTATGTTTAAGAAATTCGTGACCCTGTGCTTCATGTTTTTACTATTCTTTATTAAATTCCCTATAAATCTCAAATAGTTTTGTCAATTTAAAAAAAAATGGGCCCTCAATCCTGATGCACACGGTAGGAAAAATGATTTCTGGATATTAAAAGTACTTAACGAACAGCCTATGGTTTAAAATAAATCGTTATGGATAATCGTAATTTTTATAAGTAACAAAAAATATTGTTAGAGTTAATCTAGACTAGAAAACTCGTCGAATATCCCTACCCGTTTACATACTGTTAAATAATATTCGTTACGAACATTATGCTATACGTACCTATCAAAAATTAGACAATGATTATTCTGTGGTGCGTCTGCCAAAACGCTGTTTATTGACGTAAGTAGGTATAGGTATTACTTAGCAATGCTCTTCTAAATTTGAGGTGTGGTGTGCACAATATTTGAAATACAATAAATAAATTACCTTTATCTTTATAACAATAAAAACCGATTTCGGCCACGGCGACTGCTTCAACTCTGATTCTGGCGATCATGTGCCCGTATGTGACTTATGAAGCCTATTTTGTGTGTGAAAGACCTTTCACAATACGGGCACGTGAATACACCATCAAATTACCTACTGTATTAGTACGGCGAAATGCGCTATGCATTTTGATTTATAGATCATCAAAACGCCGTGAAACTTCGATTCACTTCCGAGACTCAGTACTTACATTCAATCAAACTGTTCGCAACTGTAAAGTTGTTGCAGTTAACTATGAGTATAAACTTATCCGGCTGCGATTGTAAGGCAGTTTCTATTGCATTACGGCAGCTGTTTTGAAAACGCAATTCTTACTTATGCTGGATGCATCGATACACATTTTTGCTGATACCGTTATTTTATGAATAACATGTTAACTCCCCCGGCCCATTCCGAGAACAAACATACTACTACTGATGCTGATGTAATTTGATAAGGAGTTTGTCATCTTGCAGACTTCAGATCATTCCTTTCGGCTCATAAGGACCAACCAAAAGGACAACATTTTACCATTTTTAATACCAAAACGTCAACTTCCCGAAATGTACATTTTCGATTCTTATAAGGACCACTTCCCAAAAGGTCAACTTCCCAAAATGACTACCTTTGCAGTCGGCTAAAATGGTTCCTGGTAAAAATTTTAACTCAGCAATAAAAAACTGAGTCAACAACAAGCCTTATGTATAATCTGTACTGTACCATCAAATCAAATCAGTGAACCTATTTAAGAACTCATAGAAATAACTTAGATTTCTTCGTCAACTAGGCAAGTGCTGTTGATCTTCAAATGGCTGAAGATGTTTTTTTTAGAAACAGTGCTAACATTCTCTACAACAACAAAAAACTAGTTCTTCCGTTCGAGACAGAGAGGTGAGAATAGCACCGGGGAGCTATTATTCCACAGAGAGACTGATAGGATATCAAACTTTCACTATCACTACATAGTATAAAACAAAGTCGCTTTTTCTGTCCCTATGTCCCTATGTCCCTCCCTTTGTACGCTTAAATCTTTAAAACTACGCAACGGATTTTGATGCGGTTTTTTTTAATAGATAGAGTGATTCAAGAGGAAGGTTTATATGTATAATACATGCATAATATGCTTAAAGATAACCCACAATTACCATTTTCCCGTGCGGAGCCGGGGCGGGTCGCTAGTATAGTATAACATCCTTATTTTTGTACCAACATACTAGGCTGTGATCGGAGGTTCCTTCGAGCCGCCGCCGTCCCTTTGGTACATGATTACTTTGGGATAGCCTTCCGCTTTCCTGGAAGTCCGGTGAAGCTTGAGAAGTCGATTTTGCGAAACAAACGTAAGTAAAAGCATAAGAAAAGTTTAAAAAATGATCTTATAGTTTGCTGCGTAGGTCAAGTAAAAAAGCTCATCATTTACCCGCTGGACAGACCTCATCAGATCTGCAACACAAACCTCCATTGTCCAGAGTTCCCGAGACGCCGTAAACCGTGACAAGTAGAGATGCATCGCTGGAGCCTCATTCCCCAACTAAAATGCAACATTGTCAAACACGACCACTCTGCCAAGAGTGAACGACTAAGGAGTAGCTGACAGGACGCAGAAAGTTTAGGACCTATATCACGGGAGACAAATAACAAAAGACGAAAGGGACGCAGTTATGCGCATGAGTGAGCGCGGTGTATTTGTATCTCATTCTAACGCATAACTGCGCTCCTTTCGTATTCTGTCTTTTGTTGACTACCGTGGGATTACCCCTATTAGTTAAAAAAACATAAATGCATACTTACCTACTCTATTGGCAATTTCTATTCCCACAAGTTGCATGCAAACTTGGGTAAAGTTAGCCAACACTTAGTACACGTTTAGCACCCGATTGCAAGTTGACCGGCAACGGCTAGAACAATTTGCTTGCATCGTAACTTGGCGAGGACTTACAGTTAAGTTAGTATACAAGTGTTTTGGAACAAGCTTATGAACTCTAATACAGTACGTAGAGTAAATTCACTTCGGCGAATGGCTTAACTAACTAACGGTTACTCAACTGGTGAATATAATAAACCGTCAATCTGAGCCCCTTTTCATACAATGCTCTACTTCTGAAATAGAACTGCCCCGGTAGCAAAAGTAGGGACCTATGTGACAAGTATTATTGAAACGACATCAGGCAACTTACTTACTTACTTAGTACAATGATGGATGGTCATAAAAAGAGTGCGGCCAGACCAATACAATTAAAATTCTTCAGCACAAAAAGTGTAAATAAAGGTTCAAAAATCGCATTATTATCATTATCACATTATTTTTTTACGCTACGATAAGAAATGTGACATCACGAAACTAGGACCCCTCCCTCCCCCTTGTCATACTTTGTCAAACCCTTTCACAACGTGTGAAACAAATTAATTGATGGCTCCTAATGACTAATCAATTTAATTTCTTTATTACTATATGTCGTAGCCTGATGGTTTTGTGACATGTAACTACCCCTCCACCCCTTTGTCATACTGTTTAACCCTCTCACAACGTGTGAACAATTAATTGATGGCTCCCAATGACAAATCAGTAGCCCGATGGTTCCAGCCGTCTGAACTATTTGTCTAGGTCAATAATTGTATGCCGACTCATCGTTGTAAGCAACCTCACGTTGATTCAAAAACGATTTTACTAGACTGCGAATTTAGTCATAATAATTAATTAATTTATGAGTTTATATCATTATATTATGAGTCGGCCGATTGAGTTGGCATACAACTTGTTTAGACAAATATTTATCAAACGGCTGCAACCAAAGGGCTGCGAAATTTTGTTCGTTAGTAAATACTTACATAGTTTTGACAGCAGTAGGTAGGTACGGACCTAGGTATACATGAGAACTTACGGTTAAAATTAAACGTAGAAAACCTAGCCTTTTTACCTTTGAAGCAAAAAAAAACATCCTAATACTTAGAACGCGAATACGCGGTCATCGCGCGAGTAAGCAATGCGACCATCGCGTGTTCGCGCGATCAAACGTATTGATGTCGAATAGGTGTCCTATCCTAATAGACGATCGCGCGATAACACGATTCCTACATACATTACACGATCGCGCGAGCATGTGCGATGATCGCGAACTCGCGTTCTATTAAGATGACGCTTCATAGGAACAGTTTGACGTGGTGAAAGAACCAAGGACTTTGTTCGACACCATTTAGGTAAGCTAGCATATTTTTCACTTTTGGTGATGCTCGGATTTTTATTTTATTAAAGCCTAACCAGAAAAAATATAAAGGAGTTTATATGCAGCCTGTAGAACAGCTTGCGCCCGCTTTCTATGGGGCAGGCTGCGTATGAACTCAGATATGGTACCATTTGACGTGTCTAAGGGTACCGGGGCTTAAGCCTCGCCATATTGCGGCAAATCAATGTAACTAGTTTTATAGTAGGTAGTAAAAGTGACGTAAAAGGTAAGGCAACCATGGTATAACAATATAGGTATTGCGCCAGGTATAGGTCGCGTGAAGTAAAAATAATTCTGGAAAAAGTGTAAATAAGTGGGTCGAACTAATGAAACTAGTCAGTCGATAAATCGATCGATACAAAGCAAAACCCAAAATATGTTTTACTGCCATACTGTATCCTGATTCTCTCGCACCCAATCTCGACCAATGAAAATGGTACCCCGCATGCGGTCCTATGGCATGCGTTTCAATAATCTCCCGCACCTCGTATCCGGGCGCTAAGGACCAAAGAAAATAAGCCCCAAATCGCCTACTGCGTGCTGACTGCCTGCCTTCTTTTTACGTGACGCGACCTATCTCCTAAGTCATTCACGTGACCGTTGGAACATTCTACGTCATCAAAATTTGTTGTCTATCTCTATCCTGCTTGCACGTGCGGGTATTTATATATTTTGCTCTTTGTACAGTAGCTAGAACATGCGGCTGGACATTTCGACCTTAAGAACGCCCGTATTCCGTAGCGGTAGGGGTGAATTTCGTAGTGCGAATGTCCAACCGCATGTGCTGGCTTCTGTATTTCACTGAGAGCAGCGTCACGTCACTTAGGAGAAGTACAGAAGCCAGCACATGCGGTTGGATATTTGCACTACGAAAATTATCCCCTACCGCTACGGAATACGGGCCTCAAGGTAAGGTCAACAAGTCCAGCCGCATTTGCTGTTTACTGTGCTTGACATGCTCTCAGTAAATGGTTTTGATATTCGCATCGCATCGCAGTTTTGTGTGGGCGCCCTTAGAGCAGTTTTTTTTTCTGGTCAGGTTTTTACCTAAGGTTATCTGATAGAAATTGCTAAGTTAGTAATAAGGCCGCCGATTGACTTAGTAAAAATTTTTTTTTTATACTATAGGTAAGTACTAAATTTCAAAGAAATTGTCAATTTACTACGCTGCTAGACTACGAGGACCAAGTACTGTGAAAGGCCGCCATTTTCAGCGCTTTGGCGTTTGCTGTAGGTAAAGCTTATTCGAGACGCTTGTTTTGAATCGTGATCTTAGAGTACCTAGTTATAGGATTCCAGATTTTTTACTGACTAGGCTCGCTTCAGTAAGAAAGGAGCAGATATCGTGTCGTGTCATATCAGGAGGTCATACAGAAGACGGATAAACTTCAATGAATAAATAAAGGGATTTTATGAATCGATTTATAATAGGCGAAAATATCTTGTAGCATACACACAAAAAAATGCGCGATGATTGGGAACCTCCTCCATTTTGAAGTCGGTTGAAAATAGAATAAAATGGCGTAAACTCCACCGACAAAGCGATAGGAGGCGCTTTTAACTCAGTGAATCAAGCTTCACCGGACTTGCGGGGGAGCAGAAGACGCTATATCTTAGTTATTTAAAACTTAACCAAAAAAAAATAGCCAGCTATGGGGGCGCCCCGAGTATAATATTTTTGTTTACGGTAGCAATTTCCTTTAAAAATTTAGTTCCATTAAAAATCCGCAATACGGCGAGGTTTATTTGTCTGGTCGGGCTTTACACTAATATTCTCAATAGTAAACAAAAGCGGTGGAGTACTTGTATGTGCTCCTAAAAACTAAAATGTTGACTAATAAGAACTTTTCTCTGTTATCATATTTTTTAAAGTTTGTACCTATACCAATATCTTATCATTGAATATTTGGACCTCTTTTTTGGCTGACTATTGAGCCCCACGTTATTTTGAACGCTTTGATGAAGGCTCACGTATTATCGTATTGAAATTGCAGTCAATAATTTAAGCAGAGTTATTTAGGATTTTTGATCAAATCATATTATTCTAACTTCCGCTAAGTTTCGTCTGAATTTGACTTCCAAAAAGTAAAATCCAACATGACTTGAAAAGCCTGACCAAAGCAATAAAAACCCTCGCCATATTGCGGATTTTTAATAGAACTAATTTTATAATGGAAATAGTTGCCATAAACAAAAATATACACGTGGCGCCCCCAGAGCAGGTTTTTCATTTCTTTGGTCAGGCTTTACCTAAGTATTAGAAAACACATCGGTTTAGTTTAAAAAAAATAGAGATAGCGCCACTTTAACTTTTACCATTTTATAATGACCGAAATTGCGAGTCAAAATTATATATAACTAGTTTTATATACTTAAGTGACGCGATTTAATTGTCTAAATGATCGTGGTTAAATAACATACAACCTTATTGTTAAGCTTTATTATAGTAAGCAGCAAGCAAAAATATTATTCTAGTACCTACACCTAATACCGCTGTCAAAGCTATTATAAGTCTTACGACAAACAAACATTTTTATTCTATATATATTTGTGAAGCTGGGGTAAATAGGGCTGCGGGGTTGTCGTACATTTTGTAAGAGATAGACGACAATTTCGTATTTATCAATTCACCCCAAAGTCGAAGTTACCCCAGTGAACTTCAAAATAGTAACTATAACTTGACTATGTTACAACTTTATCTATAAAACACGAATTTATTGCTAAATATAGATCATGAATAGGACAACTTAAATTTCGAGACCTGCGAAAGAAATATAAACCTTTTTTTAACTGAACAAGTTATTTGCACATAGTTAAAAACGAATCCATAAAGGTACTTCCACACAGCAGTCGTATAACTTCATAAAACATTGTGTTGTGTAACAACTAACATTCCTAAACAGTTTCATTATGTTATTGTGTTACACGCTGTTTTATAACGTCATATGAGAAACTTTGTAGTATAACATTCCGTTTAATGGCTACTTTACATACCAATGCGATCTGATTCGCTAGAGATATACAGGGTGTTAAGTAACGGCTTAGCAAATACTGAAAGGACATGCTAAGTCAAGGGTTTAGCAACTTTTATAAAGAAACTTTTCTCGGAAACGGAAAACAAAAGTGACTACTCCATACAAATTAAAATGACTTTATAGTATGGTAGTGTCGATCTTTTTTGACGTTTCCGACAAAAATATCTTTGTGAAAGTTGCTGAAAACCGTTAACTGAGCATCCTTTCAGTATTTACTAAGCTGTCACTTAACACCCTGTATAATGAAATCAAAGGACGAATATAGTATAGAAGAGAAAACCCCAGTACAGGAAATCAGTGTTTTTTTGTATATCACCATCATACACAATATAACAACCGCGTTACAACTTGAAACTTCATCTTATAGGCTATTTACAAGACACGGAAACACAACATATTGGCATGAATGTGCACTTTCAAAGTTATAAAGCCCGACCAAAGAAATAAGAAACCTCGCCATATTGCGGAATTTTAATGGAACTAATTTTATAAGGGAAATTGTTGCCAGAGTCGTAAAAATATACACGTGGCGCCCCCAGAGCAGGTTTCTTATTTCTTTGGTCAGGCTTTACATTGAAAATTGGAATCAAATACGACACGTTAAAAGTAACTTAACCGAGGCGTTGCCTCTATTCGTGTCTAATTTATAAATTACTTTTATAATATTTTCAATAGTACTGTAAGGTCCTCACACGAATCTACTTAAACTGTTTTCAACCTAAAATCACAAACGGGTTACTTTAGCCGCCTTCAATTGAACCTCTTTAAAAATATAATATGCTATAGATAGACTATAAAACTGTGACGCTTTATTACTAGTTGGAGATTTAAGTTCGAAAACAGTTCTGTAAGTAGCTCCATGTGATACCGCCCTTATATGTAAAGCATGTAAAAAAAGAAATAAAAAACCTGCTCTGGGGGCGCCACGTGTATATTTTTATGTTTATGGCCACAATTTCCATTACAAAATTAGTTCCATTGAAATTCCGCAATATGGCGAGGTTTCTTAATTCTTTGGTCAGGCTTTACTAATTATTGCTTTTATAATCATTTACATGGTTCCCACTGCAATCTTCCATTTATAACTCTTTAAAAATGCACAATGTATGACAGAAACTGTAAATTACTGTATCATCATAAACTATTATCTATTTTATTTGTGGTAATTTGATGTCTGTGTTTAAAACAATATTTTACAATGGACACGCACATTTCTTTTTGTTATTGTAAAATTGTGATTTGAATAACATTTAGACACATTTTAGCGGGCTTTCAGAGGTAATCTTTACTCAAATCATATACAACAAGATGACAACAGTCAGTTAAATTAATTACACGAAAAGGTAACGAAGAAAGAGGGTAGATAGGTATTACCCACCTGCCAAATTATTTTCAGTGTTATGGAAAGCATGGTGCTTACAACAGCATCGAAATATCGGATGTACTTAGTGAAAAAAGGTGTTAAACCATTAGACCACGTGACTGACACAAACCTACGTCATCTTACGCTGTTCGTCCTTGTCGAATGCGTGTTAATAGACAAGGATGAACAGCGCAAAATAACGTAGGCTCGTGTCAGTCACGTGGTCTAACTGTTAGACCTTGTTTTCAAACCATGGGTTGTACATTTATTAGCACACAATATTATAGATGAATCTACCCATGAAACTGAATAATTTTTCTCCCGGCGCAAAATGTCACATTAGTTCTTTAAGGGGTTCTACCATGCTAAGTGGCGCCGCCATCCTGAAAAAAAAATATCTCGGGAAATAATCAATTTTTCAAAAATCTGGACCACAGAACTGGAGCACAAAAGTGGCCGTTTTTCGCAAATTTCCTATCTCTAACTACAGCGAGATACAATAAATAAAGTTAATAGCTTCTATATATCCTACAGCACCCCGACTCCAGTTCGATGGTCCAAATTTTTGAAAAATTGATTATTTCCCGAGTTATTATTTTTTAAAGGGTGGCGGCGCCACTTAGCGTGGTAGAGCCCCTTAAAGAAATTAGGCTGAAATATGAAAAAAAAAAATACTGGTCAGAAAAAACAGGACATGTCAATTAGAATTTATTTCCATTTCTCTGCGGGGGACAATGGGAATAACCGGTAATTTTGACTATTGAAATTACATTACTGTTCATGTAGTAGTATAAGTATGTGTGTGTAGGATTAGCGAGCGCGCACAGAAATAATGACTAAAGTAGAATTGACAGGCGCGGTGATGTGATCAGCTGATGAGCTTTTTTTTTCATATTTCAGCCTATGTTCCATAGGGAAAATGATTCAGTTTCATAGATAGGTTCCTCCCTTAGGATATTATGTGGTAATACATTTACACCCTGTATATGAATCATTGTGACCAAAAATAAATAATCTTGATCAAACACACTAACTCAGCAAACACAACTGAACTGCCTTATTTCCCTAGCTAATGGTTTTAAATATTTACAATAAAATATTGCAGGAACAAATTCAACAATTTTGTAGTTTTAAGGAGTCTACACACCAAAGCCGCCGGCCCGGCGGCATAGCCCGCCGACATGGGCCGGCGGCCTCTTTTTGTTCGAGTTCTGTTCAAAATGAGGCCGCCGGCCGTGCCCGCCGGGCTATGCCGCCGGGTCGGCGGCTTTGGTGTGTAGACTCCATTATACTGAAAATATCAAATTTGCATTGTTGAGGCTTGTTCACACTGGTAAATATGCCGCCTAACTGATTGTTCCAAAAACAAATAGTAAAATTGACTGAAAACCAGCAGAAACTTTTAACATTTTTGGCGTCACAATTCTTGGTATCTAACACACAAAAATTGTGCTAATAGTTATTCATTCGAATCGCCATCTAAATCAAATTTATTCAATCCACATTTGGTTAGAGAACTAATTAAGGTATTACTGGCCAAGGTATTACTGGCCACTTTGTAGTTTAATTATCCGAAATAAGATTATAACGTAATACCTTATTTATAACGGTTTAATCTTATTTCGGAGATTAGACTACAAAGTGGCCAGTTAGTGATAGTAGCCAGTAATACCTTGTTTTACCCTACTTATACAATTTCTGCACATATTTTCCAATGTGAACGCAGCCTTGCATTATATCTTTACAAATCACTGAAAATAAAATAATAACTCTGTTTTTCACTAACTTATAAACTCATGATTTCAATACTTTCTCACACTCACTGAAATCCATTTGTCTCTTTTTATGAAAAGAAAAGTGTAAGATAAACCAATGCAACATGATTGGCAGAACAAAAAGAATAAAATTCAAATAATATGAGAAAAACAATCCACATTGTGCCTTTGGTAAGCCTTTTATTTCTGTCACTATGTTATTTAGCAATTAAAGCTATCGAAATTGGCAATTGACTTATTACTGAGGCTACCTAACGAAACTAACCTTTTTTTTTAATTAAGAGCATCTTTTTATAAATTAGTCATATTATTTGCATGTATTCATATTTATCCCACCATACTTGCGCCATTTGGTTTATCTAACAGTCTCAATAATCAATTTAAAAAAGTCTTAACTCCGCAAAGTGTATTCACTGCAATATCGTCAGGCCTCACTAAATAACGTTATAGACACATCACATCACCAGAACCTCTGTCGAGGCCCCATCCACCGGTTCGGGGGAGGCCTAGGCCCGTTCCAAGGCCTAGGAGGGGGCCCGAAAGGGGGCCTAAAATTAGTCCGGGGGCCCCAATTCCTGGGGAACCGTTGGTTATTGAACGGCCTCTGGTTGTTAAACTGATTTTGTCTGTCGTCGAACTCTTGAAAGGTTTCGAATTCGGGAGACTGTCTTTGTTGGTCTATGCCTCGGCTTCTCAAATCGTCTTCGTACGCTGAATCGTTTGAGTTCTCGTCTTGTTCTTCTCTAGACATGGACTTATTGAACGGCATGTTTAGATTCTTCAGTCCTATGGGCATGTTATCGAAGGGGTTTGACATGGGAGGTAGGATGGGTGCGGAGAGGGGGTGGTCGATGGGTTTGGGGGGGAATTCTCTGTTGATTTGTACCAAGTTGTGGTGTTCCTTGTGGTTGGTTTTGCCGTTGTCGCCTCCGACCAACACTTTGTTATTGTTGAAGCTATTGCGGCGATGCTCTTGATTCGGGAACATGCCTTCTAGAAACAAATACTGTTGTTATATATTAACATAAATCCCAACACCTTATTGATAAAAGATGCTTAAAGTTAAACAAATTCTACACTTTTAAAGGTGGCTCCGATTGCTAAATTCCTGTTTGGTTTTTGTACTTTTTTGTATTTTGTATTCTCTCCCTTTCCGACATTAAAATGTCTATGAACATTTGAATATTGGAAAGGTACAGACATATCGGGCCGCTACGAATTGCACTTTCTAATGCTTTTTTCTCTGTCACTCAGAACACATTTAATAATGCAACTGTAGAGGTCGAAAATCTGTACATAGAAAAAAAAAACGAGTCAGGGGGATTTAAGAAGTGATATAAGTGTATAGTGTGTGCGTGTGTGTGAGTATGTGCGTGTGCGTGTGCGTGTATGTGTGTATGTGTGTCTGTGTATGTGTGGGTGTGTATGTGTGTGCGTGTGCGTGCGCGTGCGAGTGTATGTGCGTGCGAGTGTATGTGCGTGTGTGTGTAGATGTGTGTGTAGTGTAGTGTATAAAATATATTTAAAGCAGCTAGTTCACGGATGAATGTGTCACTTACGTTGGTCCTCGTCCTCCGAGAGGTCCATATCGACCACCGCCACCACGTCGCTGGGCGCCACTAGCGGCGGCACGCGGTAATCCTGCCAACACAACAATACAAACTCACTGTACGTACAGTCAGGCCTCCGTCACTCCATGTACTTGCGCACTATAACTACCTACCGCCCGGCCGAGCGGTCTCGGGCCGACCCAGGACCAATTCCCCATTGTCTAAACGTGTGACGTAGAGTGGCGCAATACAAGAGAGAGAGAGATGCAGCAACTACTTCTGCACGCCTAGCGCCGTGCGATTTGTATTGCACTTTATTATAACGAGGCTAGGGTTGCAATTTATATGAATTATGTCGCCTAGTGCAGCTTCTGTAGGGACTACTATTTGGTATTCTGTGGTACAGTACAAGTTCATAAGTGCAGTCATATCACGTTTTTTATACTTTCAAATAACTTTTTTCCTAAAGGCTTGTTATTCTTATTTTTGTGTGTTGCGTATACAGTGTACGGGACTCAATATTTTACTTCAAATTATATGTCCTGAATGCTCTTGGAAAAAAACATAAAGTATAGTATAGAAGCACGTGTGATGACTAGACTTATAAAAGCGACCATACAAAGAGCTCCGAATGGTATACTCGTATAGAATTACCCTTGACCGATACAATAGAGACGTTGAATGTATTCAAAATAAATTTACTTACACTAAATAGGAAATAAAACATCTGAAATTATTGTAATATAACTATGTAGGGTGATTTTTGCTAATTTTATGATTTATTATTGTAAATCAGAATAAAAATCGTACTTAAACGACAATATCACTGAGGTGTTTACAGAACCAGGTCGCCTTATATGCTATTCTGTTAACCGCATTTTTGTCTGAATAAATAAATTTACGTTTCACAAAAAAATGATAATACCTGGTCTGCGGCGGTGCGCGGGTCGAGGCGCGGGGCGGCGGGCTGGTGCGTTAGAGATATCAGGTTACGGTGGTCCACGTCTGACAATGCAAATACATAAATAAATATGTGGGACACCTCACACACGGCCAAAGTCAATATATAGACAAAGATGGACAGCGGAAAATAACGTAGGCTTGTGTCAGTCACGTGGTCTTCTTGTTAGACGAGACCCGAACCATATCCAGAATTACCCTTGATCGATACCATTTTAACTAGAAATAATAATAATAATAATAATAATTTATTTATTCAGTAAAGCTTACAATTTTATTTTTTGCTATGGAGTCGCCATTTAAGCATAAACACGCCTGTGTTTGGTGACTCCGCTCCTCCCACACGTTACTGATTAAATAACAAGGTAATACCAACCAAGATAAGAAAAATATAAGTATATAAATCAAAGTAACCTAAACTAAAACTAAAGGTGCCTATTAGTATTGTGTGTGTGTGTGTGTGAGAGTGTATGTGTGTGTATGTGTGTGTGTGTGTGTGTATGTGTGTATGTGTGTGTGTGTGTGTGTGTGTGCTTATATGATGCTTAAACAAGGATCTTTTAAGTACCACATAGTACTTATAAGATCCCTGTGTTTATTTATATATCTCATACTATATACTGCATTAGTAATTTTGTTTATTACATCATAGGTTTTATTAATAGTTCAGTCGCGTCGTAATCAATAGTTTTAAGCCATTGTGTAATTTTATGTATTAATTACTGTTCATCGATTAATGTTAGAACGAAAATTTGCTTAACCGATACATTTTTTACGGCACGGTTCGTCGAAAGATCTTTTAGACCTTGTTTTCTTAGACCATAATCGTAAATCAATGGCACTGGGCGGTCACTCCATACAGAAAACGCATTTTGCCAACCTACTTCTTTTGAATAACTGAATATCAAGTACTTGTGAATGGCGCTAGGCGCTATGTATGCACACCCCCTCCACCCCCGAGCACAGTTCCGCGGCGCCTGCGGGGTGCGGGGCGTGGGGCGCTATATCGGGCGGGGGGGGAGTGGCCTGCAGGGTAGGGTTAGTACTATTATTTTCTTCTGTGTCAATGGCACAAATTAAGTATAGTAGCGACAGACAGACAGACAGATGGCCCACTCGGAACTAAGCGCCATATTTTTACGCACACATTGATCATTGCGTTTACAGGCCGCTCGGACCACGTGCAGTCGTCACTCTCGCGATTGTTAACAAAGTATTGATGTTTTATATATGCTAAAAAAATGGATAAGTGTTCTTATTACTGTTGTAGTGTATTTGGCTGTTTAAACTCAACACAAAAGTGACGATACACGTTTTTCAAGGAGTCAACCAAGTTTAGGTAGTTAATTTCAAGGACGGCGGGAGTGAACTTTCTGGAAACTTTTTCTTCTGTGTCAATGGTGTGGTAGTAGGGCTACTTACCCTGCTGCGAGTGTCTATTGGTCGCAGGGACGGGCGCGGGCGGCGGCGCAGGGAGCGACGGCAGCAGACGATGGTCCACGTCTTCGATATCTGCAAACACAACCACACTATCATACACGGGACTTTACCACATTCACCTTGTTCTATTGACAGCCAAAGGGACCGACTCTACGTATTACGCTCTAACTTTAATTTTAAAACCAAATAAATTAAATATGACGTTAAAAAGCGTATTTGGTGCAAAAATTTTACGCTTAGTTGGTACTAGTTAGCAGGCATGCGAAAACATCCCACTTAAAATTAAGCTAAATTTGACAGCTGCGCTCTTATTTTAAACATCATTCATTCAAAATTAGATTCATTCATCTCCCATCCTTTTATTGTATGTATGGTAATGGTTTTTTTGCAAACTATTTAAAACTACACCAAATTACCCAACACTCTTACGTTTCGTTTCAGGTCCAAGTACGTCAGCTATAAAACAAGGATAATATAAATTTCAATTATTTACTCGTATATAAGTAAGTAAAGCCTGACCAAAGAAATAAAAAACCTCTTTTTTTGTTTTATAATGGAAATTGTTGCCATAAACATAAAAAAAATACACGTGCCGCCCCCAGAGGTTTTTTATTACTTTGGTCAGGCTTTATGTAGTGATATAAGAAGGTACGTGTTTGGTTCGATAAAAACTACTTTAATAAATGAATAAAATATAACAAAATACTTTTGTATACCTAATATTATAAAGAGGAAAGATTTGTTTCTTTGTATTTAATAGGTTCCGCAATTACTAAACCGATTTTAATGATTCTTGATATGAATAAATATAAACTATTTATTTCACCACACATTTACAAGTTATAAGTTACAATAATACGAGTAATATATGGTACTTGCAACAATAGCGGACCATTTAAGCGGACATCAAACCATAATATTTATATTCAAGAACAAAAAAAAATCTAATAAAAAAAAGAAAAGTATAATAGACATTAGAGAGTAACACAGTTTACCGTTTACCGCGGTAAATTCCTCATACCCACGGGGAACACTGTTAACGCGAGCGGAGCCGCGGCGGAAAGTTATACTCGTCCAAATAGTACTTACTACCGAGGAGGGGAAGCACGGGCGGCGGGGGCGGGGGGGGTAGCAACCCACGGTGGTCCACGTCCGCAGAGGGCATGTCCTGCAACAGAATACGTATAGAATAACATGCCTCATGATCTCGACATTAAAGTGCATTTTAAGTCTGTCTGCACTGGCCGGTCACTCCATACAGAAAACGCATTTTGACAAGCTACTTCTTTTCGAATAACAACTGAATATCAAGTACTTGTGAATGGCGCTAGGCGCTATGTATACACACCCCCTCCACCCCCGAGCACAGTCCCGCGGCGCCTGCGGGGTGCGGGGCGTGGGACGCTATATCGAGCGGGGGGGGAGTGCCAAGGTGGGGGGGGAGTGGCCTTTCTGTATGGGTTAGTACTATTATTTTCTTCGGTGACTCTGCTATGTTGAAGGTGATAAGTGTTAATTTCCGTTGCGTTGTGCGATTGCAACGCCGCTTCTGCGAGACTTCTCTTTGACGGCCTCGTAGCCTAGTCACGGTCAAGGTCACGGGTTCGAATCCCGCCCAGGGCAAACATTCGTGTGATGAGCACTTGTGTTTGCCTTGTGTCTGGATGTTGTATATTTATATATGTATGTATATCAGCTGTCTGACACAGATGGCCGTGTGTGAGATGTCCCACATATTTATTTATTATTCTTTACTTACCGGAGTATTATGCGTATATAGAGGCACGACGAGGGGCGCGGGCGGCGGCGGCGGCGCGGGGGGCGGAGACTCCGGTGTGTCCACGAACACAGACCTAGATATACTCGACACCGGTATATTCGACACCGGAATATTTGACACCGGAACATTAAACATCCCTTCCGATACCGGGATGGTAGACACCGGTATGGGAGTGTTCAGACCGGGGATGTTTGGAGGGATGTCGGAAACGGGGGGGATGTTGGGGATTGGGGGTGGGGGGAGAGGCATTGGGGGCGGTACTGGCGCTGGCTGAAAACAAAATACATATAACTATATATTATCTCCCCCGATCCTATCCTAGAATCAGGATAAATAGGCCATGCTGACCCAGTGCTGGTTGGTCAAAAACACACAACCTTTGAATTTCTTCGCAGGTATGTGCAGGTTTCGTTACGATGTTTGTTTGAGGCTTTCGCGTAGGTAAATACCGGTGAAAAATTGTAATATGTAATGTGTTTCCTCACGATGATTTACTTAGTGAACGTACAGTAAGCACATGCGGCTGTATAATCGCACTACGAATGTCGCCCCTACTACTACGGAATAAAGGCGCTCTAAAGGTCATTATGTCCTATGCATTAAATTCGAAAATCGAAAACCCAGGGCTTGTCGGTCAAATATAGATTTGAGACTTTCTCCAGTTTGGTTAGGACATTGCAGGCTGAATCACCTGATGGTCCAAAAATAAAGATGATTACATACTTCGGAAAGCACGTAAAGCCGTTGGTCCTGGCTGCTATCTACGGATGTAGTCTTTATACATAGTATAAAACAAAGTCGCTTTCTCTGTCCCTATGTCCCTCCCTATGTCCCTTTGTACGCTTAAATCTTTAAAACTACGCAACGGATTTTGATGCGGTTTTTTTTATTAGATAGAGGGATTCAAGAGGAAGGTTTATATCTATAATACATGCATAATATACTCAAGAATAACCCACAATAACCATTTTCCCGTGCGGAGCCGGGGCGGGTGGCTAGTTATACATAAGCCATAGGCGACTCAATACTTCTGACAACAGGGTTGATGAAGTAGGTTAACTTCAAAAACCTACACGATAAGCTATGCACACTATGAAAATAGGTATAGGTATATTCTTGGGAAAGCCCCAAGGTGAAACTATGAGTTTTATGAAAACTGAACTACAATAAGGTATTTTTTTATACAGGGTGATAGTTTCAGTATTTGCTAAGCCACTACACCCTGTATGCATTAATCATTATTATGACTATTATTTACTTCAAAGGTCCCAGGTGCGGATCCCGATAGGGCTTCGTCGAAGAAAAGATAATTTTGTGAAAATTTCCCCAAGATTTATTACGGGATGAATCACCTGATTGTCCGAAAAGGATGATTTCGTGCTTCGGAAAGCACAATACGAAAGTAGTACAATACTCACCGGTATAGACCAGCTGTTGTTATTCCACTGGGTGTCTATCTCAGGATGATATTCTGTTTCATCTGTAATGAAAAATACCGCATCATACGAATTACTGTCATGTCAGTTGCTCGCTCCGAGTTACTACATTTTTTGTTTTTACTCGCCACTCGCACTCCCCCACCACTCCACAAGCATTGGGCCGCTCGCCGCTCGGTCGTCAACTCGAACAATTTATTCGAAATGACTAAAGGGCTGCTAAAATACCTAAGTTTAAGTTGTTATGTCTCTTTCACGTTCTTAAGAACGAAAAAGGACAGATGATTGCCAACCTACATTTCAACTTTAGACTACAGTCGCGTAATTTAGCAGGAATTTAAAAACGTCCCGACTAAATTAAGCTGAATTTGACAGCTGCGCTGCTTATTTTAAATATCATTCATGTTCAAAATTAAATTCATTCATCTCCCATCTTTTTCGATTTCCATATGAATTAAAGAGACCAACAACTTAAATTTAGAGATTTTAGCGGCCACGGCAGAATTGAGCCTAAAAGCTCGTACTTCTTTTTTTTTTATTTTTTTGTATAGCACTAATACGACTCCATAACCGTAATACATGTTTGACATCCAATTATCGGCCGTGCTTTGCTGGCTATGCATTATCGGATCGTGCATTATAGGGACTCAAAATAAATTTGTATGTAAAAGTTTACATGCATTTTAAAACTACTTTTACGATGTTTTTCGTAATAAATCGAATGTTATTTGACGATACTATTTCAATAGCAATTTTTGATACCAATTTTGGGATGAAAGAACAAAGCGTTGTGAAGAAATGAGCAACATTGTAATGCTCAAGCCATAATCCTCCCCAACAGTAGCTATATCTTCAGAATTACAGCGCGTCTAATTTTCTTTCTTTAGTAAACAATGAATACTATTTCGTGTCTATTTTTTTGGATATAAACTAAGTCGAAAGACCCCACCGTTTATGTCCTTATAGGTATAATCCTCCCCTATCAAACCTTAACGAAATTCCATTCTGACAATGCTAAAACTTGCTATTCCCTTGGTACTAGTTGGTATCGTTGTAAAAAAGTTGCTATCATTATAATTCCGGAGATATTGCTATAGTTTAGGGAGGATTATAGCTTGATGTTATAGGGATTCAAAACAAATTTGTATGTAGAAGTTTACATGCATTTTTCAAGTACTTTTACGATGTTTAGCGTAATAAATTGAATGTAGTTTTACAGTACCAATGAGTAGTAAAGGTTGATACCAATTTTGCGATGAAAGAACAAAGCGTTGTGCAGAAAAGAGCAAAATTAAAATTCTCAAGCCATAATCCTCCCCAACCTGCAGCTATATCTTCGGAATTACAACGCGACCAGTGTTCTTTCTTAACTGAGCAATGAATAGCAATCTGATACTAACTTTTTGGATATAAAGTAAGTCGAAAGACCCCACCGTTTGGCTACACGAGAGGGGAGGATTATAGCTTGAAAATCAAGCTATAATCCTCCCTAAACTATGGCAAT
Organism: Teleiodes luculella; assembly: GCA_948473455.1. NCBI lineage: Eukaryota > Metazoa > Arthropoda > Insecta > Lepidoptera > Gelechiidae > Teleiodes > Teleiodes luculella. The sequence goes on from OX419606.1 coordinate 7,603,704, forward strand.
ATCTCCGGAATTATAATGATAGCAACTTTTTTACAACAATACCAACTAGTACCAAGGGAATAGCAAGTTTTAGCATTCAGGGTGCTCCCTCACCGGGAGCATTCGCGTGTAATGTAACATTATAGATTCGTCTTTGAGCATTACATTACAATAATACCTCCCTGACTGACGAGCATGCTCGTGTAATGTAACATTATAGATTCGACTTTGAGCATTACATTACAATAATACCTCCCTGACTGACGAGCATGCTCGTGTAATGTAACATTATAGATTCGACTTTGAGCATTACATTACAATAATACCTCCCTGACTGACGAGCATTCGCGTGTAATGTAACATTATAGATTCGACTTTGAGAATTTCATAGCGGCGGGGGGCTAGGGGAAGTGAAGCGCATTGATGTTACAAGTTGTATCAAGATATTACACATTGTAACATTACAAGGTGCGCACTGTAATGCTCGATTCTCCTCCTTCACTGATGTATGCCCGTTTTGTAACATTACAAGGTGCGCACTGTAATGCTCGGTTCTCCTCCTTCACTGATGTATGCCCGTTTTGTAACATTACAAGGTGCGCACTGTAATGCTCGGTTCTCCTCCTTCACTGATGTAATGCTCAAATCTGTAACGTTACATTACACGCGAATGCTCCCGGTGAGGGAGCACCTGGTTAGGGGAGGATTATACCTATAAGGACATCACCGTTTGGCTGTACGAGAGGGGAGTATTCTGGCTTGAACGTCCAGCTATAATCCTCTCCAAACTATAGCTATATCTCCGGAATCATAATGGTACTATTTTTTTACAATGCTACTATTTACTACTATTTCAATAGTATTTTTCAGCATAGTAAAGGGGAGGATTATAGCTTGAAGCACACAACAATTTCCCTTATAAAATTGGTTCCATTGAAATTCCGCAATTTGGCGAGGTTTTTTATTTTTCTGGTCGGGCTCGGGAAATTAACGATTTTTATAATTTTCGTTTAGTTTTTTCCAATATACTCACCGTTATTGATACTGATAGACCCGTAGAATGAAGTGGGGGGTGGGGGGTTATTAGAGAGTAGGTCCAGCCCGGGTAACGACGCGTCTGGCTGGGGGATATTACCTGTAAATTAGTCACGGTAGCCTCAGTGCGAGTTGGTACACCTCAAACACAGCCTTTTAATTCTTACGCAAGCTTTTGCAGGTTTCCTAACCATTAACATAATCCTTCACATAGTAGACTAGGAAAGAAATTGAAATATCGCTCTAGTTTTCGAGGTGAGAGGCAAATCTTGTAACAAGTTAAAGCCTGTATTCACTTTGATTAGGGCGAGTGCAGGTAATTAGTAGTTGCGAGTGATTAGCACAGGTGTGTAGTGCGAGTAGTGTCCAATTCTGTTGTTTAACTCGCAATTACTAATCACCTGCACTCGCAAGTGAATACAGGCCTTTACTCATAGTGCTTTTCGGGGATTTTAGACATCGCTGAATCCGAAAATCGCTATTAGCAGTAGTTTTTCGAACTGCTAATAGTGATTTTCGGATTCGATGTCCATAACCCCCGAAAACTACTATGAGCAACTTGTTACAAGATTTGCCTCTGACAATCACAATGAGGGATTTTCATTTTGACAGTTCTAAAAACAAAAAAAGGTTTCGTTATGGAAATAAGAGATGGCGCTGCGCTATATCTTACGTCAAATAAAATAGACGTGATTAAAGGTAGGAAAAGAAGTCACAAAATTTAGTCGCAAAAAGGTCACTGGTAAAACGAATCAAAAATTTAAACGCAACTTAGCACGCAAAAACAGGAAACGAATTTAAAACACAATAAAATGCGTTACGATTGACGTGACAACAACAGTGTTGCCAGTTTTTTAGCTGCCCTGATTGGTTTGACAAGCTCGTTTTTGACATTTTATCCGATATGCACGTCATCTATTTGAGTCAATAGAACCTTTTTTTTTTTCTTAAATGCCATCTTGAAAATCCCTCATTCAAATATTGTTTCCTAGTCTATAGTAAGAGCTTTGAACCATTTATATTAAAATGATATCTCTCTGATTGTTTAATCTATTTTTATTGCAGCCCGTACAAACAGGCAGAGAAACAGAAAAATACCGGATTTGTTCTATTTTACTTGTTACAACCCCCTGACTCGGTTTTTAGCATTTTTTCTATGTACAGACATTTGACTACATTCTACAGTTTAATTATATTATAAATAGAAATAGATTATTCTGGTTATTTCTTACTAATAATGGATATAGCCTTAGGCGGTTTGGTAATTTGAAACCAGGGATAATGAGGTCGGTCGATGACCTTACGACCCACATGAAGAAGAAGACTTTAATCATTAGCTATTTTGCGTTGCCACTGAAGACTTGAGTCAACTGTGAATTTGTTATTATAGTTAGTTGATTGAGTTTTTAGAGTCAAATTTCAAGTAAAATTTCTTTATTTATCAACAATAATTAATGACGTCATATCAGACGTTCAGAGGCTTTGCTCAAACCAAGACCGGCTTTCGTCTCAAACGAATGTACAAATCTCCGCACTGCTAGAACGATTTAAATGACATTTTGAATGGTGATACCTTAGTTCAACATCTTAGATACTTTTACCACTGGAAAATATCTCATTTCTACGGGAAACTGAACACGGAAAAGTAAAAAAAAAAAACAACGCGGGCGTAGCCGCGGGCGGACAGCCAGTCATGAATAAATACACAAATATTCGCATTAGGCCTCTCGCGTCGCCCCCTGCTCAGTTCTCACATTGCCCAGAAGAGCGAAACAACTGCGTACAAGCATGTCCCCACCGAGGGGCTCGAGCCTACCCTGAAAACAGGGTGAATAGGCCTTAGTCGACCACGCTGGCAATATGACAATAGGCGCACGATGATGTCACTAAGTTGGAGTAAACAAATGGCTGCTAGGTGATTTTCAGCCTTACAACGCAGTGATAAAGTCCATCTTCGTGTGCACAACGATTCCTTTGATATCGCAATTAGAATTCCCCACCCTTTTGTTGTGTAGATGTACTTATATGATGAAATCAGAGTGAAATAGGCCTTAGTCGACCACGCCGGCCCAGTGCGGGTTGGTCAACTTCACACACAACCTTTGAATTTCTTGCAGATGTGTGCAGGTTTCCTCACGATGTTTTCGTTCACCGTAAGAACACAGAAGAAAGATACCCAGTAATTGCACTCCATAAAAGAGCGCCCAAATCGTCGCACGCACACGCAAGAATCATTTACACTGCCGTTCACCCTTCTTTCATCGTTTTGCCCCGCGAAGGACACATGAATTCGAAAATCAAAAACACATCAAGAACCCACAAACTTCTAAATGGAAGTCAACGGTCATAGTCACTTGACCACCGAGGTATTCTCCCCATGCTTGTACGCAACTGTCTCTTTCATACGCATGCAAACTCAATCAATCTCTCCCTGTCTAGCAGTGGTTATTCAAAATAGCGCGAGTATTTAAAACATGTTGATTGTTTGATATGTCCGATCAACTTGAAAGAATAGCAAATTAAATAATAATAAATTGTTAACGTACTTGAATTGCTATCAGAGTTATTGGGTGCATTATTTTCACTCGGGCCGAGCGATTTGAAGAAACTATTGATGTCAAAATCCGGCTTCTCGTTCGGTCTGCTGCTTATAACTTCTATTTTGTTTGCTGAAATAAAAGATGTTTGGTTATAGCACAGTAGTATATTAAGACAACTGTTTTAAATGTTAACATCTGAAAGAATATTCCAGACAGCTTGTGTATTGACAAAAATGTAATAATAGCTTTTGTACTGAAAGAATATCAGTTTTACAACTAGTAATCTTTATAGTTAGTAATATACTGATTCAGTTCCTTTTCCTTAGGCAGTAAATTTACTATGTAATGTTTTCTTCTACACTGTATTTTATTCTAATGAAGGGGCCACACGGCTCATAATTATAATTGTTACTCACAGTTAGTACTTCTGAGTTCGGTGTCATTCAGAAAGGACATGGATGTATCTCCGGAGAGGAAGGACGACAATCCCAGGTTGTATAGCGATCCGTCCGTCGCTATTGACGTATTGAATGTGCGGTCTATGTCGTATGATACTGAAAAAAAAAACAAATTTTTAAACCTTTATACCACCTTCATTTTAACTTTATACCCTCAATATAAAGTCGAAAAAAAATGCATTTTGTAAAGTTGTTTTGCCTTATAAAGGGTTAAGGCTTTCAGTGATCAGGCTTCGTTATTTTAAATTAATGGTAATTCGTCACAACCAGTGGCGCCATCTGTTACGCGAGAGATATAACTCGCGCCGCCCGCCATCGATGTTCGGCTGACATCACCAAACGAATCGGAGAAGCACTTACAAGTAGTTTTTCTTTAGCCGCTTGCTGTGACGTCACCAAAATATATCGACTGATATAGCAAGGCATATTAATATAAATCTCGAAATATTATAGGTATTCCGTAAGTGGACGCAGTAAGGGTGAAAATATATATTTCAATACAGCTACCGTGTGTGGTGGCGAGATCACTACATAGTTGAAACAAAGTCGCTTTATCTGTCCCTATGTCACTATGTATGCTTAAATCTTTAAAACTACGCAACGGATTTTGATGCGGTTTTTTTTAATAGATAGAGTGATTCAAGAGGAACGTTTATTTGCATAATACATGCATAATATACTTAAGGATGTTGCACCCGCGGCTCGTCTAGCTCCTGAACGAGCCTGCGGGGCAACTACGTTTAAGATGTTGAGTAGGTAGAAGTGTGATAAACACACACACACACGAACTTAGTTTACCACAGAGATAAGTAATAAAGACTTTTAAACTTTTAGAAAGTATATTGAGATAAATATTAAGAGGAACACAAACACATTTTTAAGGGTAAAAAACACAGATGTTAACAAGGTAAAAGTTGAAGATGGAATGAATAATAAAAAATGGATGATTGACGGATGATTTTGAATGAATTCCAAAATTAAATATATTTGAATTTAGATGAAAATGGTAAATGAGATGAGAAATGAAGTAGAAAACAAAGTGGGAACGAGGTAGCACGCAATGCACCTCGTTACAAGGATAACCCATAACAACCATTTTCCCGTGCGGAGTCGGGGCGGATCGCTAGTATAATATAAGTTAGAGCTGGGCATATTAATACGAATATAGCTGCGTGTGTATTGGGCTTTGTTAGTTAGTTTACTCACAGTCGCCGGCCAAGTCGTTGGGCAGGTCTAAATCCTCGTCGGGCCCGGGGGAGGGGACGTCTTCATCCCTCTGCGGGGGGGAGGGCGCGGCGCTCGGCAGGGTGGGGATGAGACTGTCTAGCTTGCGTTTCAGAGCGCGCACGCGGGCGCCGAAGTTCTTGTACGCCTGAGGACGGAGATACAAACCATACTAATATTATAAAGAGGAAAGATTTGTATTTTTGTGTGTGTGAAAACTCAAAAGCTACTGTGCCGATTTCACTGCGGGAAAATGCCTCATTCCCGAATATCAGACTGAACTGCGACAGCCACTACTGCGACAGACTGAACTGCGACAAATAACATAACAACTAACCTAACCTAACCTAACCTAACCACAGTCGCAGTTGTGGCTGTCGCAGTGCAGTCGTGATGATCCTCATTCCCACGGGAAAAACTGTTAACGCGGAAAGCTAGTATTATACAAAGTTAAGATTAGTTGTGTGTGTGTGTGTGTGTGTGTGTGTGTGTGTGTGTGTGTGTGTGTGTGTGTGTGTGTGTGTGTTGTGTGTGTGTGTATGTTTTTAATAAATAAACTCAAAATTTGACTTTATTAGAAATAAATAGTTACACAGAGTCAAGTGTGCGTGACTTGGTAATAGACTTTAAATACAGCATACAAGATTTAATTTCGTTTAAAGATTGTAGCATTTGTTCCTGTCCGATGCGTTGCGGGCAGGTTGGTGTGGTTGAACCTTTAGTGCCTTCTACGACACCCAATGCGAAGACATGGGATGCTCTTATTCTAATGCTCAAATCACACCTTTAATATTGAACTCCGGAAAAGTTGCAATCTTTAAATAAATTTCGATTTCCAAAACGTTGAATATCTTAGATTGGTGCAATATCTAACGATATTAATTGTAAAAATGAAAGTTAATTACTTTTTGGAACAGATGGCCTGATATTAAGTGACCTTGTGGTATCACAATATTGGTAGTGCGCCTGTTGATGGCCCAAATAAACAGCCAAGGAAATGCGGATTTGAGACAATTTTTTCCATTGATCAATATTTTAGCATAACCGTTTACGACGCTATTGCTTAAAACTTCTAAAAAGGCGACTAAAGCCAATGTGATAAAACGATGGTACTGTTAATACTCACATAAGCAACAACTTTAACTTCTCCTCGCTGCGTAGAGTAGTACTGATTTGCAGTTGGCAATAATGCTAGCAAAGCTTCTCTCGCCACAATTTCCCTTTGTAAAGCTTGAGTATACTTTTCAATACATTGTATTCCTTCATTTAGTTCCTTTTCTACGTCATCTTTATTACTCCTATCTGTGAATAAGAATAGAATAGAATATACTTTATTGCACACCAGTAGTAAATTAAAGACAATACAGTTACAACATACGTGTACAAATAGGCGGCCTTATTGCTAAAGTAGCAATTTCTACCAGGCAACCCATAACCACACAATAACCACAGTAAAACCAGTAAGTTATCTTCATACAAACGTGCCGCTGTCGGTTCGAATGTGTGCGTATGGGCCGCGCGCCGTGTAGGCACGCGCTGTCACGCACACACTGGCATAAAATAAGGGGGAATAAGGGGGCGCTCACATTCAAACCGATGCGGTCAGTTGGTATGGAGATAATTTACTGTCTACTGTCTACTGTGCAATTACACAGTAAATATCCCATTTTAGAAAATAAATGTTATAGGAAAGTATAATGATCAAATTCTATTTGATACAATAATCTACAGTTTAGTAATCTTGCCCCTCAGGCGTCGTCTCCTTCACGATGTTTTTCAATATCAACGCGCTAGGCCGTGGTCGGAGGCTCCCTCGAGCCGCCCCTAGACGCGTTGGTACATGACTACTTTGGGGTAGTCTTTCGCTCCCCCGCAAGTCGGGTGAATGTGAATGTGAACTTGATCCGTCGTACTTTTTCGACTCAAGCATAGGTCAATTATAAAAAAAAGAAAAAAGATAAGCAGTTTATTTTGTTTGTGTGTAGATAGATGGCATATAAGGCACTTCCACTGTCAGGTTGCCTTTTTTATATACTTTATTGTTTGTTAGTATAAATTAATATAAGAAACTCACCCTTAAGGTTAGCACATAACGCATCAGCGTCAGAAAGGTCTAGATGACTTTCGTGTATAATTTTGAGCCTTAAATCTGTGTCTGCCTCTAAAACTGTACATTGTTTTATTTTATTTACAAGCTGCTGGGGCTGAAACAATAAAACTAATTTTAATATCATGGTTAAATAATTAAATGTAAAAAAATAAACTAAATCTAAAGAAAAAGAGGATTATGAAATATAAACTACATAACAAACCACCTTATCAACCGCATTAAATGTTACACTTATAATAACAGCAGCTACCGTCTTCATTATTGACCATATTTGAATTTCAATTTTAAATTTTAAATGAGAACTTGCAAAACACTTTTATGTGGTACTGTCTGTCCAAAAAAAAGTGCAGATTAAAAAGTAACTACACCATAGTGCCATCTCATTTGCATCATACTTAGTTAGACAAGGAATACACTAAAGTGTTGCCACTTTATAATAATAATAGTTTATTTCAGGTCAAGCCCATACCATATACAGATACACATACTTATAAAATAAACTTTATAACTTCTACTTATTGGACAGACTGTAGATTAAAGTTTATAGTATGACAAACATTAAGTATTAACATTTTTTTTCTCTAAAATCTTACTTGGAAATCCAACGGATCATCATCAGTCTTTTTAATAGCTCCTGCACTCAATAAGCCTGTGAGATCAGATAGAAATTCTTCATCGTAAACACCACGCTGCTCCCATATCTTAAAGATTCGCAGGATTTTGTGTCGTACCTTCTCATCCCTGTAATATTAAGGATTTTTTTCATGAGTATGATTTTAATGATTCAAAATTACATTTAATGTCTACAATTTAGTTACTTTATCTGACCATAAATATCGACGCTGGAAAGGAAAAATTATCCAAGCGCCATTTTTGGCCAAACTGAGTTATATACATTGTTGGAATCGCCTGATTTTTCTGCGTCGTTTGGTCTTACTCACGTCCTTCTACGACGACTTTTGATGTCGCTTCGACATTTTGGAGTTCGCGATATTTCACTTTTTTTTCCTTACTAACCGACAAAATTTTCAACCATTTTTGAAAATTTGGTGGTTGTCGTTATTGTGAAATGCTAAATTTGCCTTTGGTCAAGTTTGACATTTCTGTTCGTACGGTAATTACTTCACTTAGTAAATTTTTCCAGTATCTGGCAATATACTGTTTGGCGCATAGTCAATTTTTTCCTTAGAAAAGATTTGTTCTTTTAACACTTAAGTAATTTTGGCTTATTTGGTTTTTTTTCTTACATGGCGCTTAGTTAAAATTGCCAGTTTTCTTTTTTTTAATACTTCTTATTGATTATAATAATTAATACGACTAAATACTTAAATTTGTGATCTCAATGTTCTTAAAACACATAGTATTATTATTGTGATATACTAGTAGATTTATAATACCTAACTAATGCTAATAATGTGTACCTAAGTGTTGCTTTGTTAAAATTTATAAAACTCAAGACACATTAAGTGCATTTTATTTACATTCTTTAATAAAATATTAATCCAAATTTCTGTAAAAATGTCATATGTCAAAATTACGGAAACAAAATTTATTAAATTTATATTTAGGTTGTTTTGCCTCAACTTCCACATGTTTTTTATTTTGGTATGGCAACTTTTACTCTGACATGAATTCTAAAAAAAGATATATACTACATTTTTATTGTACCTTTTTCAATCAAAGCTTGTCGGTTAGTCAATTTTTCCCGTCTCTACGTTTAAGGAAAATTTTACTAAGCGACACTAACTTTAAAACTAAGCATTATTTTTAATAGTTACATATACTATAATGTAGATTAAAAAATAAACAAATAAATTTCTAAGAACTAGGCATTTTGGACCATTACAAGAATTTACACGATTTTTTTTCTGAAAATTCAAACTTTAAACAGCTCTACTGTAAAGTTAGTCTGATGTCGCTTAGATAATTTTTCCTTTCCAGCGTCGATATAATCCTCTCAAAGTGAAGAAAAAATAAGCCATCAGAAGTGAAATATTGAATTATTTAGTACAAGAATATGCAAAAATTAAAAGATGACAGGAATCGCGACTCCTTGGCGAGCCGGTTGCCACGCCGACAATCTGTTTTACCCCTTATAAACAATAATAATATAACATGTTATATGCAGCATGCCTCCAATTATGTGATGCTTTACACAAGGCACATGTATAAATCTGCCATGTTAATTAGATCTTAAGCTAGTACATGTATCATAATAGATAAATAAATAAATAAATCTAGTTTTCCCTATATGATTTTAAGTAAATATAGAGGCGAGTCTCTTACCGATGTTTTTACTTTTTACAGGTTTTGACAGGCTATCTCATTTCACTTACAAAACTAAATGATGAAGAGATTATACATTCAGACTAAAAAAGATTCTTTCATTTCATGGCACACCAAAGCCTTTATTGCAGGTCCTATATCCCACAGTGAAGTTGACCTTCTGATCCACATTAGAGATCAACTAAAAACAAGCCGTTCCATTCCTATCAGACTAACACCTTTTGTTAATATGCTACTCAATAAGTGAGGTTATATTGCACAAAAACAACTAACTAACCTGACTAAAGGTGTAGCCTTCTGCAGATTAAGGCCCCAGCTCTCCACGAACTCGTAGTTCTTCCTCTTACTGTACTGTATCACGTCGTTGGCCAAATAAAACAACACTAATCTCTGTTCCACTTTGACGCGCTTCAAAACATTCAGCCAACTCGCAACAATCCTCTTATGATGTTCCCGCTGTTTCAAACACCAAGATGAAAGAGACTGTATACTCTCCTGAGTATCCTTCAGCTGCGTAAGACGCTTTTCAAACGTTAGCGGGTTGAATTCTTCTGTTTCACACATTGTTATCAAACGAAATACCGGATTGAAGGACTAACACATATCGTTCATTTGTGTATTGCATGCACATGTGATTCGAAGTATGTTCCTTGAATATTAAATCTTAGGTATTTAAAATACAGAAACACATTTTACACTGAAAATTGCGCAGAAATAAGCTGTAGAAACATTAAAAATAAGTTTAAACCCGATCAAAACTGCGTTGATAATGCGATTTGAGTGCCTGCAAATATTTCACTAACGCTGGGTAAAAAGTAACAAAGGGTCTGAGAAAAGGAGACCTTTTTTATTTCAACGATAGTAATTATTCAATATTTAGGTACTAACGATGGCTAAGTTTTTAAACAATCTAGAATATTTTCCCAAGACAAGACATAAATAGACAACAACCGCCATTTTCTTTTACATCTTATTTTTTTCCATTTTTTATGTCTCTATTAGAGACAGGCAAATACTTTAACCATACAGCCGTTGGTTTTAGTATTTGTTTCTTTCAATCTTTTACTTCTTTCTTTCTTTTCAACTTTATTCATTTATTGAAAGTGTTTTGTACTCCCTCCTCATATCATACATATCTAACCTCTATGTCTACTATCTCTACCTCTATGCTCTACTCATTTGCGAAATTTTGGCACTAACTTAATTATCGGGTTTTGTCACGCGTGTACTCATCTCATCGCATCGAAAATAAATAAATACGAGGTAGGGGCACCTATTTCAAAGGCGAAGACAAAAGACGAAAGGGACGCAGTTATGCGTTAGAATTAGATACAAATACACCGCGCTCACTCCTTCGTCTTTTGTCGGCTGTCGTCGCCTCGCCACTCTCGCCAGTGAAATACCTGCCTAAAAGCCGCACTACACTCTCCACAAAACTAGACGAGACGAGACATGGCCAATACGAGGGACGCACTTATGCGCAAGAGTGAGCGCGGTGTATTTGCATCTCATTCTAACGCATATCCTCGTCTCTCTCGGCTCTCGGGTTTTGTCGAGAGTGTAGTGCCGGCTTAAGTAATTCTTCGAATATTTTTAAGTTGGTACCATGAGTTGCTAACCAAAATAAACGCGCTCGATATCGAGAGCGTAAACGCGATTTTGTATGGAATTGAAACTACGCCATCTATTGACAGTTAGCTGAAGTAAAACTTTTCTATACTAAATGCACGGCACGTTTACGTTGTCGATATCAAGCCTACTAAACCTACTGGTCATGTAACTTTCATGCGCATACACAGAACAGATAAATTAAGTTATTTTCAAAAATATTTTTTTAGAGTGGTGTTCTCAGCCGGGTGACGGTATGGAGGTTTGTGTTGCAGCTTTAATGAGGTCGGTCCAACGCGTAGGTAAGCGCCCGCGCAACCGCTTCCCCTCCACCTGTCCCTGGGCCCTGGACAACGAGTCGCTCCATGGAGAGTTCGTTGCGAACAACGTGACCCAAGTATTTGAGGATTCGTGTTTGCACAGTCGACGATAATCTTTGTTTTATTTTTAGCTCCTCCAGAATCGAGACATTAGTCCTAAGGGCCTGGCCACAGCTTCGCGCGGCGGCGACCAGCGGAATGTTGCCACCCATAGTCAAAATTAACATGAGAGAACTAAAAAAATTTTTCATTTCTAAAACCCGCTAGAAAAATGTACCACCGAAATCAAGAAATTGTTTTAAAGGCGTGAAATTACCCAACTTTTTACAAAAAAAAACGTTCAATTTTCATGCAAAAAGTAACGTTTATCTTATTTTACTTGGAAAACGACTTCAACACTGTAATGTAGCACAAATAAGATTAAAAATACGTAAAAGTAACGTTTTAAGTCATGTGACGCAAAGTGCTCCAAAATATCGTAAAATGTTACAATACTAACGTTCTGGCAAGTTTTGCGCCGCAAGTCGTCGCCGCCGCCGCCGCCGCCGCGCCGCCGCCGCCGACGCGCAAAGCTGTGGCCTGGGTAAGTGCTCTCCAAGGGAGAGGAAGCAGTCGCCGCCAGCACCACATCATCGATTTTGCGTCGGTCTTTGAGGCGAACCATCCACGTTTTTGCGCCATAAAAAAAAAAAGGAAAACTAGGCTTCTCATGAGTTTTCCCTATTTTCCTTTATGGCGCAGAAACGTTGACGGTTCGCCTTATTTTCAGTAGATTTATTCAAAAGGAATTTAGTAAAAACTGAAAGTACTTTGCAAAATTAATTTTAATTGACTAAAATGCAACATTCATCAATATTCCGTATAAAAAATAAATGATTACAACAAATTCTTCTACGGACACAACGCTATAGGTACAACATACGAAGCTACGTCAGTGTAACTTTTTAAAGAAGTCCAATTTAAAAAGCCTGACTATAAAAACAAAAAACCTGCGCTGAGTGCGCCGGCGCGGCGCTACGTGTAATTTTTTTAAATGTTCTGGCAACAAATTCCTTTATAATCTTTGTTTTAGGCCCCGTACCCAGAGTCGTTAAAACAGTATTTAATTTTCTGGCCGGACTTTACATCTCGTTTACATAATTGAACTGTCAACTTTGTGTTTAATTAAGTACCTACCAAATACAATATTTCTAAGCAAAAATAAAAACTTCCTGTGTTGCAAATAGATAATAAGTAGATAAGATTGATAGATATAATAATAATTATTAATATGTATCGATGTGGCTTGGTTTAAGATTTAAGAATTGTTTTAGTTTTAGTAGATATTAAAATGGTCTTGGAATAAAACAATACAAAAAAATCCTAAATAACAATAATAACATTATATCTATAATTGTAATTATAAATGATTTATAAATATGCACAAAGGACTGTGACAAGATAATTATGTCACATTTAACTGTCAGTGAGAAATTTCCTCCAATAGGTAGAGAGGACTCGGCAAAACTATGTCTACACTTGTTGCTCATCTGTAAAAGCGGGTTATTGGAAAAGGATCGACGCTGATGGATATCGACAAACAACTTGAACTAGCGAGCGGGGGTGTGGTGGTGTGGAGTGAGCCGGTTATTCCCGTTGTCCCCCACGGGGGACAATGGGTTTTTTCCCCTGTAGTCCCCCGAATAAAAAAAATGGGGCACAGCGGAAATGAAAATCCGCCTTGTCCCCCACGAAATAATCTTAAATTAAATAGTTGTCCGCCGCTGGGGACAACGGGATTTTTTTTCCCGCTGTCCCCCATTTTCTACTTTTTTTTAATTCGGGGACGACTCTATGGGGGACAACGGAAATAAACGGAGTGAGCGCAGAGGGAAAGTTGTCATTTTGACATTTTACTATTTTTTAGGGTTCCGTACCTCAAAAGGAAAAAACGGACCCCTTATAGGATCACTTTGTTGTCCGTCTGTCCGTCTGTCAAGACCCTTTTTCTCAGGAACGCGTGGAGGTATGAAGCTGAAATTTATATCAATTACTCAGGTCTACTGTCCCTTGAAGCTGTGAAAAAATCAAACTTCTAAGCCAACGCAATCAAAAGATACAGCCGTTTATGCCGCAAATTTTCGACACTTGCAAGGGAATCAAAACCTACAGGGTGCTTCCCGTGAACTCAGAATCTTGAAATTTGGTACGAAGCAACGTCTTATAGCATAGATAAAGGAAAAATTACGAAATCCATAAATTTTTAGTTACATCACATAATATATATTTTTTTAATAATTTTAACCTTACTACCCATTTCCTCATAAACGCGTAGAGGTATTAAATTGAAATTCATACCAAATACTCAGGTCTATAATACCTTTAAGCTGTAACAAAATCAAACTTCTATGTCAACGCAATCAAAAGAAACAGCAATTTAAGCTGCATATTTTGAAACTCGCAAGTACTTGCAAGGGAATCAAAACCTAAAGTACTTCCAGTCGACCTAGAATCTTGAAATTTGGCATGAAGCAACGTTTTATAGCACACATAAAGGAAAAATTCCGAAAACCTTAAATTTTTAGTTACATTACAAAATATATATTTTTTAATAAATATAAACTTATTACTTTTTTCCTCATGAACGCGTAGAGCTATCAAGTTGAAATACTTACTTAGTACTTAGTTACTTAAACGATAAAGAGATCTTTGTCTTAAATTTATGCTCCTCCATCTTTCCCCATTGTAATGTTATGAATTTCATTTTGCAATAAGATTACCATAGTTATGACTCGATTGTCGTAATGAAAGAACTTTGTAAACCTTGCAGGTTTGTACGGAACCCTCGGTGCGCGAGTCCGACTCGCACTTGGCCGGTTTTTTTACTATGAATTTTTCGTGCACGCGCAAGTATGGCACAGGTAGTACCACTTGACATCTTTTTCAAGTCGTTTGCCGCTAACTAAAGCCTGACCAAAGAAATAAAAAACCTCTGGGGGCGCCACGTGTATATTTTTACGACTATGGCAACAATTTCCCTTATAAAATTAGTTCCATTGAATTTCCGCAATATGGCGAGGTTTCTTATTTCTCTAATCGGGCTTTACTTATATTAACAAACTAAACTACATTCACTGAATAAAATAATTACATACCTTTATATTTATCAGTATAACTAGTATGTACTCACTAAATTGTAATTATAAACGGTTTCTCTCGCACATCTTAGTTATCTAACATCTTAAATTAATTAGTTTATTTCCCAAGACACTGTAATTGAAGTCGCGGACTCTTTCTTTCAAATGGAAACCGAAAAGGATGGGATATTAATGAATCTAAGTTTAAATAAATTCATGTTATTTATAAAATATGAGTGCACTGTGCAGCTGACGAAATGGGCGTGATTTGAAGTAGGGTGTTTTAGCGTACATAATCCTATGTAGCACTTAACACTAGAACAAATCCAGCAGGCCATCCGTCTATTATAATATAATATGAAATAAGGTACAAAATGAACTACTAACTAGATGGATAATTAAGTTAGGAAAAAAAAATTTACCCGCCAGAAAAGATAATTTTAATGACTTAACTAAGTGACGTAACATCCAAAAGTTAAAAAAATAATTATTTGAACTCTTTGAAGTCGTGAATAAAGGAAAGCACCACATTCTTCATCTTGTATGAACTAAAAAAGATACTGTTCAGAAAATTGTAACTGTTGTATTTATTTCTGGTGTCATTAAAACTATCAAAAGCCTTCGCTAAACAATTATGTTACCTAATATCGACATTTCACCTAAACACTATATTTAGATACCTATGATGAATATCATTGCATTTTTACCTAAAATTTGGTCACATGACATGAGAAGGAAATGATTGAAAAATATGGAAGACGTTGATGAAAAAAAAATTTATTGCAGACATGAACTTGCAACTTACTACGTAAATAATAAAAAATAGGTAAAGTCTGAACCGAAAATAAAAAGTCTTCATGATGTGGAAATTCAATGACATCCATTTATTCCCATTTATACCAATTTGATTCTGATTCTGAAAATGAATTTTAACCTACATTTATATTTTCATGCCATGTTACAAAATGACTTATAGTACAAGGAAAGAGATTTCTAGCCATGTAAGAAAGGTAGTAATAGTTCTTAGATGTATTTATTACGTATTAGTTAGACAAACAATAGTTACTGTATAAAGCTATTCAATCAAAATTAATCTCACATAATTATAGCTAAGACATAAAAACAATATTTTAACTAAAGATTTATGCAGGTATGTGTCGCACGCAGCCTGATGGTTTCAGCCGTCTGATAACTATTTGTCTAGGTAAACAATTGTATGCCGACTCTTAGTTGTAAGCAAGTTGTTAATACTTATACCTCTCACGTCGCTTCAGCAACTATTTTATTAGACCACAGATAATATAATAGAATTTAGTCGTATAACCATATGACCTAATAACAGCCTCGAGTGGTCAAAAGCTAGCCTGAGGGGTTCTGTCGAACAAATATCACTTTTATGAGACTTTCCCCAGTTTGGTTAGGACCTAGAATCACCTGATTGTCTGAAAAGAAACATGATTCCGTGCTTCGGAAGGCACGTAAAGCCGTTGGTCCCGGCTACGATCTACGGATGTAGTCGTTATGAGCCATGTCGGAAGCCTAAGGCGGCTCAACAATTCCGACACCAGGGTTTGTGAGGTAGGTTAACCTAGAAATCCACTCGATAAGAAAGAAAGAATATGACCTAATGGCGGAAGCTTGGTTACAACCTATAAGTCGGCATATAATTGGTTATGCAAATCATTATCAAACAGCTGTTACCATCGGGCTGTCACTATTTTGTTTCAAATGAATGTATAACAAAATTATTACAAAGGAGACGTAAAAAGTGGTTTTTTATTCGGCCAAAAATTGAACGGATAAGTAGTATACCTACTTAGAAAGCTTATGTAAGTGGGTTTCAGGATAACTAATCATATTATTTTATCGATGCTCCGTTTTCGTAAAAATTGCAAACTTATTCAAGCTAAAAAGTTATAATGAAACGAACGATCAATGAATTTCCAAGAGCTATTATTCTAATATTATCTTTTTGTATTAAAATCTTACAGCCAAGTATAACGTAATTTTTATTAGTAGTCTTTTTTTTTGCAGTAATTAATGAAAATAATTATTGAAGAACTTGAGGCCTTTTCGTTTCATTTTTAGAGAAAGTATACTAGAAAAAAAAATGGAATGTCAACGTGATAGATGACAGGATTGACAGGTATTCAACTGACAGTCAGAAAAATAACCGTTTTTTTTTTAACCGAAATTAGCGTTTAGTTTCCCTACCTTAAAAATAAACTTGACAGTTGACACTGGCGCAAAGTAACACTAGCGCCAAAATCAGAAAAAAAGTAAAAATATCGATTAAATCTTAATAAAAATTAAGAAAGAGACAATAGATCATTTTTATACTATGCGCTATCTCTTTCTTAAAAAGCATTCACAGCAACTACGCAACAAAAAATCGGTTTGAAAGGATTGCCAGAGGTATAATTGTATTGCCAGATCTTAGGTTTATTTTTCTACCAACCAATATTCGAATCAATTTATAAAAAAAACGGAGCTTTCTTTATTTTTTTTCAAGTGATCCTGATTATCGTAATAATATACCCTTTTACCCTATATGCGTAGAATACCCGTTCAAATTTTGAAATAATAAAAAACCACCTCCCATACAAAATTTTACATCTCCTTTACTTGCTTTTCTATGACACGCTTTCTATACATTATTGTGGTGGTAGTGTTAAACAAAAATAAAATAACTTTGCACTACAAAGATATATGCCGTTGCGATTGTCCATTTTGTATCGGAATTTTTCGTACTAATGTGCATTTTGCCATCAAATAAAGGCGATAATCGTTTGTACACATAACTACGCAAGAGAAATTATTGTCAGATAATTGCTTTTCGTTTGTAATATGTAAAAAGCATTTAAAAAGCTTAATTTAAATTTAAACATTTACAACAATTTAACAGTTTTGAAAAAATCTTAAAAATTATGTTCTCAAACATTTAAAACAGTCACATATTCGTTAATCTAAATATGAAACCTTATCATATCCATATCAGCTGCCTTGCAAAGGAGACGTAAAAAGTGGTTTTTTATTCGGCCAAAAATTTACCGGTTAAGTAGTATACCTACTTAGAAAGCTTATGTAAGTGGGTTTCAGGATAACTAATCAAATTATTTTATCGATGCTCCGTTTTCGTAAAAATTGCAAACTTATTCAAGCTAAAAAGTTATAATGAAACGAACGATCAATGAATTTCCAAGAGCTATTATTCTAATATTATCTTTTTGTATTAAAATCTTACAGCCAAGTATAACGTTATTTTTATTTGTAGTCTTTTTTTTTGCAGTAATTAATGAAAATAATTATTGAAGAACTTGAGGCCTTTTCGTTTCATTTTTAGAGAAAGTAAACTAGAAAAAAAATGGAATGTCAACGTGATAGATGACAGGATTGATAGGTATTCAACTGACAGTCAGAAAAATAACCGTTTTTTTCTTAACCGAAATTAGCGTTTAGTTTCCCTACCTTGAAAATAAACTTGACAGTTGACACTACTGGCGCAAAGTAACACTAGCGCCAAAATCAGAAAAAAAGTAAAAATATCGATTAAATCTTAATAAAAATTAAGAAAGAGACAATAGATCATTTTTATACTATGCGCTATCTCTTTCTTAAAAAGCATTCACAGCAACTACGCAACAAAAAATCGGTTTGAAAGGATTGCCAGAGGTATAATTGTATTGTCAGATCTTAGGTTTATTTTTCTACCAACCAATATTCGAATCAATTTATAAAAAAAACGGAGCTTTCTTTATTTTTTTTCAAGTGATCCTGATTATCGTAATAATATACCCTTTTACCCTATATGCGTAGAATACCCGTTCAATTTTTGAAATAATAAAAAACCACCTCCCATACAAAATTTTACATCTCCTTTACGAGTTTGTCAACATGGTACAACGGTACAATCCAGAGCAGTTCGGTGATTTCACCGTTCTTATATCGGTTAAATAAAGTACAGAATCACGAGGCCTGTGTCCAGCTTTACCTGCTCTCGACTGTAGAAGATATTGGTCTTGTATGTTGAATAGTATCGTGTGCACATTTTTATCGAAATATTTCATGTTGTTATTTGCGTCTTGTTATTTTGTATATTTCAGTTTGTTGTCGTGAATTAAAAAATCAAAAACAAGTTTTTACCTGTCTAAACTCGAATCCTCGCCACGTGAATGGATATAAAGTTTTCTATAAAAACTGACTTAACAGACTCAAACTATTTAAAGAAATATTGCAATGTTTGTAAAAGTTTTTTTTAAAGCAATCACTAATATCGACGTTATCCCCAAGTAAAACAGCCTACATAACTGCTCACTTATGCTCCTTTCACCTGCCACTGATTGTGCGTGAAAATTGGGTACCTGACTGTATTCAAAATAAACTCTACTTTATTATGTTGGAAATAAACCGTGTGAAATCACACTACCAGTAAGATCATTTTTTTGAAGAATGACCGAGGAAGGTCTACGGCCAATCGTGAACTGGTAAAGGATTTGTAATAAACTATGTAAAGCCTGACCAAAGAAATAAGAAACCTGCTCTGGGGGCGCCACGTGTACATTTTTACGACTATGGCAACAATTTCCCTTATAAAATTAGTTCCATTGAAATTCCGCAATATGGCGAGGTGTCATATAGTCCGGTAAAGATACGATAGCTTGTATGGAAAAAAATTACAAATTCCTAGACAATTTTTTTTTTCGTTGTTTGATTAGAGTTAGTTTATTATTGATTATTTTAAATTTTCCCCAAAAAAACTTGTGAGCGTTTTTTTTAAACGCTGTTTAAAAATTGTTTTTTCATTATTTAATTGAGATTAAATCCTACACTGGTGATTTTCTTTTTTATGGTCTTCTAAATAATATATAATAATAAACATAAAATATCACCAATGTAGTGCGTGAGTAATGTGAGATAACGAAGGTCTGTAAAATAAAAATATTAAAACCTTGTAGAATTTTTTTAGAATTGGTGATCTTTGAGCACGTCATTTATATATTAATCAAAGTTAATCCTACAGATTTTCACCCGTGTGACTAACGTAGTTTTTTTTTTAGGACGTTTTATTAAATTTTAACACTGAAGCAAAAAATCTACAGTCGTTGATAAATATTAAAAATAAATGTTATGATAATTAATACCCCAAAACGAAAGTTCTCCTAAATATTACCAGAGGAAACGAAAATACCACGGTTGTAATGTTTCGGGGGTAGAGAGTTCGGCGCGGGGGTATCGCGAGCGCAGCGCGCGCGCGGAACGATGATGCAGCCGTGTATGATGGATGAAACAAATTATTTATTGAGAATGAATCTACTCGTAGCTGGGTCAATCAACATTTTAACCGACAATACAGACGACTTTGAAAATTTTTTTAATATATTTTTTTCACATATTTTACGTACCTAATACTTATTAAAATGGTCCCGTGTCGATAATTTAACTACCCATACGTAATTCATGTTCAAGCAGTGATAATTTTTAAGGATTTATATTGTTATTGTTATAAATTAATGTAAACCCAAGTCAGAATTTTGTCACCGGAAATATGAATTACTGTAAAGGACAAATCGTAACTTTTCAGGAGAGTGAAAAAACGATTGCTTTTTAAATTAAAATGCTATATTTACTATATTTGTAATGCTATTGAAATTTAAAGCTCTATAACATAAGTAAACGGAAATTGGAATAATTTGTATTGTTTATGTCCGTTACATTACTTTTTTTTTGGAAAATTAATAATTAAAAAAAAATCAATAATGTAAGTCTTAAGAAAACGTATGTGTACGTGTGTGTGTAAGAAACATTATATAATTAGGCAGAGAGTCACGCTATTTGATGCAATTTTAAGTTAAACAAATATTTAAGTTGATTTTATGGTATTCGAGATTATTTTTCTAGAATCTATTTACTTTTTATGTTTAAAAGTATAGAGCAAAAATTTTTTTTTTACTTGACCTATGCTTGTGTCGAAAAGGTACGACCAATCAAGATTCACCGGACTTGCGAGCAAAAAATTTATCCAATAAAATGAAATGAAATAAAAATATGTGAGATGAATAAAATATCTCGTGTTCCATCTTTTTTGAGACATAATTATATAATTTATAGCACACTAGTATATAGACACACTAGGCACACTAGTACAGTAGTGTATTATATTATATTAGATATTTATAAGATGTTTTGCCCACAACTGCAAAGGATATTCAGAAAAAGAAATTATTGTACTAAGAAAACAATGGTTAATAACCCAAGAAATAAATAACATAATGATTTGAAGAAGGACACTTATAAATAAAACAGATGATTATAGTATTACGAAATATAAAAGACGGACAAAAAACATTACTAATTTATGTAGAAAAGAAAAAGAAAATAGTATTTTAGATAGCTGTGACCAAAATTTAATATTACTTAAGGCAAATTGAACCTTGCTTGACATAATCAGAAAGTTAGAAAATAAACATAAAACTAAAGTGCTGCCATTCTTAATGAACAAGGTAAATTGTTAATAACATTAAAATGGAAAATAATAATAATAATAAATATGTGGGACATCTCACACACGGCCATCTGACCCCAAACTAGGCAGAGCCTGTACTATGGGTGTCAGACCGCTGATATACATACATATATAAATATACAACATCCAGACACAAGGCAAACACAAGTGCTCATCACACGAATGTTTGCCCTGGGCGGGATTCGAACCCGCGACCCTGTGCTTCGTAGGCAGACGTACTACCAACTAGGCTACGGGGCCGTCAAAAAGCAGCGGGTACACATGGTATTTATAATTATAGAGATTATTAAGGGCCTGTCCACAGCTTTGCGCGAAGCGCGGTGCGACCTGCGACCAGCGGAATGTTGCCAGTGACCCTGGCAACATTCTGCGAATAGTCAAAATTAACATGAGAGAACTAAAACCATTTTCATTTCTCAAAACCTGCTAGAAAAATGTACTAGCGTAATTAATAAATTTATTTAAAGGCGTAAAATTACCCAAATTACCAAAGGCCAATTTTCATGCTAAAAGTAACGTTTATCTTGTTTTACTTAGAAAACGACTTCAGCACTGAATGTAGCACAAATAAGATTAAATATATGTAAACGTAACGTTTTTGAAATGTTATAATAATACCTACTAACACAGGAAAGACAGAACGCTAAGTCTAATACCTCAAGCAAGCACAATTTTACATTTTTACTTAAGATTATACAAAACAGAATCAAACCTCTTTCTGAAAGAAAATTGGACCAATATGAATTTCGATAAAATAAATTGACTAGAGAAGCGGTACTAGGCCAGACGTGAGAGAGCAATCGATAGTAGGATGGAGTTGGATTTAGACACCCATTTTGCATTTACAAATTTGGAAAAAGCACTTGACAAAATTAACTAGAAACAAATGATAAATATTTTAAAACAAGCAGGAAATATACTATAAAGACAGAAGAGCCATTTTTGAATTATACATAAATCAAGAAACGATAATAGAAATTGGGGGAAAAAAAAGCTAATATTAGACGGGGTGTGAGACAAGGTTGTCGCTTATTTTCAATATCTTTATAGAGTGTGCTATTAGAAAACTATTAGAGTCAGAAAAAGGGGGGATTAAATTCAATGGGGCCAATCTTCAATTTATTCGCTTTGTGGTCAAATATTGTATTTGGATTAAAGAATTGTGTAAAAAAAAACTAAAACTCTACTAACTTCGAAAATTAAACCAAAACATAGCTCAATAATAACATTAAATTCAAACCCAATACAACAAGTTAAAGTTGAAATACCTTAAAAACATAATTACCGATGACTCTAGATGAACACCAGATATAGTCGCTAGAATAGCGGTGGCCCAGAAAGGTTTAGTGGGAAAAAACATCTTCTCAAAGCCCGAATCTCAAAAAGTGTTAGAAAAAGCTATACATCTGGAGCATTGCACTACACTCTACGGCAGTGAAAATTAGATAATAAAATGACACAACGTAACAGAGAAAGATTTCAAGCCTTCGAGGCGAAGAATAAAAACAATTAGTTGGATGAAAAGGTAAAGAAACTAAATATAATAGATAGGTACTACTTCGGGAACCTAGCATATTATAACTTAATGTTAGGGACTCTTCGTTACTCCACGTAATTCGATTAGTGAAAGGGACATTTTTGTAGAAAAATTTAGAACCTTGGTAACCGTAACATACACTTTTAAATATCCTTTAGGCGATGTTGGTCAATTTCTCAGATAGTCAATTTAGAGGCACGTCATATTCTTTGTACGTCATTTTCTAGGCTAGTCATCTTCTAAGTACGTCAACTTCGCAGGTCGTCATTATTAGTGTCCTTTGCAATAAATAGTAACAATAATGAATACTCCATTACATTAATAATTAATTTAACATAGGTCTCAGGCGTACTTTGCATTACTTTTAAGAATAATTTTCTACTAAATCTGTTGCTGTAAAGGACACCAGAAAGATATCCATATTCTAAACATATTTTTAAGTATTTAGAGCGGAAAATTTGCAATCGAACTGTATACATAACTCATTTTCGAAGATTTGTCCCTTACATTAATTCATATTCCCGATGATGATTTTAGTCACTTAGGTTACCTACTCGAAATGATCATGCAATCAATACGAAATATTACGAAATAATAAAACGGATACATCTTTTTCTATTCGTGTAAGTAAACAAACAGACATCCGTCCGTCCAGTAGCTTGACCTCCAGTGCGCCGTGCCGCTTCCCCTCGGTCGCCCTAAATGACGCGGGAGCGGGGGGCGGGACAGCTCCCTAGCGTTTGTTCTGGCCACGCAGCGCAGCGTATTTCGCTCCAAATACAATATCGATGATATTCTTATGATATTAGATAATTGTTTAGCTGTTTAATCCAATCGCTCCTAGTAAATTTTGGTGATTTTTATGTTCAGTGTGTATTATTAGCTTACAATTGTTGGCAAATAAAAATATTTTGTGTAGAATTAATGCTCAGTGAATTAAAGGGAAAAAACGTCATAAAAATTAGATCTATTATAGTCACACAGGTGAAAACTCACACGAGGTCTTAGATATATCTTTAAAACATATTATGAAAAGATCACCACTTCTAAGATTTTCTAAGGCACTTTTTTAAAAAAGGCGTCAAAATTTATATAAAGACCCATCTTATGTCGAGAAGCTCGTAAATAATAAAGGTGATTTTTTTATAGCAGTGCACAAATAATTTAATGAAGTGAAAACATCTATAATCTCCACTGTAAGTTTTTTTCTGAATGATATATAGCAATTGGGCCCTTTACCCCCCTTTTCTTGGTGAGCTCCTTAGGTAGATCGGGGAAAAACACAAGGTTAGTCTTCAGTAACACTAATGATCGTAATACAAAAGAAATTACAACTATTGGATTTAATGTGTAAAAAAATTTATTTTTCCCCGACTAATATTTCTTTGGTTATACTTACTATCATAGTTCGAATACAATATAAAATATTTTTAACGAAGTTAACATAGTAATAAACAAAATTATAGACGATGAGTTGACAAGCAGTATTATTGCTATAAAGTCTTAGGTGCTAAAAAGAAAAAATCTAATATTTAAAATAAGTACTATAAATTAAAAAGTGAAGTAATTTAATAACCCCCATTAGCGCTATAGATAAACCAAATACTTAACTGGGGGAACGCCCGCGGGGCGAGAGAGGTAAGGGGGGCGGGCATTGAGTCCTTTTTTTTTTATTGACCTATGCTTGTGTCGAAAAGGTACGACCAATCAAGCTTCACCGGAGTTGTGAGGGCATTGAGTCCCTATAATGCACAGCTCGATAAATTACAGTCAATAAGGATATTTTTACAGCAAGAAAACTAAAAAATGCCTTCAATTAGTTCGATTGATGACGTTAGCAAGAGCTGGACTGGCGTGTTGCCATAAGTGAAAATAATAAAAATATTCACCTGGTCATTATCGGAATATGAATGGTTTTGTACACGAATTATCGGGTCGTACATTTTAGCGTCCCAGCATCGACACAGAGTGCGAACGAACGCGCTGTGCAATATATTACATACAAATATACTACCTTAGGTACGGTGGGCAGGTTATCATTATTCATTTACATTAAAACACATTCTTTAATAATGATATAGAATGCCACTGTGTTTATTTGATGTACTGGTTTAAATTCTTCCGCCCCACCTATAGATTTAAGTTAACCGTAGACTACCGGTAGTTAACCAAATTTTTGGTCAGTGTTGCCAACTTGCAAATAAATAAACACTTTGTTTGCTTTAGAAAGTCACTAGAAAAATGTTCAGTTTTAGGTAATTCCACTTTTTTCAATACATTTTTATTTCATTAGGTTTCTTTTTTTATTTAGACTTATTAAGCGAAAATTTTGATAGCAAAAATTCGATTATCTAGTGACTTTCTGAAACAAACTTAGAAAGGATTTAATTATTTGTAAGGTGGCAACACTGACCAAAAATTTGGTTAACTACCGGTAGTCTACGGTTAAATTATTACATCGCCCCACCAACCTCTTGCCGCGTGGGCGTCCAACCAATTACAAGGTTACAGTTATTTTATCTCACGAGTGCAGACGAGCCTTACTTGTAGTTGTGTGCGTATAGACACGCGCTCTTGTGTGCATACTACTAAACTGAGCGTTACGCACACAAACACAACGTGTACACACAAGACACACAAGTATGGCTCGCCTTCAAGAGATAAAACAACTGTATATAACAGATATAACTATTAGTTAGGGAGGTCATACGCTAGTAGTGTAAGTGTGAGTGTTGCCAGCTATGTCACTACGTGTTGCTGGGTCGCTTGTTCTGTTCGTTCCGTTTGACGTCGTCCACTTGTATGAGTTGTTCGATGGGGATGAGGGATAGCTCGCCGCCTAGCATTGGCGCTGGTAGACCCTGAATAAACGATATAATATAATTAATAAGTAATTGGTTTTATGTTTTTCAAATCGAGAAGTTCTGACAAAATCAAGAGTAGGTATTCTAAACTGACGGTAATATGCAATGTGCGGCGTGTGTATAATATATTATACAGTATACTCACGAGGCTGTTGAGTTTGTCAGGAGTGTGTGTGGGTGTGTGTATATACAGTATACTCACAAGGCTGTTGTGTTTATCATATGTGTGTGTGTATATTATACAGTATACTCACGAGGCTGTTGAGTTTGTCAGGAGTGTGCGGCGTGTGTATTATACAGTATACTCACGAGGCTGTTGAGTTTGTCAGGAGTGTGTGTGTGTGTGTGTGTGTATTATACAGTATACTCACGAGGCTGTTGAGTTTGTCAGGTGTGTGTATTATACAGTATACTCACGAGGCTGTTGAGTTTGTCAGGAGTGTGCGGCGTGTGTTGTTTGTTCTCGCTCATGGCCGCCTCGCGCGCCTTGCGCAGCCCGAGCGAGAACACGGCTACCGATCTCACACGCTTCACTAGCGCTGCTTTGGCGCGGGAGCGACCTACAATACAACATTACGAGTAAATTTCCCTAGTTTGGTTTATCATCATCATCATTTCAGACGTCCACTGCTGGACAAAGGCCTCTCCTGTGATCTCCACAACGATCGGTCCTGCGCTGCCCGCATCCTGCGGCAAACCAAGACCCTCAACAGATCGTTGGTCCACCTTGTAGGGGGCCTGCCCAGGCTACGTTTTCCGTTGCGTGGCTCCATTCAAGAACCCTTATTCCCCAACGGCCATCGGTTCTACGTGCTAGTTTGGTTGAAACATTGCAAAGAACAACGATTCCGTGCTTCTGGAAACACGTAAAGTCGTCGGTTCCAGCTACTATACGGATGTAGTCTTTACATGAGCTAATGACAACTGTGTTTGTGAGGCAGGTTAACCTTGCAACGCACACGATAAGAACAACTCCCTCACCGAGTTAGGCGTAATCAGCTTGGCCAAAAATACATTCGTTTATCAAACTATCCATCTGTACTTCTCTCACTTTTGGAATCTTTAAAAATTAAGGGTGT
The DNA here is from genome assembly GCA_948473455.1 of Teleiodes luculella. Taxonomy (NCBI): domain Eukaryota; kingdom Metazoa; phylum Arthropoda; class Insecta; order Lepidoptera; family Gelechiidae; genus Teleiodes; species Teleiodes luculella. The sequence continues at coordinate 7,630,383 of OX419606.1, forward strand.
TCCTAAATTGGGTTACAACTGACAGCGCCACTAGATCATAAGTAAAGCCCGACCAAAGAAATAAGAAACCTCGCCATATTGCGGAATTTCAATGGAACTAATTTTATAAGGGAAATTGTTGCCATTTTCGTAAAAATATACACGTGGCGCCCCCAGAGCAGGTTACATATTTGGTCAGGCTTTAAGTAAGTAACATATTTAAAGCCTGACCAAAGAAATAAAATACCTTGTCTGGGGGCGCCACGTGTATATTTTTACGACTATAGCAACGATTTCCCTTATAAAATTAGTTCCATTGAAATTCCGCAATATGGCGAGGCTTCTTATTTTTGGTCGGGCTTTAATTGTATTTGTGTATGTGTGATGTACTGACTGCTCTTATCCTTGATGTCTTTATCCTTGTCTTTTGGTTTGTCGTCTTCGCTGGAGGTGTCTACGGCCGGCACCGGAGCGGACGGTACCGAGTTCAAATCCGGCTCAGACCCTCCCGCGCTCACGCTGCCTGACAACTCCTACGAATGTAAACATCTACTTTAAAAAAAATTTACAACAGCCATTGAGAAATTACGTACAAGCACTACAGAAGACACCCCAATACCCCAATCCCAGACACAAGAATACATTCTGCTGACAACACCAACAGATGTAATAAAAAAGTAAGAATAAGTAAATTAATATATGGGCGGCGAGAAGATAAATGATGAAGATATATGTAAGTTTTTTTAGTGGCTAGGGTCGTTTTAAGCGTGGGTTCTAGCCTCAGCATGTAACAATGTGTTTTCGATTCTAGAATTCATAATATATGTAAGTTTTTCAATTTATATTTTTAATACTTTTTAAGGCTAACGAAATAACTTTGAGCTTTAGTTTGTTTACCTGCAGAGTGGGGTTCACAAGTGGGCGATGCTGCGTGGGGTGTGGGATGCAGTGCGCGGAGCGGTGTAAGGGCTCGTCTCTCAGACCTCGGACCCCCAACAGGGATAGCGGCGCGCCGGGGGTCGCTTCCTACAAACAGGAATAAATGTATATTGTACGTCAGTCACATGGTTACAGCACTTACAGCTGTTTGATATCAATTGGCATGGACCAATATACTCAAGAGGACTGTCAATGCCCTAGAAAAAAACGTGCTTCGGAAAAGCTCAAATCCCGTATTAAAACTAGATGACGCCTAGCTCCTCGCCCGAGATTATATTAAAAATACACTAGTAAATGGCTATAATTGTGGTTTTTTACATGAATAGTAACTAAAAGTTATTTATTTATTTTTTATCAGGTCGAGAGACACCATATAAATTTTAATTTCAGATAATACGAGGGCTGATTGATAAGTTTCCGAAACGACAAAGAAAAACTTCAAAAATCTATTTAAAATAAATTTATTTCTCAACGTAGTTTCCTTCTACCTCGATGCATTTAGTCCAGCGCTTCTCCAATGCCGTTACACCTGTTTGATAAAATGTTTTCTCCAACCCCTCAAAATACTCGTCCACGGCGACAATGACTTCTTCATTTGATGAAAATCTCTGGCCACCTAACCATTTCTTCAGGTTTGGGAATAAGTGGAAGTCGCACAGGGCCAGATTCGGGGAATAGGGTGGATACGGTAGCAATTCGAACTGCAATTCATGGAGTTTGGCGATTGCAACCATTGACGTGTGTGCAGGTGCGTTGTCATGGTGTAACAAAATTTTTTTCTTGGCCAAATGTGGTCGTTTCTTCTGGATTTCTTCACTTAATTTTTGCAGCAAGCTTGCGTAGTACTCTCCATTTATTGTTTTTCCTTTCTGCAGATAATCCACTAAAATAATCCCTCGAGCATCCCAAAAACAGTCGCCATCACTTTGCCGGCCGACAAAACCGTCTGCTTTCTTCGGCGCAGGTTTTCCGTTCTCAGTCCACTGCTTAGATTGTTATTTTGTCTCGGGAATATAATGATGTATCCAGGTTTCATCGACTGTTACATAACGCCGCAAAAACTCATTAGGATCTCGGTTAAACAGCGCCAAACACTCCGATGAATCGTCCACTCGAAGTTGCTTTTGGCTACAGTGAGCAAACGCGGCACCCATCGCGCGCAAAGCTTTTTCATTTTCAAATGTTGGTGCAAAATAATAAAAACGCATTCAGATGAAATGCTCACCATCTCTGCTATCTCTTGCAACTTTAAGCGCCGATCATTCAATACAATTTTGTGAATTTTTTTGATCATGATCGGATTCGTGACTTCGTTTGGACGGCCAGACCTGTGGGGGTCTTCGAAGCTCTGTCTACCACGTTTGAAATCAGTTACCCAGGTGTGAATTGTACTCAATGCAGGAGCAGAATTACCTAAAACACTGTCTAGCTTGGTTTTAATCTGGGTTGCTGTTTTCTCTTTTAAAACCTAAAACTTTATCACCGCACGAATTTAGTTTCTTTCCATTGTTAAGAAAATTTACGACAGAGAAAGTTCTACGTCCTCTCAAACAAATTCCAACAGTTCGATTAAATTCAAATTTGGCGTTCTATTTTCAAGAAGATGCCAGAATATAATGTAATATTTCTTTTTTGCGTATCATTTTTTTAAGTTCGTCGTTTCGGCCACTTATCAATCAGCCCAGGTATAACAATGATGATGATTTTTCAATTTGTTGTTTTTTTGGTGTCAATAAAGTATTTTGTAGGTATTGTATTGTATTGCAATGATAGGTAATTTTTGAATAATAGTGACATGACATCTATCTTTTATTTTAGTACTAATCACAGGAACACGCATTGTAGTAGAAGAATTGATAGTTTTCTCGAGTATCGGTCCATGATATTGGTGAATATTCTGGTAGGGACAAGTGAAATCATATAAAAGCTTGTAAAAAAAGGAAAACATTATTGAATGAACCACAGAATTTATGAGGAATCCAGGATTTGTGAAGTAGATTAACCTTGAAACATACACGATAAGCAAGAATATTTGATGATCATGAAAATCCACTAATCTTACCTTACGTCGTATAGGTTTGGTAGGGCTGACGTCTTGTAGCATTTGTAGAGACCCGGTGTTGACGACCGGCTCCGTTATGGACGAGGCTTTGGGCCTGGAACGTGGCACTGGTTAACATAAATGCACTTTAGAAAAAAAGATAAAAAAAATAAGCTGAGAAAATGGAGAAAGTGACGTGAGAGGCGTCAAATCGTACAAACACATGAATAGAAATATAAGTTAGACAATTTTGATGATTCGCTTAATAAAAAAGTATATTTCTGGCTGTAGTAGGATTTTGATCATAATCTTTTAAGTAACGGCTAAGCAAAAACTGAATATTTGAAATCAAGTAAGGGTTTTATGGGAGGGTTTTTCAAACTTTTAATTTAATATTTTAACTTTTGGTAACTGCTAAGCCGATGTATATAAGTGATCACACCCTGAGTTTTCCATGAACATATCAAAAAAAGAAGTTGGGTCAATGCACACTCGTCTAAACTATCGAGACAGATTCGTGAAAATTACATATTTGTACGATTATGACGCCATTATTCATAAAGGTTGAGATAAAAATATTTATTTATTTAGAGAAGAGGAAGCTGTTTTAAAGAAATTATTAAAAGTCCAAAAATTGGTCTGCAAGTCGTTTAAAAAATACAAAGGATAGGTTAAAAAAGGTGATAATAGTAGTAATCAATGTAGAAAACGCTGACTTTAAGTTTAATACAAAAATGATTAAAAATAAATAAAACAAAATTACCTTTGTCACGCGAGCTCTCTAAATTCTCTAATACTGAAAAAACTATAAAGTGAATAAAAACTACAAGTGAATGACAATAATTTGTTTAATTGCAAACGAAATACATACAACATTAAATCATAAAAATAACAAAGCGATATTGAATCCGAAATTGTTTCACAAAAAACTGCAAAAATATCACTCGATTCTTTTAAATAAACTACACACCCATCCAGACACAACACTTTGTGAAATTAACTGAAAACAAAACATAAAAACAAATTAAAATGTAAACATTAAAATGAATTTTATCGGCTCTGAACAGTTTTCATAAAACAATAAATAAAGCGCGTCTTTTTTCTGATTGGTCACTCTATTTTGGATTCACGCCCTTGTTTGGATTAAAAGGATTGGCAAAGTGCATTTTTCTTTTAATACTACGGTAGGATAGGACTTGACCCTTGTATGAAGTTTTTACTGAATGGCTATGACAGAACGGCATCGTTTCTCACTTCATTTTGACTCGTCTGCCAATAACAACACCGCCATCTAGTGAAAACATTATAGAAATAAAGTTAAAACGCCCATTATACAGGATTTAAGCGATTGCTTAGCAAAAATTAGAAGGGACATGTCATGCTGAATCAATAGATCTGATCAATTTTCCTCGGAAACTAAAGAACATGGGCCTCATGGGACGGTTTGTATGGGAACCTCCATACAAACCGTCCGATAAAATTGACAATTTTGTATGGAAGCTTCTAATTTATTTTTTGTTTCCGAGAAAAGTTACTATGGCAAAGTTTCTGAAAACTGCTGACTGAGTGTGCCCATTCAATATTTTGTTAAGCTGTAACTTACATGCTGTATAATGAAATTCCATATAGCGCCATCTAACATTATACCCAGGTACTTCATCTTAGACGCGCTTTATTTAGCATGCTCGAAGCTTACATCACACTATCTACTAGCTTGTAACAATGTATTCTGGATTATTAAATTAATATTATTAATATTATACTTGTCATTGTTCCCAGTTGGACTATTACGTGTGGAATAGGACAAACAATACGTGTAACTATTTTGTTCATGTGTGAGTGAGATGGATTGATATTTGTATGTGTGGGATTTATTCATTTACTATATTCATAAGTTGCTTAAGTTAAATAATATCACTGTCTTTTTCCAACACTCAAAATACTATAGTCCATAGAAATTTAAATATGAGAAAGGAACAGATTATTGTTTCACTTTAAGCAACGTTTATGAATATAGGGGTTAGAATAGAACAAAAAAATAACATATTCATGTTATTTATTTTTTGACTATTACTTATTTTTTAAATTATCTTAAGATTAAGGCGTATAAACCCCGCTTTCGGTCTGACTCATAGTAGCCTCTATATCGTTAGCTGTAAGGCCCACCTGAAGGGCGGGACCTCTGGTACCTTGCCGATGTTCAACTTCTTCTGTTTGGGTGTTGTGGACTCTTTAGGAACTATAGCCTTTATATCGTTAGCTGTAAGGCTCACCTGAAGGGCGGGATCTCTGGTATCTTGCCGTTGTTGATCTTCTTCTGTTTGGCTGTTGTGTGTGGACTCTTAAGGACTATAGCCTTTATATCGTTAGCTGTAAGGCTTACCTGAAGGGCGGGATCTCTGGTATCTTGCCGATGCTGATCTTCTGTTTGGGTGTTATGGACTCTTTAGGAACTATAGCCTTTATATCGTTAGCTGTAAGGCTCACCTGAAGGGCGGGATCTCTGGTATCTTACCGTTGATCTTCTTTTGTTTGGGTGTTGTGGACTCTTTAGGAACTATAGCCTTTATATCGTTAGCTGTAAGGCTCACCTGAAGGGCGGGATCTCTGGTATCTTACCGTTGATCTTCTTTTGTTTGGGTGTTGTGGACTCTTTAGGAACTATAGCCTTTATATCGTTAGCTGTAAGGCTCACCTGAAGGGCGGGATCTCTGGTATCTTACCGTTGATCTTCTTTTGTTTGGGTGTTGTGGACTCTTTAGGAACTATAGCCTTTATATCGTTAGCTGTAAGGCTCACCTGAAGGGCGGGATCTCTGGTATCTTACCGTTGATCTTCTTTTGTTTGGGTGTTGTGGACTCTTTAGGAACTATAGCCTTTATATCGTTAGCTGTAAGGCTCACCTGAAGGGCGGGATCTCTGGTATCTTGCCGATGCTGATCTTCTTCTTGTCCTGCAGCTTGGGTGTGGGCGGGGTGGCGGTGCGGGGGGAGCTGCGCACGGAGGGGGGAGGGAGCTCCGAGTCCAGTGGGTACAGAAGCTCGCTCGACTTCTGTAAATTATACTCAGGTTATAACTCCGTCAATAATATCTGACTTAACAATACAAAGACAAAGAAGAAGAAGAAATATTTTAACCTATAAAAGGCGTATAAGTATGACAAACGGAAGGACAGACACATAAGTGATGCTACAATAATGGTACCATTTTTGCTTTTTATGTAATCATAAGAGTTCAAAGAATTTATTTTTTAACTTTTGGATGTTACATCACTTAGTTAAGTCATTTAAATTATCTTTTCTGGCGAGTTCAAAAATTTGGCTGTTTTCTGTGGAGAAGAGCTCGCCGAAGAAACTCCACAGGCGTTGCATCTTTTAAACATATTTTTACAGTTATTATGATAATAATTACTAATAATAATATTTTGTAAAGTACGATTGAAAAAGCCTGTCACCCAAGCAACTATTCCCATGGATGTTTATGCTCTAACTCTAAGTAATCTGTTATTTTATAATAGGCTTTCTTAATCAATTTCTCCTTAACAATAATTTTGAATTTCTTTAGTGTTAAATTTTGTATATAAGTCAGTGAGATCTGTAGGGTCGGTTGGGTCGTTAGGTGCCTAACCGGAAAACACCAACCCGGTCTACCACATCTAGCCATCTAGCTTGGACAGCAAATTTCTTTGGGAATATATTAATATTTTGGAACGGAAATTTCCGGAAAATGGTGGGAATATTCCCGGGAACGGCACATCACTATCAGACTGTATTTACTCGTTCTTGATGGCCTCCCTCCGCTGGAACTCGGTCTTGGCCATCTCGGTACACCAGCCAGCCCGGGATCTCGGGGATGGTAGTATAGTTACCATGAGCGGCGCGTGTGCGTTCTTGATGGCCTCCCTCCGCTGGAACTCGGTCTTGGCCATCTCGGTGGCCAGCCAGCCCGGGATCTCGGGGATCGCCATGCGGAGCACCAACACTATTATCAGCACCACGTGCTGGAACAAACACACGAACAATTACAATACTAATAACAAAACTACATATTAACGAGCCTTTTTCCCCACGACGACAAAAGCGCCGATTTTACATATTGGTACATATTGGATGGCACAGGAACAAAGTAAATACATACCAACTTTTTCAAAAATTATTTCTGCAACATTTTATACAATACAAAAAAGGTATACCTTGTATACACATGTATTTAAGCAAATAAATATTTTTTTTTTTTTTTTTTTTTTTTTTTTTTTTTTTATTTAGGTAACAAACAGTCATATACATAGCTTATTAACAAAACTAATACAATTCTAAAGACCTAATAGTACCCTGAAAGTTAATTTGACAGGTTTTAAATTTACCTTTAACATACGCAATTTAATATGAAACGTAAAACAAATGATGTTGATCTATTCAGAATCCAATTGTTTCTTGAATTTAGCCAGGTGTCTCTCAAAAATGTTTACATGACAGAAATGTTCATTATAAGTTGTACAGCTACGCCTTACATAACTATTGCCAACATAACATGCAGCGCTCCTTTTGATGCTGAATAAAGGTTTTTTACGACAACCACGTTCGATCCCGCGCGGTACCCGAATGTTAATTTTGCTTAACAGATTTGGTGCATCTACATGGCCATTTAGTAATTTATATAAAAACAAAACATCAGCTCGATCACGACGAGACTCCAAGGATGCAAACTTGTAATGATCTAAACAAGAAGAATAGTCACAGTAAGGCTGACCGGTTCTATAGCTAAGAGCCTTGCCGAACTTCTTCTGAAGACGTTCAATTCTGTGAATGTGTTTCTTATAAAAGGGGTGCCAGACAGTACAAGCGAATTCTAAGTGACTCCGGACATAGCTATTATACAGTAGTTTGTAAGTAGAAGGATCCTTAAAAGGTTTGCTCACTCTTAATATAAAACCTAACTGTTTGAAAGCTTTTTTTAATATGTTGTCAACATGTGGAACAAACGATAACCCAGAGTCCATTATAACGCCAAGGTCCCGAGTTTGTGTGACACGTGCGAGCTTCTTGTTGCATAGTTGATAATCAAATTCTATGGGACTCTTCTTCCTGGAGAAACTAATGACATGGCACTTGTCAGGATTAAGGAACAGCTTATTTTCGTTACAATAATTTTCAAACCGAGCCAAGTCCCTCTGCAATGTACCACAGTCTTCAATAGAGCGTATGATCCTAAATATCTTGGTATCGTCAGCATATAGTAAACTGCACGAGTCAATAATACTATTTGGAAGATCGTTGACGTATAAAATAAACAGTAAAGGACCTAAATGGGACCCTTGAGGCACACCAGAGGGAATTAACCTATACTGAGAGCAGTACCCGGCCAACACGACTGCTTGACATCTTCCTTCCACATAAGATTTTAGCCACCTGAACAAGTCACCGTGCACTCCTAGATTCCAGAGCTTTCGCAAAAGAGTATCATAGCAGATTTTATCAAACGCCTTGGAAAAATCTGTGTACACGGCGTCCACTTGACATGCGTTGTCCATACCATCTAATATATATTCCGTAAAGTCTAATAAATTTGATTCTACACTTCTGCCCTTCAAAAAACCGTGTTGGAATGGAGTAATGTGAGGCTTAATAACAGCTGATAACTGAGTTGTGACTATAGCTTCCTGAAATTTGCCAAAGTGACAAAGTTTTGAGATAGGCCGATATTTTTCAATGTCTTGCGATATATTGCCTTTAGGTATGGGAGTAATCCAAGCTCGTTTCCAAATGTCAGGAACGCACCCATCCTTAATAGACAAAGCGTAAATTAAACTCAATGGTAAGGCCAGCGTGGTAGCACACTTTCTAATCATTAAGGGATGTATACCGTCTGGCCCCGCTCCTTTATTTACATCAACATGTTTGAGGTGTTGCAAAACATTACCAAGGGTGAATTCAATTGTATTAATGTCAATTAATGCATCATTAACTGGACGAAGGGTACTTATATCTATTGGTTCCGAGTTAGGTACCTCAAACACCGAGTGAAAATTATCATTAAACATGTCACAAATTTGTTTGCCATCTGAGGAAGTTGTTCCTTTGTAGTACATTATTTGTGGAAGACCGCTAGAAGAAAAAATCGATTTAAAATATGTCCAAAAATACTTCGGTTGCGATTTAATTCTTTCCTCAGTATATGCTATATAATTTTTATAACAGTCACGCTCCATTTTGACAGCCCTTTTTCGTAAAATTTTATAACTTTCATAATCCAAAGGGTTACCGTACAGTTTCCATGTCTTATGATATCTAGACTTTTCGTTAAGAAGTTTAACTAAAGGCTTGTTATACCAAGCTGGTCTCAAAGAGGCGGAGCGTTGTTTACGATAAGGAATATACTTAGCCATTAATTTAAATAAAATATCATAAAATTTATTTGTGCATTCATTAGTGTCCAATTTATAAAAAGTTTTTTCCCAATCGATATTATTTAGTTCCGAATTTATACTATCGTAATCACCAGCCCAGAAATTAAATACTTGGGAGGGTACAGGTTTTAATGGAGCTACATATTTTAATTCAATATTAAATATGACTGATTTGTGATGTTTATCTTCAGTAACGAGTGGATGTTTACAGCTTGTTACTGAACACTCTGTATCTGTTAAGATAAGGTCAAGAATGCGGTTCATGTAATTATAAAGCCCATTATACTGCACTAAGTTAGTGTAGGACATAAAATCATTTAACATTTGCACAAGCTGACTACCACTAGTCAACAAGTTCAAATACCTAATACTATTATCAGGTGAAACTGCCCAAACAGCGTCACTTATATTAAAATCGCCCACTAACATGAATTTGTCATTAGGCCTTTCCAAAATAATTTCACTTACTATGTCAAATAATGACTGTAGTGCAGTTAAGTGTAACTCACTATGCGGTATATATACACAACATATGTTCAGGAAGGTTTGCGATCGCTGTGAATGGTTCCGTCTATTATTGTCTAGCGGTAGCGAGACCCAAAGGCATTCGCAGGCGGCAGGCGGGGGGCGAGGCCACTCCCGCGCCACCGGCTGGAACTCACGGCGCACGGCCACCGCCACGCCGCCGCCCCTCTCCAGCCCGCTCGCCTCCTCCGACCGGTCCGCGCGGAATACCACGTACCGGTCATCAAAGTACTCCCGATCGTAGTAATCAGCTGTTAACCAACTCTCACTTATGCAGATTATGTCATAATCAGAATGTAAAATGTTTTTATAAAATATTTCGGACTTAGTACGAAGTCCTCTTACATTCTGGTAATAACAGTTAAATATTTTATTAGCCATTGTTTACTATGCTATATCCACCTAATATAAATTGCATACAGTTAAAATAAATGAAGTGTAGGTATGTAAATATTTGTAAATAGAACGCAAAAATGTTATTTTCGTGGTAACTACCTAAATAACATAATACTGAATAACCGTCGCAGGAAGGAACTGTGGTTTTAAAAATGAATGAACGAGTTAAGTTATGCATGAGGTAGCTGTTATTGTCTGGCTGCAAAGAACAAAACAAAACATAATAATATGTATTAGGAACTAAGGCACCTGAACTAAGTAAAATTATAGTAAGAGTGATAACAAACACATAAACTTTAGGAGACTTAACATATTGAAAGATTAAAGACTTTTTATGGACAAGTCATTTAACTTTTTTTAAATCCGATTCGTTTGAGATAAGAATAATTTTTGCATTATCGCTCTTTCGCATAAAGATTTTGCAATCTCTTATCCATAAATAAGAGTAGTTTAATTCAGATTTGAGTTGTCTAGCTTGTTTTAAGAGAAGCTTGTTTTTTGGAGTTAAGTGATCCCCGACGAAAATATTGGAAGCCGGTCCGGGTAGTCCAATGTCTGCCGATGTAAGCCCGCGACGAGCCCGCACCGCTGCAAGTAGCTGGTCCTTAGAAATCCGGCGTGTAAACTTCACAACAATGCCAGCTGGGCGCTCCGAGCTAGTGTTTTCGCTGCTACCCTCATTGTTATTCGTGAAGCGACGGGTACGATGTATTGAATCAATGAAATGGTTATCCATTTGAATACCAACTTTGTTAATTATCGTCTGCAAAATGTTATTCAGGTTTTCACCCTTTGTGTACGGTACACCTGAGATTTCAACATTGTTCATACGCGAATATTGGTCACGGACGTGACCGTCATTTTGCAGTATAGCAATCTTTTCTTGAGCAGCACTGAGTTCCGACTGGAGCTTAGAGACGACAGTGACATTTTCTTCCAAGGCAATAAGGCGATCTTCTAAATTTGAAAATCTATTTTCCATTGTACTCCACTGCGATTGAAGAGTTTTAATACCGTCGGAAGTAGTTCGGATATCCGATTTGACCGTAGTAAATTCCGCTCTTAAGTTCTTTATTTCCTCCAAGATCCTCGCCGATGCATCACCGGATACTCCAGATGAGCCGCGGCACTGGGTACAGCGCCATGCAGATTTTTTTTCGCTACTCATTTTACGATAGGTGGTTTCGTTCAGTCCTGAGCAGGCACCATAGTGAAAATCTTGTTTACAGTCGTTACACTGCACTCCGTCCGTCATCGAATCCATACATTTACCGCAATTCATTTTGCCGACAAAAGGTTCAATTTAAAACCACGAGTAGATAATAATAATTATACGTTAATACGCGGACACTAAGCGCAGCTGTATTACTCCGCTGCTGTTATCTTGTACGATACGTGCGCTCGCTGAGGTCGCCGCGTAAGAACTGAATATTGTTGTCTTTGTCTTTGTTTTTAAAGCTCCTATTAAGGGGGAACATGTTGTCAGTTGACAATTTTTCTATGGTTGCTGAGTATACAATAGCCAGCACATGCAGTTGTACATTCGCACTACGAAATTTACCCTTACCACTACGGAATACGGACGTTAACATGCCTCAATGTTAACATGTCCAGCCGCATGTGCTGGCTACTGTACAATATTAAAGTTTTCATTTCGAAATTCATACTGTTAAGGATTCATTACCTAGACCCATCTGTAAAATAACTAACACCGCTAGGGCGAGCATCACTAGGTCAGGTGGGCGTGTGTGGGATGTGCCCACATTACCTCTATAGCCACGATGAGCAGCACGGTGAGCTGTGGCGCGGTGGGCAGTAGGCGGTGGGCCGGCCCCGACAGACCAATCAGAGCGCAGTTCACTAACACCGCTAGGTCAGGTGGGCGTGTGTGGGATGTGCCCACATTACCTCTATAGCCACGATGAGCAGCACGGTGAGCTGTGGCGCGGTGGGCAGTAGGCGGTGGGCCGGCCCCGACAGACCAATCAGAGCGCAGTTCACTAACACCGCTAGGTCAGGTGGGCGTGTGTGGGATGTGCCCACATTACCTCTATAGCCACGATGAGCAGCACGGTGAGCTGTGGCGCGGTGGGCAGTAGGCGGTGGGCCGGCCCCGACAGACCAATCAGAGCGCAGTTCACTAACACCGCTAGGTCAGGTGGGCGTGTGTGGGATGTGCCCACATTACCTCTATAGCCACGATGAGCAGCACGGTGAGCTGTGGCGCGGTGGGCAGTAGGCGGTGGGCCGGCCCCGACAGACCAATCAGAGCGCAGTTCACTAACACCGCTAGGTCAGGTGGGCGTGTGTGGGATGTGCCCACATTACCTCTATAGCCACGATGAGCAGCACGGTGAGCTGTGGCGCGGTGGGCAGTAGGCGGTGGGCCGGCCCCGACAGACCAATCAGAGCGCAGTTCACTAACACCGCTAGGTCAGGTGGGCGTGTGTGGGATGTGCCCACATTACCTCTATAGCCACGATGAGCAGCACGGTGAGCTGTGGCGCGGTGGGCAGTAGGCGGTGGGCCGGCCCCGACAGACCAATCAGAGCGCAGTTCACTAACACCGCTAGGTCAGGTGGGCGTGTGTGGGATGTGCCCACATTACCTCTATAGCCACGATGAGCAGCACGGTGAGCTGTGGCGCGGTGGGCAGTAGGCGGTGGGCCGGCCCCGACAGACCAATCAGAGCGCAGTTCACTAACACCGCTAGGTCAGGTGGGCGTGTGTGGGATGTGCCCACATTACCTCTATAGCCACGATGAGCAGCACGGTGAGCTGTGGCGCGGTGGGCAGTAGGCGGTGGGCCGGCCCCGACAGACCAATCAGAGCGCAGTTCACTAACACCGCTAGGTCAGGTGGGCGTGTGTGGGATGTGCCCACATTACCTCTATAGCCACGATGAGCAGCACGGTGAGCTGTGGCGCGGTGGGCAGTAGGCGGTGGGCCGGCCCCGACAGACCAATCAGAGCGCAGTTCACTAACACCGCTAGGGCAACCATCGCTTCCATCGCGTGCTGGGACAAAATAAAAAACAATTAAATTAAAAATACAAATATGTTTATTTTCCTTAGCGAAAACAAACAGAACATTCAACCAAATCTTTAAAATAAAATTCAAATGAACAGAATACAAAATAAAAAATAAAATTTATACAAATTCTTTTTCAAATTATACCTATATTTTTTGTGGAGACAGGTGCCAAAACAAATTAAAACATTTTAAAAAAATACGTTCTATATTCTGTCTTTTTAGAACAAGTTTGCACGAATCAGACCAGACGCATATAAAAAACTGCCGCAGGGCCTGTGTAAGTCTTGATTTCCTTGCAAAAAATCAACACGATTACATTTTTAGAATATCGTTTTCCTTTTCACTCACCTGCCAACTGCCGATACTGCTCACTCTCTCCCCAAACGGTCTTTGCGCCACGTGGCATAGTTTGAACGCGTCGGCACGCACCTGTATTAATAAAAACCTATATTAACCTCATTTTATTAACAGTTAAAATATTAAAGGCACAGCAATGGCAGGGCAAGGCATGGGCATTATTAACAGTTCAGTTCAGAGTTTAACTAAGCAAGAGTACAGTAGCCAGCACATAGCTGTCAGAGCTGGCTACTGTACGTACAATGTACATCTTCTAAATTTAAATCCAACTTGCAACGATCCTACAGATCCGGATAGGTCTGGAAACACCAACCCGGTATACCACATCTAGCCAGCTTGAACAGCAATATTTCTGGGAAATTTCCGTTCCCGGGAAGGGCACATCGCTATGTGAGATGATCCAGCGATTATCCCTGTTCGCAGTAATAGTACTGCTCCTAATGACAACCCCCGACTAGTGTAGGACTTATTTTCTTCTGTGGAAGGACTATGGGAAGATATGGGAAACTTGGCTGTTGTGATGCGGTTATAGTGGCTTGGAAACTTATTGGTTATAGTGGCTTGGAAACTTATTATCACACTAGTATTATAATGGCTTAAAGTTTGTGAGTTTGTATGTTTGTTACTTCTTCACGTCTAAACGGCTGAAGTGCTTTTAATAAAATTTGGTATGGAATTAGTTGACACCCTGGATTAGGCTGCGTTTCCACCAGAGATGAGCGAGGATGCGTAGCGAGGGATGTGTTTGTTAAGAACCAATAGAATTGCTGTGCTAACCGTGGTGGAAACGCAGCATTACCACGGGAAAATACCTCATTTCTACGGGAAAATACCTCATTTCCATGGGAAAATACCTCATTTCCACGGGAAAATACCTCAATTCCACGGGAAAATACCTCAATTCCACGGGAAAATACCTCAATTCCACGGGAAAATACCTCAATTCCACGGAAAAATATCTCAATTCCACGGGAAAATACCTCAATTTCACGGAAAAATACCTCAATTCCACGGAAAATACCTCATTTCCACGGGAGCGGCGGGGCGGGTCGCTAGTAGTGTATAACATAAGGCACTCACCTCGCAGGCGTTGTTGAGCAGCGCACACACGGCCGCTAGGGGGAAGGCGGACGAGAACAGCACCACGTGACCCAGCTGCGTCAGCATTTCCAGATACTCCGCAAACGTGCCCTCGTACTGAACAACAACAAACACTGCTTCCAATTGCTGTCTTCACCAGTAGCACAGAAGAAAATAATAGTACTAACCCTACCCTGCAGGCCACCCCCCCCCCCCCCGCCCGATATAGCGCCCCACGCCCCGCACCCCGCAGGCGCAAGGGACTGTGGAGGGGGTGGAGGGGGTGTGCATACATAGCGCCTAGCGCCATTCACTTGGATACTCAGTTGTTATTCAAAAAGAATAGCTTGTCAAAACGCGTTTTCTCTATGGAGTGGCCGACCAGTGCTAAGGGTAACTCTTATTTCAAATTAATGAACAAGCTGAACAACAATAAAAGTTAATGATGCGATAGTATATTTGATAAATTTCAAAAATGTCGGAGGTAAGATATTTGCGTAGTTTACCTATGCAACGCACATACATGTAGTATACTCGTACTTAGGTATAGACATAATTATTTAGTTTAGTATATCAGCAATTTGTCAATGTTGCAATATGAGACTATTAGTGGAAACAATAAATCAGTTTACGTTCATCACTCAACGGGTTCGGTCATTTAGCTCTCTTCGATCATACCGGTCAAAGTCATCGGTATATATTTTCCATAGACTGACTCGCGAGGTCTACAGCTAATAAAGTCACAATCCTACCTTGAACAGCTGCGATTCTAGCTCAGCCTGGTGTATGACCTTCTGTCCCACTCTGGGCTCGGAGTCGCGCCTATCTTCCTTCTCTGTCGCTCCGTTGATGAGGCTGTCGGGCGGGTCGCCGGATGAGTCTGTCTTCTTCTCGAATAACTCTGTCAGTTGCGCTGATGTGGGCACTATAATAACATTTATTTAGAATTGGGACTGTACTATAATAAGTCAATTGAGAGATTTTTCTACGAATAGTAAAATAAAAAGGTAATAAAGTCAGTTGTATGAACTGCCAAAATAATTGCTCAGCAATTGCTGCCAAATCGGTTAAGAAGTAATTATTATTTTTTATCCAATTTTTTATACAATATCTTTAATTTATTAGCAGTGCAATAAAATGTAGAAGTATTATAAAAAAAATCTAAACTAAAACATTTCAAATGGCAAATACATCTATTTAAATGAAATGAATATTTATTTTCCAAGAGCATGGTTTCACAATAGGTCTTAATAACATTAAATCCAGCACACTCTGCTTATATTAAGCATGGAGAAATATAAAATTTATATTTTTTATTTATTGATTAAAGTCATAAATTATTATAATTAGATCTATTTAAAACATAACTAACATCTAAGACAAGACATGGTACAACGAAAAATTAACTTACTTTTACTAGGGCTAAGCGCGCCAAACACATCCACACATATTTTAGCCAACCGCAGGTTCTCAATCAGGTACGGTAGCGCGGACTCTTTTAGGTTGCCTATTATTTGCCTCGTTATAAGCAGCACTGCTAGTTGCTGAAACATACAAAACATTTTACAGTACAAGCTTTTGATATAGTGCCGGCAGATGGCGCTTAGTGAAAATAAACAGAACAAAATTTTTCAGTAACGTACTAGCTCTACAATGCAATGGTGAAGACTTTTTTATTTGAGATTGACACCAATAACAGGTTTTCCCGTGAAAATGGGGAATTTTCTCACAGTAAAAGGTAGCCTCTGTTCTTCCCCAAGGTCAATTCTATCTTTGTACCAAGCTTGGTTAAAATCGGTTCAGTAGTTTCAAAGCCTATTCAATGCAAAGAAACAATAAAATCTTTCCTCTTTATAATATTAGTAAAGATTACAAAATAATCACTTAATTAATTGAAAATTTGATATATGAATGTTTTCTTTTTGACAAAGTAAAAGTTAAAATTACATATTTTCTCTTAACTTACTTTTCTGCCAAACTGCACAGCAGTTTATTGGCAGACTAGACTGCTCTCTTAACACAGATAACCAACATTTTACGAGAAAAAGAAATGAATGTTAAGGGGAGCTTCTTTTAATTTAAGCATTTTAGAATAGAGTAAAATAGAATATACTCGTAACTATAGATCGAGTTCTTTTAATACTTAGAATATATAATTTTGAGAGTTCTTAAAGAAGTGCCCCTTATGTGTTAGTAGGATAAATGCATGCAACTTAAGATATATTATGTTATGTTAGTATATTTTTCATTCGTTAACAGCTCATATATGTCCCCACCGAGGGGCTCGAGCCTACCCTGATAACAGGGTGAATAGGCCTTAGTCGACCACGCTGGCCTAGTGCGGGTTGGTCAACTTCACACACAACCTTTGAATTTCTTCGCAGGTGTGTGCAGGTTTCCTCACGATGTTTTCCTTCACCGTAAGAGCGTCGAATAAACGTACATATGAATTCGAAAATCGATAACACATTGGTACGTGCCGAGGTTTGAACCATCGAACTTCGGAACGGAAGTCAACGGGCCTAGCCACTTGGCCACCGACGCTCTTATTTATATTTATTTTTCATTACCTAAATTCAATTTAAATTATATATTTGGAGAAAGTTTTCATCATATAGGGCAGAGATTTTAGAAAATGCTTTTTTGTCTTACTTTTAAAATGCAAACATGAATTTGTGTTACAATCATGTTACAGTACTAGCAATACGATTATTAGAAGGGTGAAGGAGTCTTCTAAACACTTTGAAACTGTCATGCCTGAAGGTAGAGTGAGCTTTTCAGTAGTTACTTTAATACCCTAGTGCCATCTATTGATGGCTAAAAATACTTTATTGTAAGCAAATATAAAACTGCATTGTAAAACTCGACCAAAGAAATAAGAAACCTCGCCACATTGCGGAATTTTAATGGAACTAATTTTATAAGGGAAATTGTTGCCATAGTCGTAAAAATATACACGTGGCGCCCCCAGAGCAGGTTTCTTATTTTTTTGGTCAGGCTTTACTTTAATAACTTAGTGCCATCTATTGATGGCTAAAATACTTAATTGTAAGCAAATATAAAACTGCATTGTAAAGAAAATATCATACATACCTCTTTCAATTTATCCATATCCTGAAGATAGAACGCAATGTAGAACAAACTCATGAAAGAGTTGACGAATTGAAACTGAAAGAGAACATAGCGTTACATCGCTGCTTCCCATACAAAACATCACACATAAAGCGACACTCGACCGGTGCTTACTAGGATGTATGACAGAGATAGATATATTTTTAAAATTGTTATTTGTAATTATTCTTTTTATTCTAGATCTAACAACATGAATGATTTCAATAAGCCATTGTAGTTGTGCAACTTTGAAAAACTGCAAATAACTTCGTAATTATTACGAAATAAATAAACCTGTGTATTTTATTTCGACTATGGCAAAGCCAAAAAGGACCTTACCAGTCTATTGTTTATTACAGATCTGCAACAATTTTAAAAATAATACAAGACTCAAAATGAACGTTTTAATGTTGGAAGAATTTGATGTGGATAATAAAATTTTCTACTTTAATTTATGCATTGCAACGAAATACTTACATGTGGGATGAAAACGTAATATTAATATAATTAACGTTAATTTTAAGTATTTTATCCTATATTTTTTTAGAATATCAGTGTAATAGTGAAATTGAAGAGTAAATAAAATTGTGTAGTGAAATGAGAGGTGTGATCAAAATGTTTTATATCATCAATATCATCATGCCCGATTTTATATAATGTATTTATTTTTATTACATGCAATTTCCTACATTGTAATGACGTGCACAGTAAAGCTCATTTTCTAAAGATACAAGTTAAAAAAGTTACGAATTAGGTACGCATTGGCAACACTCTGGAAAATTATAATCAGAATTAATTAACTATAGAACACGGGTAAAAGGACTGGTATCCAGGCCAGAAAAATGTTGAAAAATGAAGTAATTTGTTCACTGTTGCCATTTGTTAGAAAAATTAACAAACTTTTTTTTTATAAATTAAATGTATAATATAACCTATTAAATGTATAATAACTTATTAAATGTATAGTGGAAGGAACTAGATCTGGCAGCTCAGGGAATCCTATTGCTTGATCTAGAAACCTTTGTTTTTAATGTTTAAAACTCAATAAATCATTTTTCATTTTTTCAGATAACTAAGAAGACTTGTACTTCATAAATGAAAGCTTTGTTCTGAACTAGTGCATCCTAAATCGTTTAGTAACCAATGTCATTAACCTTTCCTTGTCTATGTAGCGAGCGAGTAAGCGTGATGAAGCCTATATCGTTAGCTTAGCTTGGTTAGCATGGCGTTATGTTTACAGCTTTGTTTTAATACAAACCAATGCTATTTTCACAATCAGGTGATTTTCATACTTTGTCTCGAGACGGTAGTTCTCTGTGTGACCAGTTTTTGAAAGTTGGTAGGAATCGTAGGTATTTCGGAGTCCCATTCCGTAAGGTAAGCGGTAAAGAGAAAATTTGCACTATAGTATATTTTCGCTACAAATGTGAATAAATTCTACTATTCTCTAAATTATATAAAAACAAACTAGAGCTATTTATATAAGTTTGTTTATACTATTTTTAACTATTTACTGAATTTTTTAAACAGTGTCTAGGGAAGAGTTGTGCTAGAGATTTCGTCTATAACAATTGTAAACAGATATTAATAACTATGTCATGCATAAAATATTCAGATGTACAATGTGTAGTTTTCTGCAATTTTCAAAACAACTGAAAAGCAACACAAAAAAAAAACACTCTCAACAAGTAATTTTAAAGATTGTTCTTAATATGGATACGACAAGGCAAGCTGTAATTTTAGAACATAAAGGCAAGTATAAGTCAAATAGCGTTTTTAGAGCTAACATTTTATAAAATTATTTTCAAGGTAAGGTTTAAAATGGCATTCATTTTCTAATTAAGTATTTAAATTTCTAATGTAGACGTTACCCAAGCCATGACAGCAGTCTTAGGGCGCATTTTCATTGGTCGTTAGCGCCCGCATGCGGGGTGCGAGAGAATCTGGATACAGTATGGCAGAAAAAGAGATCCTGGGTTTTGGGGGTCCCCACATGCTTTTTATCAACCGAGTTATCGACTGACTAATTTCATTGGTCGTCAGCCTGCATGCGTTAAAATCCCCACTCCCCCGCCTTCGGGCTAACGACCGACTTATCGACCAATGAAAATGCGCCATTAGGTAGACGGCTAAATAGTTCTGACACCAGAGTCTGTCAGGTAGGTTAACCCCGTAACCCACACGATGGGGGCGTCCATAAATTACGTGAGACGTTTAAGAGGGGAGGGGGTCGAGTCAAATCTCATCTAATCTTACGTTGGAGAGAGGGGGATCTCGGCAAATATAACGCAATTTCTTTTTCTGATTAAAACAAAAAATATATACTATTTTGGTCCATTTAATCCAGGTTGTACATGCTTAAGATTTTACTTTAACTAGTCGTAAATAAAATCACGAAGCATTTTTTTTTTCTTTTTACAATTACAATCCAACGCGTTTACGTAAGAAACCCACGTTTTGAAAAATTTCACTTGAGATGGGGGCATGGGGGAGGGGTTTAAATAAAATCTCACGACGCCGTCGCACCAGTAGGCTTACTACGTAAGAAGCGATACGGTCGAGAAGCTGTCAAATGCGACATATTGACTGAACTACTATGGCTCTAATGTCACTATGTCGCGTTTGACAGCTCCTCGACCCTGTCGCTTCTTACGTAGTAAGCCTACACGGGGGAGAGAGAGGGAAAGAAAAATTTAAAACACCTCACGGATTTCATGGAGACCTCAGCAAGTATACAATTACAAACAACCTATATAGTATCCGCATCAATATCAAAAACAATCTTTGTCCACACAAACAAAAATTCAAACGGTGTATTCCCATTCGCACCACACTGTAGCAAGTTATGAATTATAGTTGTCAGTGACAATAATACCTTTGTCGTTGAGCCACCGCGCGATACGGGAGTATACCTCCTCCTCCACAGCTATGAGGATGGCTAAGAACGCGCGCGGCAGCCACGTCACGTATATTATGTGCGATTCCCACCAATCCTGGAGACCATTTGAATAAGATTTAATTATGGAAATATTTTTTGTTTTGTTTTGGTGTAGACTGTAAAGTAATAAATTAAGAAAAACTAATATTTTGCACAAGTTAATTTAAAGATTTTTCTTGAAAGTTCAGGAGTACTACTACTCTAGTATTTGTACGTACAGTCATATCTTTTGAAGATACCTAAAGTTATAAATTAAGCCATTTATTTTACAAATATACAAATAATAATTAGACTACCACCGGTGCGACACAGACACACACACACACACACACACACACACACCTGCAGACGCAGTAGTGCGACAGTGGCGAGCGCGCACACACAGAGACAGCTCAGCATGACCGGTATGGACACCAGGTGGCGCCACGCGCGGCGCTTCCACGCCGGGTAGTAGGGCTCCGGCCGACCGGTCACCGGGCTCACCGTCATCTCACCCTGGAACCACGAGACAGTTCTTCAGGCAGACTAGTGACAAGTGTTGTGAGGGGGAGGAAAATTTAAACATGGCGGATTTCTCACAGTGTATTTATTAACGGTTACATAAAGTGAGACATATTTTAGTCATAGCAGGCCCGGCGCACTCCGCGCCAGAGCTCCAGATTGTATCTACGTCAGGCGGTCCGGTAGTTAGGAGGAAAAACGCGCGCGCTTGTAAAGGCACTATTATTTAGTCTGTGGTAATACGGACTCTCGCGGCGCGGTCTTAAGGTGCTTTTTGTTTTAATACGAGCGCAACGACAAACGGTAGGCTATTATAGCCAAGGTCACTTTCGACGCGTTCAATGTAATTTGAACGTTAGTGGCGTGGTAGCTAGAATTAAATTCGCACGTTTGCTATCAAAGAGTGCGCCTTCTGAACCTAGAAAAATTAATTAAATTATTTTGTGGTCATAGTGCTTAATGTTACAAGGGCACAGTTCATCCAAAGCCAGACCAGAGAAATAAAAACCTCGCCATATTGCGGAATTTCAATGGAACAAATTTGATAATGGAAATTGTTGCCATAAACATAAAAATATACACGTGGCGCCCCCAAAGTAGATTTTTTATTTCTTTGATCAGGCTTTAAATAAGCATAATTTGATAAGGAATTTGCAGTATTAATGAATGCATATTTCTCTATCTTGTCAAAACAATATTTACACTGTCTTATTAAGTCTAATATTTATGAAACCAAATAGTTAAAAGATAAAGAATGTTGCGCCAATAGCACGAGTTGAATACGTCACATATTTTACTGTTCGGACTTATTCCAGACTATCCCTATCTTTGATAACAAAAGGAGAAAACTAGAAAGAAAATAGCATCCCATTAGACTATACTCGTAATTTAATAGACTAACGGAATCTTCAAAAGTACCAATTCCTTCACATTCCTATTAAAAGGCCTCAGATTTATCTACCCCACATTAGAACGATAAGGTTTTTAACGACCACCCGAACTCAATATCGGTCTGTCGATTTAACGCACGAATTTATTAGCGACTTACAGGGAAACAAAGATAATTGTGTATCTGTAACATAAACATGAATTTCCCCAAAAAAAATAAACACACTTTAAACACTAGTTTAAATAAACTTGTATGAGATATGTCACAGAAGATATTTAGATATGCTTTTATCATAAACAAAAGGTTCAATTATATCAACGGGTGTGTAAATGATTATGAACCTACTGCAAAAATAAATAAAATACATATTTGCAACGTCCTTTAAGTATACAATTATTTTCTCTACAGATGCAACTGAAATGTATTTTAAGTATAAGCAATAAGGCCTAAAATGTGTTTTTCTCACTATTTTCATACAGTGTGTTATTATGTGCAATAGATACTCTAATCTAATTTTATGTAATGATCAATTATTTTTAGCTCACCGATGATATAGCTAGGTGCTGAAAATAACAATATTTTAATTATATAAGATGTATCTAGATAAATATTATCCTACACTATATATAAGATTATATTATAAAATGTTTTAGTATAAATATGTGTACAGTACAGGATGTCGAGTATTTTATTTAAATCATCAGTTTAAACCAAGATTTTAATTTTTACAGTGAATGATTTATTATTGTTGTATTAAGCAAATAAAACATTTCGAATTGCATCACTTTAAAAGAGACCATGCATCAACACCCGGTATATATGAAACATCGATTACATAATATAAAACTATTACCTGAAATAAAGGCCTCGGCTCCACCAGTAATTCACTCCTTTGGTCCAGGGTACCCCATTTGTACGCCAACACATTTGAATACCTAAAACAACAACATACATTTATTATTTGGGTACCGTATTGCCTAGGGCTCTTATTTTTGCTTTGTATTATATGCATACTGTTTTTTTTTGTCTAAATATAAGTGTAAATGTTCCGTGTTCGAACTATCGCCTAGCGTGTTACTCACTGCTTGCTTATCGAGTGGGTTTCAAGGTGAACCTACCTCACAAACCCTGGTGTCGGAATTGTTGAGCCGCCTTAGGCTTCCGACATGGCTCATACGACTACACCCGTAGATAGTAGCCGGGACCAACGGCTTTAAGTGCGTTCTGAAGCACGGAATCATCTTTCTTTTCGGACAATTAGGTGATTCAGCCTGCAATGTCCTAACCAAACTGGGGAAAGTCTCACAAAGTGATATTTGTTCGACGGAGCCCCACCGGGATTCGAACCCGGAACCTCCGTAACGTTAGACGAGCTTTTGTTTGACCACTCGACCACGGAAGTTGTTACTATATGTTTGCCAGTCTCTTGTATAGCTCTCAGCGCCCGAGGATACGCTCATTTAGGCTGCGTTTCCACCAGAGATGAGCGAATAATATGTGTTTGTAAAGAACCAATAGAAACTCTCCATTTACCTGGCCTCGATCACTGCAGCGATTCTATTGGTTCTTTTCAAACACATTCCTTGCTACGCATCTTCGCTCATCTCTAGTGGAAACGCTGCCTAAGATCCGCCACGGACTGTATAACCAAGTGATACTACATCTCGTAGCTCCTGCTACGTAATTGCTACGCCGTAGCAGTGGTCTACGGAAGGTCTACGCCGTAGAGATTGTTCCCACTTCGCTTTACAGACCGACAAGGATCTAAATTAACGTGGTGGCTTGTAAAGGAACTAAAGCTTTGCGTGTGCTCACTATATTATTGTTTTAGTTAGATCCGCTAGTTTTATTAATGTTAATTTGTAAGTTATGCTATCAAGGCATACCTTTTCCAAGTCTCTAAGTAGAGACAGGCCCACAACACATTGAATATAGAGAATAATACATGGGCTATGTCTTTCCAATTGTCGTTTGCCGTGCCCAACCAAATCTGTAAGAAAAATATAGTATTTTAGTTTATATTATTATGACAGCAAAGATAAAGATCAATTGAATTATCGATTGACTGTATTTATCTGCCAAATCAGATCAAAAGTTTTAACAATTTTAGAAATGATGTTACACTAATACAACGGATAATACACTTCTGGACACATCTATTGGCCCACTTTAGTGTTTAGGTTTCGATGGCCCCTACCTAAATATGATAATTTTTAGGTAGGACCAAATGAAACTGAAAATGCAAGGTGGGCCAATAGATGTGTCCAGAAGTGTATATTTTTCTGAAATATTTTGCGTGATCTTGTTAAAACAGCTAAATTATTTTAATTTGTATCATATCAGCTTCATATTTCTTACTATTAATTTTAAACTTTTCAGTAGTCCTCAGACACCTAGTCTTGTAAGGGGCCGTCCATTAATCACGTGAGGCTTGAAAGGGGGGGTAGGGGTTTGACAAAAATCACGAAATATCACAAGGGGAGGGGGGGTGTGGTAAGATATCACGTGTATTTATTTTTTCCAATCAAAAACAACCTGCAACCTTTCTGTCTAGGCATTTTTATCACAGTCCTTAATTTCAGAATAAAATGAGGTTATACTTTATACTGCTACTACCTGTATTTAAAGATAATCTTCTAAAAATTTTAAGATTCTTTGCAGATAAGTAGGTACTAAAAATACACGTGATGTTGAGTGGGGGGGTGGGGGGTAGTCTTAAACCTCACCACGTATCACCAAGGGGGAGGGGGGGTTAAAAAATGCTAAAAAAAAAGATCACGTGATTAATGGACGGCCCCTAACGAGGTGCTTTGCAACCCCATTTTCCATTTCTTTCTTTTTCAAATATTCAATTTTGGAATTGTTTCGTCACTCATCTCCCCATCCTTTTCTATTCCCATATGAATGAAAGAGACCAACAACTGAAATTTAGATATTTTAGCGGCCACGGCAGAATTGAGCCCAATGAGTGAATTAAATGAAATCGGACATTCGTTAATTCTTCGTGGGTAGATTTTCAAGAGTAGCGGTCAAATTGACTTTGGTATTGCATAGGGTTGAAATCGGGATCGATATTGATTTCAAGAGTAGAGCCTTTGGCGGCTCGCCAAGGACCTGGAAAATGCCGCCGGCGTGACAGTCTTAAACCACTTCTTGATATTATAGGTTCGAGCCCCGCGGTAAAGACTGGAGATTTATGTCTGGGCTGTCAAACTAGAATAATAGTGATATTATTGTATTTGCTTACCCAAAATACAAAACCGACGACAGCGGGTACTGTCAGCGACTGTGTGTAGTGGCCGAGCCACGCGAAGTACATTGCTATCTTAACACCAAAATAATCACTTATTTCATCTGCAACAGATACAAAATAGCCTTAAAAAATTCAAATTCATTCATAAACAAACATAAGACTTTTGACATATTTTTTTGTTGCAGAAATCAAATTATTCTCGGTTTTCGGTTTAAAATATTTCCTTCTATTCACTCGAGAAATATTGAAATCCCACTTCTAATATCAAAAAATCTGGTAAAAAATAGTCTTGTAATTTTCGTTTGATCTTTCTTACCAATGATATTATTTCTGTACAGACGAGTAATATCAAGTCGTTTCTTTATTTAAGACTATTCACATTTCAGCCACAAATATAACATAAGTTGAGAACTTTTTTTATATTATTACAACTAAATAAATTTAAAAACTTTCTTCGGGGAGCCACGTGTCTTTTTTCCGTTCAGACTTCACTTAACTCTTAAAATAAAGCCTATTTAACTTACCTAAAGGTTGCGGACTGAAGAATGTCTTAACCCATTTCTTCCTCAGTGCCTCTAAAGCATGCCTCTCGTGCAACGGGAACATACTAGCGACTACTCCCCGACTCACACACGCCGGCACTGTTAGACAAACATACAAACATATTTATTTGGACTTATACATTACTAATTTATAAGCAAGAATTTGTCTTAGCAACAACTGTGTTTACTAAAGCTTTTCCTTAATTGAAATTGTGCGTTGGAGTTTGCTGTCAGTCATGACGATTGTAGGTTCAGAAAAAAGTAGAAGGTATAAAAACTCGTATTAAATCGCATTGATGATGTTAATGATGATGATGATATATAATCCCTAGCTAACAATACCTTTCAGGTAACAATGCCCGTACCCGCCGGCGGGGGCGCGGCCAAAATCAAAATTAAAACTAGTAATCAGAGACGGGGCCCCTCAGGCGTCGTCTCCTTCACGATGTTTTTCCGTATCATCGCGCTAGGCCGTGGTCCGACTCTCTCTAGCCGCCCCTAGACGCGTTGGTACATGACTACTCTGGGGAGCCTTACGCTCCCCCGCGAGTCCGGTGAAGCTTGATTGCACGTACCATTTCGACACAAGCATAGGTCAAGTAAAAAAAAGATGATGGTATTGGTTTAATGACCGAATTCCAACAAGACTCTACTCCGACAAGACACTACTCCGACAAGGTCGGTAGGTTAGGTTAGGTTTTATGTTTTGTCGGAGCAGTGTCTTGTCGGAGTAGAGTCTTGTCGGAATTCGGTTTTGAATTCGATGGTATTACCAATGCTTTGCCCCGGCCGCAGTGTGAGCGCTGGCTCCAAAGCGTGTTCGTCGCCAGGCTCGGCGCGCGCCGCTTCCAAAACGTGCTTCACTAGAGCACCTCGCTCTTGGGAGTTGAGCAGCTCCGAAGCCGATGTGCCCTGTGTGGAGGAATAAAATAGGTAAGTAAATATATGTAGAGACCCAAAATCAAAATTGATAATCAGAGACGGAGCCCCTCAGGCGTCGTTCGTCTCCTTCACGATGTTTTTTTTTCAGAATCAACACCGAGGCTCCCTCGAGCCGCCCCTAGACGCGTTGGTACATGACTTTTTTTGGGGTAGTCTTCCGTTCCCCCGCAAGTCC
This sequence comes from Teleiodes luculella, assembly GCA_948473455.1. Taxonomy (NCBI): domain Eukaryota; kingdom Metazoa; phylum Arthropoda; class Insecta; order Lepidoptera; family Gelechiidae; genus Teleiodes; species Teleiodes luculella. Next base: position 7,657,490 of record OX419606.1, read on the forward strand.
GGTGAAGCTTGATTGGTCGTACATTTTCGACACAAGAATAGGTCAATTTAAAAAAAATATATAGAGACATCTCACAATAGCCATCTGACCCCAAACTAGGCAGCGGCGCCTGTACCCCACCTACTATAATATGTGTCGAACACCAGTACCCCTACCATGAGTTGCTAACGTAACTTACGCGCTCGATATCGACTACGTAAACGTGCATTTAGTATGGAGAAATTTTACTTCAGATAACTGTCAATAGATGGCGTAGTTTTAATTCCATACTAAATGCACGTTTACGTAGTCGATATCGAGCGCGTAAGTTACGTTAGCAACTCATGGTAGGGGTACTGATATACATACACATATAAATATACAACATCCAGACACGAGGCAAATACAAGTGCTCATCACAAAATTGTTTAACCTGCCCTCGTATAACATGCAGTGCTACGACATAAGTTTGTCGCACATTTAACTGTCAAAAAACCCGAAATATTGAAAATCCTCTAATAGGATAAGAGAATACACACGACAAAATTATATCTGTCACGCGTGGACCGAGCATGTTAAAGGGGCTGGGCGGGATTCGAACCCGCGACCTTGTGCTTTAAAGGCAGACGTACCACCAACTAGGCTACGGGGCCGTCAAGTAACAAATACAAGTCAATCACGCACGCAATACTCTGTAAACGTATACACAAACCATACTTTTTAAATAAGTATATTGAAGGAATTCTTGATCAACTCCAACAAGAGAAGTAATGCAAACAAAATCTAACGTTCATATAAAAAAAATCAGTAAAGTTAAAACAGCACTTGAAATGGCCCTCTCAGCAAAGTACGAATGGCAGACAACGTAATTAAGTGTGTTCTTTGCCCCGAGAGCCTTGTCAAGCTGTCAGTCAAGTAAACTGGCATAAGTCCACGAAGTAATATTGGAGTGAACTTGAAAACTCTTTCAATGGTATTCACGTTTCGGGAGTACAGGCGACAGCAGATCAAGCTTGTAGCTTCTAGCGATTGTGTTAACTTATGTTACCACTTTTGTTAGTTTTAATCGCTGTTCCCTTCGGCCGCGTACGAAACTGATGATTCGAAACCTGGAGGCCTACTATGTAAGTAGCGACAGGCTCAAGAAGCTGTCAAACGCGACATAGTGACATTAGAGCCATGGTAGTTCTGTCAATATATCGCGTTTGACAGCTTCTCGAGCCTGTCGCTACTTACATAGTAGGCCTACAGATACGGTAGAAGAAAAAACATCTTTATATTACAAAAATACGTCAAAAAACCGTGTGTGTAATATGTGTTTGGTTGTTGTTAAGTCAACACATGCGGCTGTAAATTCAGGTTACGAAATTCGCCTCTATTTCTAGGGAATAACGGCGGCGCTTTAAGGGTTGAAGTGTCCAGCTGCATATGCTACTCCACTCTCGAGTTTGTGTTCTATGTTTGCGTGTTTAATTACTTTTATTTAATTTCAATTGACTCTCTTTGTTTCTTATATCTTTTTCCTTGTTGGGGAGAATCGTATTCTGACAAGTAGCGACTACGCATTGTAATGTACTAGAATATCCCCCCTTCCCCAAATGGACCGAAGACCTGGCGAGGTTCGCGGGAAACCGCTGGATGTTGGCAGCGCAGGACAGATCGTTTGGGGAGATCTTTTTCCAGCAGTGGTCGTCTACAGGCTGAAATGATGATGATATCTAACTAAACAAACATAAAGTCAGCCTCTTTCATGAAGGGGTAGGAAGAGATCACTTCCTTCCACTTACTACGATCCAGACATACTTACTTATTTCACTTAATTCATCATGATGGTGATTTTTGTTGATGCATAAAAACTATGTGACAAAAGATTACCAGCTCCGTGAAGATAATATTCTGCGTTAAGGTCCATAATCACGAGGCGCGTGTATAGTTTGGTGTGTTGTTAACTGTACCTACTCGTGACCTTCTGCTTTCTTCGCCCTCGACCTTCAACTCGGAACTTTGATAAAGCGGTGAAAAGTTCAATTCTAACATTTAGGTATTCATAAATTGTATGGAGTCATGAAAATTATAAAATGAAAAGCTTTTTGTTCTAAGTCCGTTTTATTATGCTAAGTATTTGTCGTTAAAACTGGAGGAGTTTTCGAATATCTTTATAAACAATAGGGCGCACAGGTTTAGGAATTCAGATCAGGAATCCAGTACACACCAAGCGAGCTACTCTGGGGAGGCGAGCCGCGCGCGGCGTTCACCATACAGCTCCTTTGGCAAATCCCAATTAAGGGAAATATTGAATCTTTCTCAAAAAAATACTAAATGCTCACCAAAATAACTGGATTGCACACTAAACATTGGTTAGGTTAGGTTTAGAGTGCAAACCATTTATTTTGATGTGCATTTTTTTTATGATATCGATTTAAATACATGCCAATGTTATATACATCATTCATTCATTAAATTAAAAAGCCGTACTCTTGTCGGTGAAGTAATAGGATATACCTTTTAAAAAAAAATTGCCCTACGTTTGTGTCAAGTTTAATCGGACTTGCAGGAGAGCCAGAGGGCACCACCCAAAAGTAGCCATTTTATACCTACTACGACGACACATCTAGGGGCAGCTTGGGAACCTCGGACCTTAGCCTAGCGCATTGATACGGAAAACATCATGAAATAGACGTCGCTTGATGGGCTCTGCCTCTATAACTATAATATTGAATAGGACCTAAATATGTATGAGCATCGGTGGCCAAGTGGCTAGAGCTAAGTCAACAGCTCATTAGGAAGTTCGCGGGTTCAAACCTCGGCACGTACCAATATGTTTTCGATTTTCGAATTCATAATGTTTTATTCGACGCTCTTACGGTGAAAGAAAACATCGTAAGGAAACCTTGTGCAGGTTTCCTCACTTGCGAAGTAATTCAAGGGTTGTGTGTGAAGTTGACCAACCCGCATTGGGCCAGCGTGGTCGACTAAGGCCTATTCACCTTGATTTCAGGGTAGGCTCGAGCCCCTCGGTGAGGACATATAAGTTGTTAATGATGAAATATGTACCTTATAGCAAAGACATTGGGTATAAATAAAAATCAATGCCGTGTTTCCCGATGGAATTCTGAAATTGCTAACAGTGTAGCGGTATGCAAAATAGCTGTCATGCGGTGCTAAATAATGCAACCGATATCGATCACCGGTTGTACAGTTGCACTGGGAACCGGATATAACGAATCATTCGAAAAGGGATTATTACTTTATCACTACATAGTATAAAACAAAGTCGCTTTCTCTGTCCCTATATCCCTATGTATGCTTAAATCTTTAAAACTACGCAACGGATTTTGATGCGGTTTTCTTAAATAGATATAGTGATTCAAGAGGAAGGTTTATATGTATAATACATGCATAATATACTTAATGCTAACCCACAATAACCATTTTCCCGTGCGGAGCCGGGGCGGGTCGCTAGTACAAAATAAATTACTTTACCCTATTCAGTACATAAATTATGTTAAGATGTTATTAATGTCAAATGGAATAGTATGCTATTAAAACTTCAAGAAAGTTTCAGATTTTCAAATCTAGAAGAAAGTCACCACCAGATTTCTACCTACTGATGATACTATTAAAATTTTATTGGTTCTTAATCACTGTAAAAAGATATTCAGACCGAAGTTCAGACGCGCACCTTACAGCGAAAAATCAAGAATGAAAAACACAGAAAACCAAAACATCAAATTGAAAATGAATCGAACCAAAATAAATGGAAAAGAAAAAAAAAGAATGTAGTTCATAAACCAGTAGCGAATGCAACAATACCTACCTATATTATGTTTTATTGGTTCGTAATAATAACTGTTACAATAAGGTTAGTTATAATTTTCCAGTCTACCTACTTGAGTCTAGTAGTAGTCTAGTAACTAGACCGACAACACCTAGACTAGACAATACATCTACCCTTTAAGGTATAGAAACCGCAGACAAAAGACTGCGAACAAAGACTAGAGGTGAACCAAAGGAAAACCTCTATAATGATAAAACAGCGAAAGAAACAACGCTGCTGAAAAAACTAGTTTTAAAAACTTTTACAAGGGACATTACGTATCATTAATTAAAAACAAGATGACATATGTCATACATTATGTTTCATGTCTTGGGTAACTCTTTTATTTACAAAACGTCGCTAAAGTTAGTAGGTATTTCTATCCCCTTCCAACACTTAAATGTCTATAAAAATGTATAGTAGGTTAGTTAAGTAGGTATTTTATAAATAAAAAAAACTAAAAATAAGAAAAGGAGGAAATAGATTACAATTATGTTTCTTTTAGTATTTGGAGTTCTCTGAGCCCATTAAAATAGAGAACATAATAAGGCATACAGATGTAACTATCCCTTGGGAATTCACGAAAATCCCTGTTTTTTTTATTTCTATGCAACATATACAATACATTGATCCATAACGTACACGCTTTCGCATCCTATCCTATAGCAATAAATTAATTTCCCGCAGTAAAAATATTATCTTTCGTTGTCCCACTTTATGAAGCCATAACATACTAATAAATAAACTTTTTCTAATTATTTCTACACCGAAAATGCAAAACTCCCTAAAAATAAAATGATGATCAATCAATTATTCTACATCGGAAAAAGGCGGGTAATTCTACTTGTTCTTTCACAGAACAATCCAGAATTTCATACCCGTTTGCCAAATATACGGAGTTGATCTTTATAGCCGTGTACGCAATTTGGAGCTATAAAACGAACAGTATCATCAATCTTATAAAGGCATCACACACGAGTAATATTATGCTATGTAAATTATTATACCACCAGAAAAACCCCAGTTCACGCGTGTTTCTTGGATCTCTCCAAGGCGTTTGATCTCGTGTCTTACGATATCCTTTGGGATAAAATGAGGCGCGAGACTACCTTGCCTCGAGAGATTATCTTGCTATTTAAATACTGGTATGATCATCAAACCAACCGCGTGAGATGGGGTGACTCGGTGTCTGAGGAGTACAGGCTGGAGTGTGGTGTTAGGCAGGGTGGCTTGTCATCTCCAAATCTGTTCAACCTCTATATGAACGCGTTGGTCGATGAATTGAGCAGCACCAAAATTGGATGTCACATAGACGGAACATGCATCAATAACATCAGTTATGCAGATGATATGGTGCTGCTTAGTCCATCGATCGGCGCCATGCGCAGGCTCATAAAAGTATGTGAATCGTATGCGGTGGCCCAGGGGCTCAAATATAACACCAAAAAAAGTGAGCTAATGACTTTTAAGGCAGGAACCAAGACCTATCCAGACATTTCTGTTTCCTTGTGCGGAGCTCCTTTGAATAAAGTGGATAAGTTTAAATATTTGGGCCACTGGGTTACCGATGATCTGAAGGACGGGACGGATATTGAGAGGGAGAGAAGGTCGCTGGCTGTCCGCTGTAATATGCTGATTCGCAGGTTCGCTTGCTGTTCAAGGGAGGTCAAGGCAACGCTTTTCAAAGCATATTGCCAATCTTTTTATACATGCAGCCTGTGGGTCGGATATACGCAGCGGGCATACAGTGATCTTCGAGTGCAGTACAACAATGCTTTCAGGATGTTGATGGGGTTACCGAGGTTCTGTAGCGCTTCAGGAATGTTTGCGGAAGCAAGAATAGACGGTTTCGACGCAATAATGCGAAAGCGATGTGCCTCTATGCTGGAACGCCTCAATGCTAGCCCCAACTGCATCCTGAGGGTGTTTTCTGCACGGTGGGACTCCCCTATGCTGCATCGATGGACGCTTTTACACAGTTCTGGTGTCAAACTGTTAGCGTAAATTTTTTTGGCATGACATTTTTAATTTATTTTATATTATTTTATTTTATTTTAATTTTATTGAATTGATCTAATTTTAATTTAATTTATTTTATTGTTTGTTTGTTTGTGTGTTTTATTGATTGTATTGGTGTTTAAATTATGGATGTAACTGGTCCGAAATAAAGCTTATTATTATTATAAAGAGTAGAAGATCTCTCCTTTCTTCAAAATTATACACAGTGAAATATAGCGGGTCGGAAGGCTTTTGAGGAATGATTCTGAACATGGCTTTTGACATTTGATCTATACCATTAGATCACTTGTTCTGTCTATTACTATGGGAGTTCAAAAGGGTTTAAATAATTTATAGGTATTAGCAACAATTGGTTAGTAAAAGAGCGTCGGTGGCCTAGTGGCTAGAGCCGTTGACTTCCATTCAGAAGTTCGCGGGTTCGAACCTCGGCACGTACCAATGTGTTTTCGATTTTGAATTCATATGTACGTTTATTCGACGCTCTTACGGTGAAGGAAAACATCGTGAGGAAACCTGCACACACCTGCGAAGTAATTCAAGGGTTGTGTGTGAAGTTGACCAACCCGCATTGGGCCAGCGTGGTCGACTAAGGCCTATTCACCCTGGTTTCAGGGTAGGCTCGAGCCCCTCGGTGGGGACATGTATGAGCTGTTAATGATGATGAATGGTTAGTAAAATTTTCGAGTTTAGCTTCTGTCATTCTGTTTAAAAGAACTCGCCAGAAAGTCGCCGAGATGGAACCAACTCTGAAATTGCGAAAAAAACTTATAAATCCAGTAGAAATTCAACTATTTCATAGTTAGCTAATTCTTTTGAAGTGAAACTTCTTTTAAAAGGTGCGTTGAGGAGATAAATTTCAAGTTCGCGTCACGGCAAAACCGTCACGTCATGATGAGGCCGCCGCCGTTAGGATTTTACATTAATCTTGCCAAAGAAATATCACTTCCCCATTGAGTTGAACGGACGAACGAACGAAATGAACGGACTCCGCCGGTGGTGTTCGGGGGTGTTTTACGTAGCGCCTAGCGCCATTGACTTGTAGTTGATATTCAGTTGTTATTCAAAAAGAAGTAGCTTGTCAAAACGCATTTTCTGTATGGAGTGACCGACCAGTGCTTCTGTGTGTGGGTGGCCATATGCATACAAACTATACAGGACGAGAGATCACCAGATCTTCTAAGTTATAGTATCTTGGCTGTTTGCAGCGCCCTTAAAGCGAACAATATCATCAATAGTGGATCGCCTCAAGACAATTTAGAGCGACCTCCAATTGTTTCCCTCTTAACACGATCTCTGCTGACCCTACATATACAATACAAGCATTGTATTAGGTTTTATTATAGAGTAGGCTATTTTTTAAGCACGGGAAAGTAACCCATTTCCAAGCTGAAGAGTTTTTTTTTTATAGAAAGAATGAATTCCTACTAATACATAATTATAAATGCTAAAGTTACTCTGTCTGTCTGTCTGTTTGTTAAGCTTTTATACCACAAACACTGAATCTTGGTACAGTAGCCAGCACATGCGGCTAGACACTCGTATTACACTGTAATTCGCCCCTACTGCTACGAAATAACGGCGGCGCTCTCAAAGTTAAAGTGTCCAGCCGCATGTGCTGGCTACTGTACAAAGATTGTTTAGACCTTGTTAAAAAGATTGAATATATTTTGGGGAAGGAAATAGACTACCTTTTACCGCGGGAAAATACCTCCCACGGAAAAAACTGTTTATGCGGGCGGACGGAAAGCTAATTAGACTAGCTACTAAATATAATCGCATAATGGAATGAAATATACATATTATCTCTATTTTCATCTATCTTTATGTTGTTTTCTGTGTTTGTATTATTTGCTTTGTATTTTCTTGGTGTCAATAAAGAATAATTGCATTACATTGTTTTGTATCTCGTAACACAGAGAAACATTTTGACTTTCTAGTAGCCTGTAACCGAAGAAAGCAGTGACGTCATGATGCATAGTGTTGTGTGGATTTACGATGTCGTCAAAGATCCTCGTCTCAACCGCTTCTATTTGTGCCCGACACGTGTTATAAACATAAACATGTCGGCACACAGGAAATAGTGGCGAAGAAACTTGTTTCGTTAAAGGCACAAAGTGAAGAGGTTTTGTGTGAACAGATATAGCACTGAACGTTTACTTCAGTTGAAATACAGGGTTTAGTTAATAGAATTTAGCTGACGGAAGATGAATAAATCAAATTTTGAATTAATGATATTTATAACATTAAATTAAAAAAATTAATAATCCCCGACACAAACAGTTACTTGATCCTTTCAACAACTAGAAAAGAGCTGATAATCTTCAAATGGCTAAAGATATTTTCTTGAATGATAATAGCTAAGAACACCTTGCAAACAATAAAAACTAGATCAAAATCGGCCCTTCCGTTTCGGAGCTACGATGCCACAAACAGACAGACAGACACACACGTCAAACTTATAACACCCCTCTTTTTCGTCGGGGGTTAAAATTAGAGCGCAACTATCAAGGCATAACCACCTATGTTTTCGCATGCACCCTAAACCAGTGCGATTGACGCGTTTAATTGATTTTTGGAATCTATAAAGCCAAATACATTAACTCGTATCCCTTTTTGTTCTTCAAAGCGTGAAAAGAAAGTAGGTATAAGACTTTTACGCAACTAGAATCAGCCACGTTATATAACCTTTAATATAACAATATCACGCCACCGCCGATTTCGCGGTTCCCTTGAACGGCTTTCTTCTTAACTGTTTTTCCGGTTCCGTCGTGTATTTCCGTGACGAAGGGAAATGGCGGCTAACCCCATTATGTACACCCAATATTTCATCACTTCAACCAAATAATACAGGGTAATATTGTTTGCGAAACCCTTTAAATAACAATATGATCTATAACCTTGGCTGCACTTGCTTACTTGCTTATTGTGTGGGGTTTGGGGTTAACCTACCTCACAAATCCTGGTGTCAGAATTATTGAGCCGCAGCTTCTGACATGGCACGACTGGTGATAGAATGAGTTTTACAAACCATTTTCTGACGTCAAAGCTAATAAAATATATCAAGGACTGAGCTTTTCATGGTACACTGACGGTTCAAAAGTGGCGTTGTCTGTAGCGAAGAACTAACAAAAGCAAATTCACATCGTGTGTCGTGTGTCTATTCTGCTGATTTGAATAAATTAAAGGATAACATTTACGAAATCAATAAATGTGCGATCTATATTCCAAAGAATTAATGTTCACACAATGTTATGTATTAGCACACATTGCGTGTAGTGGCGGCGCGCGGCGCGTATTCGACATCTAAAAACCACATCAACTACTTATTAAATACAATGTTTTATAATATGAAAACTATTTGATAACGAGAACAATAGAATTGTGCTATAAAAGCGTTAAAGTCACGCAGCACCCAATCGCTGTTTATAAATCAAATAATATAATGTATAGTATACTTATTTACGTACCTATTCAAGAATCATAAGGAAAAGTAAAGATGATTGGCCACTTGATACGAAACGAAATGTATAACTAAAAATATCACAGAAGTAAAGAAAGGGCAAGAGAGGAAGGGGCAGACTGAGAACATCTTTCATACAACAAATTAATGTCAACTGCTTAGTTTCCGCCACGCGTTTCCGCTCTCGTAAATAGATATTTCTAGCTTTCTGCCCTGCGGTTCCGCCCACGCTTACAGTTTTTCCCGTGGGAATACGGGAGTTTCCCGCAGTAAAAGGTAACCTATGTGTTATTCTGATGTATAAGCTATATTATTGTAAAGTTTCATTAAAATCTATTCAGTAGTTTTTGCGTGAAAGAGTAACAAACATCCAGACATCAATATGTAGAAACCTTTTATTGGCTGTGTTTACTTTATCTAGCTATAATACTATTGTAAGCTTGTCACACCCGCGGCTCGCCTTGCTCCTGGGCGAGCCTGCGGCGTGAACTCTTAAGGTAGTGGTAATCTCAACGAAAGCTTCCTCGTCGAAAGCTAAGAAATGGTTGAAACTCAAATTTCCACTAGCACTGAATTAGAAAGTTTTATTCACGAATTACAGTAGAAATACATTTATTTACGTTTATTGAACTTTTAAAGTTAAAACATGATGAGAGACCTAGTTACAGGTTTTATAGATAAAAGGATAAGTGAAAATAAAAATGGATGATTTGACGGATGATTTTGAATGAATTCCAAAATTAAATATTCAAATTTAGAGAAAGAAATGATAAATGAGATGAGAAATGAAGTAGAAACGGGGCAACGAGGTAGCATGCAATGCACCTCGTTACAAGCTGTTGGTTTCTCTAATAAAGATAAAATTAAATTAAATTCATCCCCGCAAACTTTTGGCGATAATAATATTAGTAGGAAACCTGCCGTACAAGGTAGCCTTTGTCCTTAGAATAGAAAATTGTACATACAATAACGATATTTACATTATCACTACATAGTATAAAACAGAGTCGCTTTCTCTGTCCCTATGTCCCTACGTATGCTCAAATCTTTAAAACTACGCAACGTATTTTGATGCGGTTTTTGTTAATAGATAGAGTTTTTTCCAGAGGAAGGTTTATATGTATAATACATGCATAATATACTTAAGGATAACCCACAATAAACATTTTCCCGTGCGGAGCCGGGGCGGTTTGCTAGTCACTACATAGTATAAAACAAAGTCGCTTTCTCTGTCCCTATGTCCCTACGTATGCTCAAATCTTTAAAACTACGCAACGTATTTTGATGCGGTTTTTGTTAATAGATAGAGTTTTTTCCAGAGGAAGGTTTATATGTATAATACATGCATAATATACTTAAGGATAACCCACAATAAACATTTTCCCGTGCGGAGCCGGGGCGGTTTGCTAGTCACTACATAGTATAAAACAAAGTCGCTTTCTCTGTCCCTATGTCCATGTGTATGCTTAAATCTTTAGAACTACGCAACGGATTTTGATGCGGTTTTTTTAATAGATAGAGTGATTCCAGAGGAAGGTTTATATGTATAATACATGCATAATATGCTTAAGGATAACCCACAATAAACATTTTCCCGTGCGGAGCCGGGGCGGGTCGCTAGTTAGGTAATAAAGAAGTCATTACATACTTGTATATTAACAGTTAATTAGGTAAAGTAGACTGGTGTCGTAAACAACTTGCTGGCTGTATGAAATAGCTTGTTTATACGAATGCTAAAGTCAAAGTCATCATTCAATGGAATCCTGACATTTCATAATATGTTGCCAATTAAAAATCTGTCCCAACACATTGTAGTAAAATCAAATAGATACGTTAATTATTTTCAGATTTTCAATGAGAAAATATAGGGCATCCACATGTGTGATATAATAACATGGCTATTTAATTTTAAACTAAACAAATTAACTGAGTTACGTTTTGCACGACATTTAATTTATTTTAGTAATGGTATCATTTCAGATGTATGAAACCTCTTTGTCCATAGTAAAAAAAAAACGAAAATGCTACGTCATGTCATGTCAAATTATTTATTCATTCGGCTTCTATGAATGCTTGAATGTGCTCCTCTTTCGCTGCTGTCGAAATTCGTTGAATTATTTGTTATCTTATTCTGTTACCTGTGTTTTGTTTTATTTGTTATCTGTGTTGTTTTGTTATTTTGTGTTTTCTTTTTGGTAAGAAACGATGGATCCGCAACCTGGTCCGTCACGTGAAATGGTCTCTTCTGACCCTACACAAGATGTGGACTTTCTTTCACCCAGAAAGAAGCGTCCTCGGGGTGCCTATTCGGTTCAAGAAAAATCTGTTATTTTGAGCCTTTATAAATACAATATCGAAAATTGGCCAAAAGCAGTCGAGTGGAGTGCAACGGAATGCGCTAAAAAGACCTCGGAGATGACTGGCGTGGCTTTGTCAAGTGTATATAATATCACAAAAGAATACAAATCTACGAAGGAGCTGCATAAGCCTAAAAAGACGGGTCCTAAGCTACCATTTTTTAACAAATATGACGAATTTACTTTCGCTGCCATTCGGCGGAAGGTACACGAGTTTTTCTATAGAAATGAAAAGAAATGAAATGAAAAAAAACTATTCTCAGTTGTTTTGTTGTAGGTATTTATATGTTTTTTACCTATTATACTTAAGAGATAATTATAGCTAAAGAAGTTAAAAATCTTGTCTAAGTAAACATAATATACTATGACTCGAAGATTAACTTTATCGAAGTTTAATTTCACGGTATGTTTGCTTTGGTTAATGCTGCAATCATTAATATATTACCAAAACGTAGAAATAATAATACATCTTTATTCCCAATTTTTCAAATCTATTCAGTAAATAAGGCGAAAAGTTTGAGGTGTCAGAACGCGACAGAGTCCATAGTTTTTAATTATATAAATTTACGATTGTCGTAATAAAGGTTTGTGGCACCTGGAATGTCAAAATTTGACAGCTGTCAGAATTCCATGGAATGATGACTTTGATTTTAGGTAAGTATTACAGCTCGCTGCCAAATGCTTACATTATTTACATGTTACCTCTTTATACACGGAACTAGCTTTCCGCCGCGGCTCCGCCCGCGTTAACAGATTTTCCCGTGGGAATGAGGCTTTTTCCCACGGTAACAGGTAGCCTATGTTACTCAGGGTAAATGTAGCTTTCTAATGAAGGAAGAATTTTTGAAATCGTTTCAGTAGTTTTTGAGTTTATTCATTACAAACATACACACACACACACACACAACTACAAATCTTTCCTCTTTATAATGTTAGTATGATTAGTTTGAGAGCCAGATATGTTAACATGATCCTTATAAGTTTACTAGCTTTTTGACATCAGAAACTACTCGAATAAAAGCTTCTAATCAAAAGCTTCCCTTGGAGCTAGATTAGAGACACAACTTAGTTAGAACTTTCGTTCGCCGATTCGATTTATCCGAATCCGAACTAAACATCAGAATTAACGTTTCTTCAAAATTCGTTAATTAGTTTGTGATTGAAGTAGAAACAAACATTCATTTCGACAATTTGATGTTAGTAGAGAGATGTAACCGACGACAGACAGACATAGGTAATAGATAGAATTCCAAAGAATATTTAAAAAATCTAAGTTTATCGATCTAAGTTTATATTCTATTTTGATTCCGGAGATATATTCGAGAGAAGTCTTTTGCCATAAAAATCGATGCTTTGGAATAAAGGCACTCCAAGATTCAAGCTGTTACACTTGACTTACGATCGAACGTACTAAGTGTTTCACATCGCGGCGTTAAAAGCTTTCTGAAAAGGGGTTTGAAAGGAATTTTCCACCTTGGATTTTTCCAGAACACACGTTTATTAATCAATCTTGGGGAATTTTCAATATGTATGCGAATATACTTTGTTCGCATGTGTTCGTGTAGACTGTAGACCGATTGTTGTGAAGATCTTAGGTGGGGCCTTTGTCCAGCAGTGGACGTCTACAGGCTAAAAATGTATGATACATGTGTTACGTATTTTCAATAGTGTAATTTTTAACAATTCAAATATTGTGAAACAGATGTAAAAAACAGAAAAAATATTTTCTACATATTCTAAGATAATAATTATAAACAAGTACAAAGTAACAATCTGTAGTTAGGCGCGTAACTTTGTAGCTCCTGTATTATGTTTAGAAAATAAAATTTGTACAACAATATCTGTTCCGTATACGGCTTTGACACAAAGCGGTCAGTTAAAACAACAATTAATTTTGATTAGCCTCCTCTCTCCGAAGGTCACTGGAGATTGAATTGATTTTCTGTCGACATTGGCTCCGCCCACGCGTCTACTCAATTTCCAATTTGGAAGTCGATTTCTGTTAGCACATTAAAGTGCGAAAACAAAACACGAATATTTTACAGGACTTTTTCAACTAAGTGTTCAAAACGAACACAATGTATAATCTCGTATAACTAACAATATACCGACATTACATATTATGCGTCATATCCAAGTCCGGTGAAGCTTGATCCGTCGTACTTTTTCGACTCAAGCTTACCTATGTAAATTTTAAAAAATGCGTCATAATCGTATAATCAAAAACTGTTCTTGCATGCTTGGGGTAAACTGTCTGAATTACTGAAAATTGTTGCATATACCATTCAGACCTCATTAAATGGATAAGACCTGCCCGCGTTATCACAGAGAAGATAAAAAGGCGGAACGCGTTTTAAATAAAAAAATAAAAAGGTATTTTTCATACAGGAATTTTTAGACAAGCTTAAAATTTATTTGTGGTAAGAAAAATAATGGACGTCTACTGGCTGAAATTATGATGATGATGATGAAGAAAAATAATAAGTATTTTTTCTAAAAGGAATTTTTAGGCAAGCTTAAAATTATTTGTAGTAAGATCGTTTATGTTTTAAACATTGTTTAGTTATACAATTTGTAGTTGTATTTAAAAATGTCGCCCACTAAGCTCCAGGGAATTAGACACCGAACGCTGGAAAGGTCTGTTTCTGTTTGCTAATCAATTAAGGCGCGACGCGATGGAATTACAAGAACGGGGCCGCCACGGAACGGGGCCGGTGGAGGACCTCTTTACTAAACAAAGGGGGAAAACAGAGGCTATAACATTAACTTAAGACGTAGAGACGTTAGAATAAAAATGTATACACAGTAAAATAACGCGCAACCTCCAACCTTTTACATCATCTTTTTGCGATTTTGGAAACCACCAAAACAAGAGTTGTGCCAGTTTCATGGCAACATCAGAAAGGTTTTGCTGGAAAAGTGCGTTTATTTTTTACAGTTTTTACTTACTAGAGTGTCTCAGCGACCCAAAGTGGGTCTTGGTCTCCGACACGAGAATTCGCCACTTGTCACGGTCTTGCGCCGTTTCTTGCCAGTTGATGGCTTGAAGATCGCGCAGGTCCGACTCCACAACACACACACACACACACTTTACAGTTTTAGATTGGAAATTTTAATGTAATCATTATTTGATGTTTGTTTGTATATTATTAGAGAAATCGCTCACGCTAATCGCTTGTGTGAAACGGCCCTTAATTATTCATAAAAAAAAATGATTTTTGAATAAAAGGATTCACTTGACTGGCCAGTCAAGTAGCCAATACTGGGTTGAATTGAAAACCACAAGTATCTATCGTAGTTTGATCCAAAATTACACTACCCATTCCGAGTGTCGAATCAATCACGAAGGGCGTTGGAATTACAAGCACGGAGGCAAGTAGGTCGATCCCAATTAGAACCATCGGGCAAGGCAGGCCGAGGGAATCAACCAAATAATGTTACCAAATGTTTACACTGCAATGTAATTTTCTTGAATATAGTTCATGAGTTTAATTAAAAGAAATCGGTCTAGAAACATAAAATTGGTCTCAAAAACTACTGTGCCGATTGCAAAGATTCTTTCACCATTAGAAAGCTACATTCACCCTGAGTAACATAGGCTACCTTTAACCGCGGGAAAACGCCTCATTCTCACGGTAAAAACTGTTAACGCGGGCGGAGCCGCGGCAGAAAGCTATATTTTTACCTATTCCAGTTCAAGCTCCGCTAAATTATTTATGTACGAAACTTATTTACGAATCGTTTGTTCCAAAGGAGCTTACGCCTTTATCTTTAAAGGTACTTTTAGTGAGAAAAGGCAGTTAGAAAGCAAAGGATCACAGTGGCTTCAGCCATCTACGAAATTGATGTTCACAACCGTAAAATTGGGAGATTTATAGGCATTTTGTACGCAATGCCTGTTTCTCGTTTCCACAGAAACTACTATACAGTTATAGTATACTCAATAATGTTACGCTATATAAGTTTATGAGTCTTAACTATTTACATAGAAGTATATTTTTCAGAGCTTGTTGGTGGCCAAGTGGCTAGGGACGTTGACTCCCATTCGGAGGTTCACGGGTTCAACCCTCGGCCGGCACGTATGTGTTTTCGATTTTTCAATTCATAATATTTATTTACAGTAGACAGCACATGCGGTTGGACATGTTGACTTTGAGAGCGCCGTTATTCCGTAGCAGTAGAAGCGAGTTTCGTAATGCAAGTGTAGCCGCATGTGCTGCTTACTGTACGTTCGTTCGACACGCCCTTACGGTGTCCAGCAGTGGACTGCTACGGGCTGAATATTTACGAATTTTGCATAAAAAATCACTGAATGACTCTTAAGGGAGAATTTAAATTTATTTTTACGATTTTGAAACAGAGAACAGTAAAGTTGTTAAACTTCATGGGCTTTTTGCCTAAAGCTAAAAGTTACATTTTCATGAGTAAAGTCAGAGATCTTTGGCAAGTTAAGGTTTTACAGCCCGCAAGATATGAATGAGTACTTAAATGAAGGAAAGTAGGCTTTCTGTGAACTTTTATACGGGTATATTTTAGGCCATTGAGCCTTTGGGTATAATACAGCTTTATGTTTGTACCCGAAGCCACTTTCATCAAGCTATCGCTTACACAAGATTAAAGTGAACGAGAGGTAGGTTGAGTTTTCTTTACTTGAAAAATATAAAAGAAAAAAAAAGTAATTATTGTCGTTCCGCTCACCCGAAATTATCGAGTGCTAGCTTTCCTGTAGGAATAAAGAATTTTCCCGCGGTAAAGGGTAGCCTTTAGGGCGTTTCGCTCACCCGAAATTATCGAGTACTAGCTTTCCCGTAGGAATGAAGAATTTTCCCGCGGTAAAGGGTAGCCTTTGATCCCTTAGACTATCTTTATAGCAAGTTAACGGTTTTAGTTTTAGTTTAAATCGGTTCGGTAGTTTCGGAGCCTATTAAATGCAAAAAACTATCAAAAATTTCTCTTCATAATATTAGTATAGATAAGACGAGTAAAAACCCGAAAAATACGTTATAATGGTGTACAAATACAAACAAAGCGCAAAAAAAAACGTTTAACTCACCCCTTGGAAGCAGTGCATATCTCTGACTGTGAACTCCTTGTACCCTCCGCCGAACTCAGGTTTCAGGACCTTGGGTAAGTGGACTTCTTCAGCCGTTTGCAGAAGCCTACGATAAACATTCCATATCAATACAAAACATTTATATATAATATACTTTATTGCACATAAACAATACAAAAATTTCTTATAAACTTAATTGCAAAGGCGAGCTTATCTCTACAAAGAGATCTCTTCCAGCTAACCTATACGCTCGTGAGAAAAAAGAAGAATAATTTTGAGAGATAGACAAGAAGTGCACCTAAAGAAGGTTCTAAAGATAAAATGCTATAAATAAAAACTTAACTTTAAATAAAATAATACAAAATACCTAAACTGCTACTTAAATACCTAACAACAATTTTTATTTTTATTTATTTTCTTTTATGGGATTTTCATCTACAAGAGTGTTATCTTTGAGTAGATTTCAAGTCTCGACTCCGCCAAAATGACATTTGACGAAGGCCTGAAGTCAAAGAGCTAGGAAAATTAGCCGTTCAGTAACAAAATGGCCAATTCGAAAATTGTTTAATTTGCAAATACCATATTTAGCCCACAATGATCGGTCCTGCGCTGCCCGCATCCAGCGGCTTCCCGCGACCCTCACCAGATCGTCGGTCCACCTCGTGGGGGGCCTGCTCACACTACGTCATTGTGGAGATCCTTGGGGGAGGCCTTTGTCCAGCAGTGGACGTCTTTCGGCTGAGATGATGATGATGATGATATTTAGCCACTTTGGACATTTTTCGAATTGGAAAGTTTGCTACTTAACGAAATCTGCGCGCTTAGTTATTATGAGGGCTGGAGTTTATGTCACACAACCCACACGTCATCATCAGCGGTGACTCCCGCGCAGCTTCTGCAGCAACCAGAGCAGTAGGCTTACTACGTAAGAAGCGACAGGCTCGAGAAGTTGTCAAACGCGACATGTCAAGCCTACTGCATGCAGTCTGGGAGACCTGGAGACAATGGGGCGTGTACTCACACGTCATCATCAGCGGTGATGTAGAAGGCAGAACACTGGCTAGAGGAGTGTTGGCGAACGCACACGCGCAGCCGCGGCCTACTCCCGCGCAGCTTCTGCAGCAACCAGAGCAGCATGCTGTCTGGGAGACCTGGAGACAATGGGGCATGCTTAGAGAATAAATAAATATACATAGAGCAAGCGCATCGCTCCGCTGCCTTTATGTAAAGCGTACCAAGCGTAAGCAAATTTTGGCAGATTTTGTATGGGCGGTGAAATCAATAACATTTTTCTTTTTTTCTTTTTTCCTCGAGTCATGTGTGCAACTTATCACTGCACATTTCAAAATGTTCTCCTATTAAATTTCTTATTTTCACCGGGAAAAATAATCAGCTCCGATAACCATTTGATACTAAACGAACGCGCTAAAGATATTCGGACTGTTCATATCCGTGCTTACGGTTCATACTCGATTAAGCGTACTCTATCCCTCCCAGAAAATTTTCTATTTATACTCTAAGGGGGCATGTTATACACTAGCTCTTCTTCTTCTTCGTCGTTACACTCTCGGCAGAGTGGTAGTGGTTGTCATAGCAGGGGTGGTGGCAAGCTTAACTATTCGTCGCCATTCCTCTCGTACCGAAGCTTTCCTCGCACATTCGTGAAGTGGACCATTCAGCGCAGACTTCACTTGGTCAGTCCAGCGCATTGGCGATCTACCGCGCGCCCTCACGCCATCCACTTTGCCCTGGACTACAAGTCGCTCCACAGACGTGTCTTCTCGCCGTGTGATACACTGGCTACGAGCGACGAAATGACTCGTTTTGACTGACTACAATGTCCAAGGTACAGTACAGTTAACTAACAGTTTATATTAAGGAAGGACGTCTTAGAAGAGGAAGACCAAGACGAACGTTCCAAAATCAAATCGGGGACGTTCTGACAAAAGGTCGGGTCAGGAATACTCTAAACCGAAGAGCATGCATGAGGAGATTAATGAATGTGGAGTGGATGAAGCGAAAGAAGTGAGTCTGGATCGTAGCAAGCGGAAGGAAGTAGTCTCTGCCTACTTCGGGAAAGAGGCGTAACTGTATGTAAGTATGTATGTATATATATATATATATCCCCACCGAGAAGTTCAAGTCTAGGTAGGTACCCTGAAATCAGGGTGAATTTGCTTTAGCCAACCACGGTGGGTGGGTTGGTCTTCACACACAAGTTTTTGCAGGATTCCTCACGAAATTTTCCTTCACCGTAAGAGCGTCGAATAAACGTAATATGAAATTGAAAATATAAAACACATTGGTACGAGGCGAAGATTGCGCCTGTGCCTCCCGAAGGCCCTAGCCATTAGGCCACATAACCTCTATTTTCCTAATAAAAAATATTTTTACCACGACGAAAGCGCTGTTATATTTAGACCTCAAGCGGAACCTTCTACAAAAATACTCAACAAGTTTAAAAGGGTCCATTGTATTCTCAAGCATCCTCAATTATGGTTAGCGCTGACGTAGGCCCTTGCGTTGCCATTGATCCCTAGGGACCCCTAAGGTCTCCTTTAGGATCTTCACGACCTTTTGTTCGGAGAGCTTCCATAATGTGTCTTATTTTAGGCGTTCCATTTCAGTTTTCCTTCGCTTTATTTCTCAGTTTCATTATTTGTAGGTAGGTTTGAAATTGTGGAGATCCGTGACCTTTGACTAACAGTGGACGTCTTTCGGCTGAGATTATGATGAGGTTTGAAATTTAGGAAACTTGAATATATTCGCTAAACCATTATTAGCAATCTTTATGTAACTACTGAATCGGTTCAATGGTAACGATACATATACATAGGCGCGATATATTTGACCTTGGTGTGACAATTTAAACCGAAAAAATGAGTATTTGCGTTATACATACATTTTTTACAAGCAGAAATATTTATTACTATAAATAATCTTTATGGTCAGTCAGTCAAATCTCCTCACCAGTCCACCTGCCTACGCTATTATATAAAGTTCTTATATAAAAAAAAATTTGGTCGCAGCTATTGTTGGTTACCCAGATGAATACTGCTGTAATTTTTGGTCCATGTACCTTTAGAAGTTTATGTCACAATAAGATTTGGGTTACTAACCCGCACTAGGCCAGCTAAGTCCTATTCGCCCTGATTTCAGGATAGGCTCGAGCCCCTCAGTGGGGGACACATATGGCATATTAACGAAGATTTGTATTGAAAGCACAAACCACAAATCAATATTATGAAAATATGGAAACCTTTTGGCTACGCGCAACCGGGTAAACACTATTGAACACACGAATATAAGCAACTAGGCATTGTACCGATACCAATATCGCATGCCTCAGGGCAATAAGTACGGAATATGTATGTATTTCGGTTATTGTTGCTGTTGTCACGTTAGTACGTTTGGAGGTATGAGGTATGCGACCTTCGCCTCAATTTCTCATGTAAATAACTACGACTGAACTAGAACTGATAACATCTCAGCAGTCAAATTGGAAGGATATTTATATACACGTTTATACTGAAGCTTAGGATCGCGGCGCTCGGGAATAATTTCCAGCAAGACCAATCAATTGAAAAAATAACTTAGGTCGGTATGAAAAAAATACTCATATGTGACGTTCTCAGAGTGAATACACCTAATTGTCGATATTGACTTCTTATTTCATCATGTACAGTAGCCAGTACATGCGGCTGGACATCTTGACCTTGGGAGCGCCCGTATTCCGTAGCGGGAGGGGTGAATTCCGTAGTGCGAATGTATAACCGCATGTGCTGGATTCTGTAAATCTGGCTAACTAAACGTATTACAAGCATCGTCCTTTTAAATTATTGAGTTTATTCTTTCATAAGGTGAGGCGAAAGCCAGCCTTAGTTTGAGAAATATTAATTTCTGATCATTAGCTTGACGTCGAAAAAATATATTAGTTCGAATAAAAATATTTTGATTTGTTTTTATCAAACTAAAACGTAAGTTTTAAAAGGTCCCTTTTAATAGAGAACGTCATTTATTTTAGCGAAAATTTGAAATACCTACCTCAATCTCTAAAGAAAATTTAGTTTTATTTTCATACAGATTCCTATACGAAAGTTTATTAAACGAAATTTAATATTGGTATAATACCCCAAAATATCTAAACAAGACTTCCAATTACTAGCTAATAATAAGCGGGTTACAATAATATCGTAGCCGTACGTAGCCCGTAGCCCGTAGCTCGTAGCAAATTGCTACGATGATTAAAGACTGCGACGAAGTAGCGCTTTATTAAATTTTGGAATTATATCCCTTAGACGGACGTAATTAAAGAACAAAGTGCAATAACAAAGATAAACGATGATATTTGAAATCACTTTAAGTTTATAATTTAATTTTGGTTATATTTTGTACAGTTTTAAGATTGTACTTAGTTAAAATACCTTATAGCATAAGCAGGGTGGATATTTCAGTAAAAAGAAATCGTAATATTTTCAAAAAATAAATCAGTTCTAACTATATCAATATAGTTATAATTTTTTTATTACCTTCCTATAACATTTTTTTCATTTTGATGAAATTTGAGAGATGATTTTATTTCATTCATTTATGATGCACATCACGTCTGCTCATAGTTTGAGGACTAATTGCAGATATCAAAAAAAAAAAAAAACCTATAACATAGTCTTAAAACGTATCATCATTTGAATTTCTTAAAATGGCCGATCACGAACGATATTTGGAATTTCCAAAAAAACAAAATTTAGATAGTTTAACTGTGAACTCAAATCTGCTTTTAAAATGTTCGTACCCCTAGTATTTAGACATTAGAAACTGAAGTTGTGGAAAGTAATAGCTAAAACAAAGTAATAGCAAACAAAACAAGACACAATAGGCTAGAAAAAAAAACTAAGCACAGTACAATCCATCTGCCAAGTTTCATGTCAGTTTCCATTAAAAGAATAAAGCTCGCTGTCCGCATAGATTTTGTTGCAGTATGCAACGGTGCAAGGAAGAGCTGGCTAGGCGTTGCACTTGCCAAAACGCAGTCGTAAACTGCAGTAATGCCGTCCCGCTCTATGCAAAAAGGAAAAGGTTAGTTGTACATAAATTTTGTATTAAAAATGTTAAAATTTTCCTTTTATTTATGACACTATGTTATTTAGCATAAAATAATCCTTATCGTGAAGCCTTTCGATCGGTATGATAAAACTACGGGAATTTTTTTTCTCGTATAGCGGATTCGATTCGCGGTTCAATCATGTAATTATAAAAAAATGTATGAATGCAGTTTTAAGTTTTTAGAAATAAAATAAAGTCTTCTTTCAGTAAAATGTTCTACCTACAATAATTAAGGTACTTTCCGAGCTAATATTTTCATTTAATATTTTTAAAATTTAAAACATAACCTTTTCATGGACTTAGTAACATAGTTAAAATGACATTGATCGTTTTTTTCAGGTACTTTCCCGTATATGTATGTATAGTTTTTGTGTTCAGCTTTTCAGTCTCAGTTGCGATAGGTAATTCGTCTATATGGCTTGTTTCATATTAATTCGGACAAAAGGTCATTGACGCCTGCATACAATGCGCACATTTTTTTCAAACGATACGATAAAACTATAGGAAATTATCGTAACATACGTAATTCCGTAGTAGAAGGCGGGGTGAGCGTATGACCTTGCAAGACATCTTGGCGTTACATTATTCTTAATAACTTTCAAGAAAAGAAAGATGTCAATGAACTTTTGTCGAGATAGTCCGGTTCATTTTAGACCAAAAGTGCTCTAGAACTTGAGTTTCATCTGTCACTCCTGTAAATGGCAACGACTGCTACCGTTGGATTCGTCTTGATGTCCTGAACGTGAAACTGTCGGTCGTCAAGTGCTAAAGTGGTGGAGGGATGAGGGGGGGGTAATCAAAGATCGCTGGATTTTACGTTGTAATTTGAAAACTAGTGGACCGATTTCTTTATTATTAGTATTATTTGAACGGGTATAACATTATCTACAACACGTTCATATACATCGAATACGTCAATGCAGTGGTTACCGCGTAATAATACGAAACATAATAAAAAATAATTGTGTTTAAATAATATCACAGATTACGCTAAATCTATAAAGTTTTTGTGATAAAAATGTTGCTTACTTCAATTTTACAACAAATTACCTAATCAATAAGGTAACAATAATTGCTATAGGATTTATGGTGCCTGAGCTAGAGTTAATTAACTAAACGTAGTCGCAGGTCAATATACTACGAGTACGCAATAAAAAATTGTTTTCCGCGTTAATTGTTACAAATTAAACTGTACTAACATGTAATTGTATGTACTGAATTGTCTAAAATAAACATAATTATTTTTTTATTTTTTTTTATTTTTTTTCGACCTAAATTTCTTTTATTTTTATATCATGGGTAGATATTACCAATATACAGGGCGTCCCACGGCTATGCCACATGGAGGGAAAGTACCTTAAATATTGTAGATAGAACATTTTACTGAAAGAAGACATTATTTTATTTCTAAAAACTATTAAAACTGCATTCATACATTTTTTAATAATTACATGGTTGAACCGGGAATCAAACCCGCTACATGAGAAAAAAAAAACACCCTGTAGTTTTATCATACCAATCGAAAGGCTCCTTCATAAGGATTATTTTTTGCTAAATAACATAGTGTCAGAAATAAAAGAAAGATCATGAATTTTAACATTTGATGTGGTCGCCGAGATTTTTTTTATGCATGGGGTTACTATCGACCCGCCCCGGCTCCGCACGGGAAAATGGTTATTGTGGGTTATCCTTTAGTATATTATGCATGTATTATACATATAAACCTTCCTCTTGAATCACTCTATCTATTAAAATCAAAATCCGTCGCGTTGTTTTAAAGACAGGGAGTGAAATAATCAAAAGAGTGCGACTTTGTATTCAACAGCGCAGGGGTCATAGCAATTAATAAAATTGATAAATTTTGTATTAAAAATGTTAAAATACATAGTCTTCCTTTTATTTCTGACACTATGTTATTTAGCAAAAAATAACCCTTATGATGAAGCCTTTCGATCGGTATGATAAAACTACAGGATATATTTTTTTCTCGTATAACGGGTTCGATTCCCGGTTCAACCATGTAATTATTAAAAAATGTATGAATGCAGTTTTAATAGTTTTTAGAAATAAAATAATGTCTTCTTTCAGTAAAATGTTCTACTTACAATATTTAAGGTACTTTCCCTCCATGTGGCATAGCTGTGGGACGCCCTGTATATCCCCTGGCATAGTTTTTATCCTGTCAGGAACTTTAGGCCGGGGCTACAGGCAAATTAAAAACTACTATAGTGAAAACTAAAAAAATGTTTTCTGCGTTATTTCGACGTAAATTTCTTTTATTTTTTTATCATGGTTAGATATTACCAATATCTATCCCCTGACATAGTTTTTATTCTGTCAGGTACCTCGGGTCAGGTGCTACAGGCAAAGTCAAAACTACTATAGTGAAAAGCTAAAAGATTGTTTTCCGCGTTATTTCGACGTAAATTTATTTTATTTCTTTATCATAGGTAGGTGTTACAGATATCTATCTTCTGATGTAGGTTTTATCCCGTCAGGTACCTTGAGTCAGGTGCTACAGGCAAAGTTAAAACAACTATAGTGAAAACTAAAACATTGTTTTCCGTGTCATTTCGACGTAAATTTCATTTAATTTTTTATCATGGTAAGGGATTACTAAAATCTATCACCTGACATAAGTTTAATCTCGTCAGGTACCTTGGGTCAGATGCTACAGGGAAAGTCAAAAATACTATAGTGAAAACCTAAAAAAATGTTTCTCGGGTTATTTCGCCGTAGATTTCTTTTATTTTTTTATCATGGGTAGGTATTACTAATATCTACCCCTGACAAAAGTTTTATCTTGTCACGTACCTTGGGTCAGATGCTACAGGCAAATTCAAAACTACTAATAGTGAAAACCAAAAAAAAATTATCCTCTTTATTTCGACGTAAAGTCTTTTTTCAAGGTATTATTTGAAAAATGTAAGCTTGAAATATATAATTAAAGTAATATGGTGATTACTTACCCATCTCTTCTCATTCATTTACTTATATTTGCGTACTCGTAGTATAGTGATCCTACGACTACGTTTCGTAAATTAGCTCTAGCTCAGGCACCATAAATCATATAGTAATTATTGTTACCTTTTTGATTAGGTAATTTGTTTTAGAATTAAAGTAGTAAACATTGTTTCCACGAAAACGTTATAGATTTAGCGTAATCTGTGATATTATTTATACACAATTTCTTTTTTCAATGTTTCGTATTATTGCGCGGTAACCGCTAAATTGGAGTATTCGATGTATAAGAACGTCTTTTAGGTAATATTATACACTTTCAAATAATACCAGTAACAAAGAAATCGGTCCACTAGTTTTCAAATTACAGCGTAAAAACAAAAGTACAAATTCGCCAACTTTGATTACCCCTCCCCTCCTCCCTCCACCACTTTAGAACTTGACGACCGACAGTTCCACGTACAGGACACCAAGACGAATCCAACGGTATGAGTCGTTGCCATTTACAGAAATGACAGATAGAATTTTTTCATTCAGTACTGGAGCGAACCGGACTAAGACTCCTTCAGCATCCGTAACATGCAGTGCTATGACAAAAGTTTGTCGCGCGAGAAACCCGCCATATTGAAATATCCTCAAATAGGATAAGACAATACGCACGACAAAATTATGTCTGTCACGCGTGGACCGGGCATACTTATATGAAACAGACCATATGTAAAGCCACATGATTTTTCGTGTTTCTGGCAACGATCGCCATTATAAAATTAATTCCACAATATAGCGAAATTTCTATAATTTTTTGGTCGGGATTTACATAGTGTTAGAAATGGATAATTGAACATGCATACTATCGCCTTCTAGCATTAATTCGAAGAAGAAATTGGGACTACATAGGCTACTCATGTGACATAAGGCCACAGCCAGCGCAGTGCTACCAAAGAGATTCCTACCTACGTGAGACAGATGGCGCTGGCAAGGTTGTTCTGCTGAACTGCTATGCCGACCTATGTGAAGGATGGCGGGAACTCAGACTGTCGATTGTTTTTGCATAAAAAAAGCGTGGCGTTTTGTAAAGAATAAATAAGATTGGTTATAAAATATTTTCGGCGCGTTTCTCATTTCTGAACCACGTTTATAATAGGTATGAATGAAATTGTTTATTAAAGCAAATGCGTAGTTCTTAATATCAAAAACTTGTAAGACGCAATTTAGTTCGGACGCAGTGCGTAACTGTTAAAAATTGGTTTGGTAGTATGCATACAACTTTACAGGGCAACACTGCTATAGAACTGTCTGTATAATTTTGACGTTTCCTTCTGTCACTTGCACTTCTTTCTCCAAGACCTGTAAAACGATCTCATTAACCACAAATGTTAATCTCAATTTATTTAAGTAATCTGACGATATTTTTGTGCGATTTATTAGTGATTAATAAATACGTATCACAAAGGTGCTGTGCTTTCCTTTCTCTCGCCCAAACTACTTTGCCCTTCGACGTTAGCTGCTGCGCACAAGGTGGTCGGCCCACGCGACCTCCCCAAGAGGTTTTGGGCACAGAAATAAAGGGCTTAGAAGAAATACCTAGGCGAGATAAGCACTAGCACCTCGACTGACTTGAAGAAAAATGTCTGAAGGAAATAACAATGCGAATCCTACGCAACCGCCGTCTTCTGGAACCATGTTCGCGGCTATAGAGAAGTTGGAAGGATGTTCCAACTATATGGCATGGAAATTCTCCTTGAAGATGATGCTTGTCCTGGAAGGGCTCTGGGATTGTATAGAAGGCCAAGGTGCGCCTGACGTGGTGCGTGATCAAAGAGCGCTCGCACGCATCGCTCTCAGTGTGAAACCGTCGCTATACCAGCACATCCGCAAGGCTACGACCGCTAAACAAGCCTGGACTAGCCTACAAGAGATTTTCGAAGATAGGGGATTGCTTCGCAGAGTACTTTTGCTGAGAGAACTACATTGTACTAAGTACTCCAATTTTAACAACATGAGTGAATATATTAACCATACTATGAACATTGTCGAAAAATTGGCTGATATTAATCGAGTTATAGAAGATAGTGAAGTTGCAGAGCTCCTGCTGAGTGGATTGCCAGCGGAGTACGACTCTCTAGTGTCAAATTTGTCCACATATTCATTCACAACGACAATATCAAGTGAAGTTGTCAGACAACGCTTGTTGCAAGAGGATTTGAGAAGAAATGCATCCGGCCATGCTGAGACTGCCTTCTATTCATCAAATAAAAAGAAAATGACTTGTCACTATTGTCACCGTGAAGGGCACATTAAGTCAAAATGCTATAAACTAAAAAGAGACAAGAAGAAGAACAATAATGAAGACAGATGCAATGTTGCAACAGCATTTTTAGTGCGACAGAATGATTGGTTCGTGGACTCTGGATGTACGGCCCATATGTGTCATGACATGGGTTATTTTGACTCTGTTGGTACTTCATCTTCTGGAACTGTATCGGTGGCCAATAATGACAAAATTAAGTGTGAAGGAGTTGGTACAATAAAAATAAAAACAAATGAACAGGTACTTACCCTTTGTAATGTTTTGTACGTTCCTCAGTTGTCAGTAAATTTATTATCTGTCAGTAAGTTATTGGAGATAGGTTTAAGAGTGGTGTTCAATTCGGGAGGTTGTTTTATTTATGATGACAAAGATAAACTTATTAGGTCTGCAAAAAATGTTAATGGTATTTTTAAATTAAATGGGTGTGTCATTAATGAGAATAGTAAGTATTTGCACAAAAAGGAGCATTCTTTGTTCCTGCATAATGGGCAGGAATCACAGAGTGCCGCAGTTACTGCTCAGCAGTCGTGTATGCAGTTATGGCATCAGCGTTTGGGTCACCTTGGTTCGGGAGGTATGTACGCTCTTAGAGATAGGTTGGAAAACAATTTTATGTTTCAGGCCGTGGAGACTCTTCCGGATTGCACCGCTTGTTTTGAGGGCAAGTTGGCTGCAAAACCATTCCCTAAGGAAGGGGCCACTCGCGCAACCAAGGCTCTAGAGATTGTGCACTCTGACGTTTGTGGACCGTTACCTGTGAGCAGCTGGGGTGGTGCAAACTATATTCTCACGCTGACAGATGACTACACTAGGAAGAGCTTCGTGTACCCGATGAAGTCAAAATCTGAGGTATGTGGCTATTTTATTGAATTTAAAAATATGGTAGAAAAGCAGACAGGTTTATCAATTAAATGTCTAAGAAGTGATAACGGGACAGAGTATGTGAACAAAATGTTTTCTGGATTTTTGATTAAACATGGGATAGTGCATCAGCGTACCGTGCCGTACTGCCCACAGCAAAATGCTGTTGCTGAGCGGTTGAACCGTACTCTTATGGATAAAGCGCGTTGTATGTTGCAACATGCTGGGCTTGACCAGCGGTTCTGGGGAGAGGCAGTGATGACTGCACTTTATTTGAAAAATAGGTCTCCCACAGCTGCATTGGACGGCCAAATACCAGAAGAGGTCTGGACTGGCACGAAAGTGGACTTGAGTCACCTCAGAGTGTTCGGTTGCCTTGCTTATGCTCTAGTGCCGGCAGTAAATCGTAGGAAATTGGATCCTAAATGTAAACCTTACATTTTTGTTGGATATTCAGAGACTACTAAAGGGTACAGGCTGGCAGATCCTAATGATCCTAGAAAAGTTATCTTGTCACGTGATGTCAGGTTTATGGAAGAGAAGTTTTTTAATTCTGGACATGACAATGCTATTAATAATGAGAATAATAATGAAATTATATTTTTAAATTGTAATTTATTGAATAGTAATAATAGCAGTTTGTCAAATAATAATATTATTAATGAAGTGAATTTAAATAATGATAATATTATTAATAATGAAGTGACATGTAATGAAAATAATGAATTTAATTTAAATAATAATAGTATTAGTAATGAAGCAGATGAAATAAATAATATTAATGACATGACATTATCAAATAATAATAATTCTTGTGTGTCCACAGATGAATGGGACACTGGCAGCGAGGACCAGTCTTCCGATGAGTGCTCGGCTGGTGACGCAGGCGTGACGCCTGAGATATCATCATGCGCGACGTCAGGTGGAGGGGAAGGTTTGTCTGCACGTTCACGTCCTGTACGTAGCACGAGATCAGTGCCACCAAAAAGGTACGACGACTATGATTTGTCTGATCTCTCTTTATTTGTCAATCATGGTTCGGTCAATGAACCATTGTCTTATCGTGAGGCCATAAGCAGTCCTCAACGTGATGAGTGGATGCAGGCTATGCAGCATGAGTACAACTCTTTGGTTGAAAATAAGGTATGGAGGCTAGTCGACCGTCCTACACACCATAACATTGTTAAATGTAAGTGGGTATTTAGGACAAAATGTGATGCTTCTGGTAATTTTCAAAAATACAAAGCCCGTTTAGTTGTTAGGGGTTTTACACAAAAAGAGGGGGTAGACTATACAGATACATTTTCCCCAGTTGTACGCCACTCCACTATGAGGTTATTGTTTTGTTTAGCAAATGAATATGACTTGAATATTGATCACATCGATGTAAACACAGCTTTTCTAAATGGTGAACTTAAAGAGACCATATTCATGGAACAGCCAGAAGGTTTTTGTGATTCTAAAAATAAAAATAAAGTTTGTTATTTACAAAAGAGCATTTACGGTCTCAAACAAGCTAGTCGTAATTGGTATTGTAAAGTAAATGATTTGTTGACTAAAAATAATTTTATGCAAAGTAAATGTGAACCTTGTGTATATTATTTAGTAAATAAAAAGGAAATAGTAATTATAGCCTTGTACGTCGACGATTTTTACATTTTATATAAAAACAATAGTATGTATATTGCTACATTATTGAATTTATTGGAGCAGGAATTTAGTATAAAAAATCTAGGTCCTATTCAGAGTTATCTGGGAATTAGAGTGACTAGAGATAGAGAAAAAGGTATACTAAAGTTGGATCAATCTGTTTACATTAAAAATGTACTTAAAAGGTTTGGTATGTCAGACTGTAAACCGGTTTCGACTCCTATGCAATCAGGCTTTAAGTTATCAAAGGCAGAGGATGTTTTGAATGATAATGTTTATGACTATAGACAATTATTAGGTTGTTTAATGTATCTCTCTGTCTGTACACGCCCTGACATTGCTTTTACCTGTAGTCAGTTAAGCCAATATAATAATTGTTTTG
Source organism: Teleiodes luculella (assembly GCA_948473455.1). NCBI lineage: Eukaryota > Metazoa > Arthropoda > Insecta > Lepidoptera > Gelechiidae > Teleiodes > Teleiodes luculella. The sequence continues at coordinate 7,687,443 of OX419606.1, forward strand.
GCAAAGTACATTGGTCAGCAGCGAAAAGAGTTTTGCGGTATTTGGCGGGAACAATTGACTATGGTTTACTGTATGTGAAAAGTAATCAATTGGTTTTAAGTGCTTATACCGATGCCGACTGGGCCAATGATTGTACTGATCGTAAATCCTATACAGGGTTTGCAATTAAATTAGGGAAAAATATTGTAAATTGGGAGTCTAGAAAACAAAAGTGTGTAGCCCTCTCTAGTACCGAGGCCGAATACCTAGCGATAAGCGACGTCTGTAAAGACTTAAGTTTTATTTGTAACTTTGTGTCAGAGATTTTTACTGAATTAAAATTAAGCAGTATTAAAGTGTTTAATGACAATCAGAGCGCTCATCGTTTATTGGAATGCAGAGAGTACTGCCACAAGCGTACTAAACACATAGACGTTCGCTATCACTACGTAAAGGACTTAGTAAATAGTAAGTTTGTGACTATTAATTATTTGTGTACTGACAAAATGATTGCTGACGTGTTGACTAAGCCACTGGACAGAAAGAAACATAATATGTTTATTTTTGAGCTTTGTGTTAGACATATTGTGTAGAGTCATTGTATAGTAAATGTAGAGACACTGTAAATGAAATGTAGAGTCATTGTTCAGTAAATGTAGAGTCACTGTAAATGAAATGTAGAGCCATTGTAGTTTGTTTTTCTTATGATGCTCCATAAGTTATATGCATAAGGGGAAGTGTTAAAAATTGGTTTGGTAGTATGCATACAACTTTACAGGGCAACACTGCTATAGAACTGTCTGTATAATTTTGACGTTTCCTTCTGTCACTTGCACTTCTTTCTCCAAGACCTGTAAAACGATCTCATTAACCACAAATGTTAATCTCAATTTATTTAAGTAATCTGACGATATTTTTGTGCGATTTATTAGTGATTAATAAATACGTATCACAAAGGTGCTGTGCTTTCCTTTCTCTCGCCCAAACTACTTTGCCCTTCGACGTTAGCTGCTGCGCACAAGGTGGTCGGCCCACGCGACCTCCCCAAGAGTAACCTTCGCTCAAAGTCAAAAGAGCAAATCCATTTAGCAAACAAAATCCTATATCACTACTTGGAACTCTTTATCTACAAACAGTAAGAATCGGAAATGTCTATGTCGTAGAGAAAATATGAAATTAGGGAATTCATGATAGGTACTTATAACTAATAACAAGGAAAAATTGCGAAAAGTGGCCGTTTTCCGCAATTTTTCCATCTCTATCTACTAGCGAGATATAATAAATAAAGTTAATGGCTTCTATATATCCTACAGAACACCGTCTCGTTATTCGCCGTTGTAGATTTTTAAATAATTGATTATTTTCGAGTTAGTATTTTTAAAGGGTAGCGGCGCCACTTAGCACCTGTAGGCCCCTTAAACGAAGAGTCATCTAGTGAAATGTCAAAGAATCTGACACAGGGGCTTAGCCCATTGTGTGTTGGATATTTATTTACAGTATTTTTGTGTGCAACGAAGTATATTCTATAACTCCAAGTCAAGTCTTTATGTATAGTTTTGTTACCCTACTAAATACGTATTAATAACATACACGAGTATTCCATATTCAAAAACACTCAATAGACTTGTCTATTAACATATATATACGCAAAGAAAGAGCCAAGGAGACTTAATCGCCTGCTTTCGGCTCATAAATGTGAGTCTGGCGTTTGATTAATGGATTCGAATTCATTCTTATGGCGTACGACATACGTCGTCTAGTCTGCCCGCTGACTCATTGTTTGCGAAGATCTCTCTTATTTTCTTAAGGACGTCACAGGCTATTTAGATCCTTAAGCGTCTTGTGACCTTTCCTACAAAATTATATGTAAAATACGTGATTAGCGGTCGAGCCGAAATGGCCAAACTCTTATATTATGTCTATGTCTAGGTCTTTTGTCGTGGCTGCACGTGTAGTCAAAGAACAAAATGTTTAAAAGAACTAAAATTTTATTATTTATAAAAGGTATTCAGCTAGTTTTAGGATGACGCTAGAAGTCTTTTCGATCAGCAAGCGCTGCTTGATTAAAAGTTTTATCTGTATTTCAAACGCGTAACTCTGAAACCAGAATCAATGTTAGAAAATAGCAATAAATGCTAGGGCTGTTGCTAACCAACTGGGAGGTGTGTCGGTTCAATCCCTGTCTAGTAAAAATAATATTAGACGTACGTACGTCAGAGATTAACACAGGTCTTCAGCCAAAGGCAGTAATTGCACCTAAAAACATCTTTGATGTAACACCCATGACATCAATTCAGAGTAGAATTGATCACACAATCCATCTTTATCCAGGGACTAACCAATCCAATATAACCTTGTACCTTATTCGTGTAAGTATATATTCATAATAATGTCTATCGCTTGGCCAAATAAGCACGTAGCCTGGGAAAATCCTCCACATGTAAATAAGCCGACTTTTGGCTGCGGCCCAGATGTTGTCTAGGACTAGTCGAAGAGGGGATGATCAACTTTATACGCCTTGCAATTGATGACAGATCAAACATAGCGTAAATAGCAATTATCTCGTTAACATTTATCTGTCACTAGCTTTCCGCCCCACGGCTCCGCCCGCGTTGAACATTTTTCCCGTGGGAATGAGTTTTTTTTTAATTTCTCTTTGTAAAAACCATCCTTGGACTTCAAAGAACATAAAAAAAAAGAATTGTTTAAATTGATCCAGGCGTTGCTGAGTGCTTACCAACACATTTTGCGATTCATTTTTATATTATAGATAAGCTGCGAGAAAACTGCCATATTGAAATATCCTCCAATAGGATCACGACAAGAGCATCACGACAAAACTATGACACATCAGGTTCAACCTTTTCAGTGTAATTTTAAGTCTGTGGTAAAAACCAAATTTAAAGGTAAGTGCTGATAGTTTTTTTTAATATGCATTACACTATCGTGCCCCGCATTGTTTACTTCAATTCAAATCCTATTGAAAAAATTACAATCGATCTAGCTATTGTCACGAGATGCGCTTAACTAAGTCTATTCTTTTTTAAAACAGTTAGTGTTTGTTTGAGAATATGTATTTTTGAGTCGCACCAAAATAAGATAAAAAACAACGCACTATTTTTATTTTTCGCTTCAATCTAAATACATATAACTACATACATTTACCTTCAATGTAAATATGCTTGAAAATACTGCACTAGAAGCTCCAACGAACTAAGAATAGCAGTTTCCAGTAGTTATAGTAAGTGATGAGTATTTAATGAAGCGTCTCATATAATTTACTAACAAATGTGGTAAAAGTGTACATCGCCAACTGGGGTAACGACCTATGATACGACCCACAACTTGTTCGGGGTGAAATACATTTCTTTGATAGTAGCACTTAGTAAAATATACGCAGATTCCTTCTGCCAATTTATTACATAGTGTCGGATTGTTATTGTGATCTGCATTTTATTGCGTGATGGGGTTAGTCGATAGACATCAATCTATTTGAGTGAGATATATATTCGCAACAGATTCTATTTGGAAGTAATCAAATAGTGCTAGGGACATCGTATCATCAAATAAAACGCATATTTTTTATGGCTGGCGCCACGGCGCGGTTAATCGACGTTCGACAAAATAAGAGAAATAAAGCACAACCGATGCACAACCGACTGTCCCTTCCCTTATTTTAACCCTAAAACAAATTGCATCGCTAAAGGCTCCGACGCGTACGTCTACGTTACGCAAGCGGTCTGATAGGTCTTATACAATTCCATTTTATTCCATACATTACAACGCAATGGTACGTGCACGGATTACACACCTTAAAACGGAAAAAAATATACATACTCTAAAAATATATTGTATCTATACAAAAGTTTTGGAAAGTGGGTTTGTAACAAATAAAGTATAGCAACGCTGATAAATACAAGGAATTCTGGTAAATATCTGAGTTTTCTTAAATAGGCGAGAGCATCTGTGGCGTGTAGCCTACCCTACAGCACAGATATTTAATACTAGTTACACTAGTCCTACAGTAAACTACAGTAGGTACAATCTGATTCACCAATTTACGAACATTCAAGTACAAAAGGTTTTGTAAGATCATCCATCACACACTGGGTCAACTTGGTCTGTAAGGCCTGTCTTGAACATTCTTATATTTTTGTAGTTCTTAATACACTATGATAAATTATTATGTGTTCTGCCTTGACCGTGATCGGTATAACCTGGCCGGCCGTAATATCCGTAAGCTCGCGCTAAGCGGAAATAACGCGTAAAACTATTATGCCCGTAAGAATGGGGCCTGTTTATCATAATTTACAGACTAATGATTACATATTCGTAATTTTAAATTAGTCATTACAGTTTAGGATTCCTTTTTTTAAGATACATAAGTGTGAACAAAATATGAAATGTTTTATTTTCTAAAAATAGATCATTACAGTAGGTAGTTAGATGATGAGACGAGTCATATTAGCAGACAGCTAAACATTAGGTATCTTACAAATAGGAACTATGACTCATGCTATACTAAATAGAGTCAATGAGTTGTACTGATGACCTTCAATGGTTAAAACTAACTATGGCAAACAAAACATACTGTGTGGGACTTTAATGATGATTCTCATATAAGACAAATGTTAAGAGCAAGTTAAAAAAGAGGTGATGATTTTTGTTCTAAATCAATACCGATTGAAAGTACTAGAAAACAGCTTTTAACCAATTTCAAATCTAAATGTGCATCAAATAAGATTTTGGCTTGCTATTTTGAAGAGTTAAAAAAAACTTTTTTATATTAAATTGTTTTATACTTAATATAAAAATCTATAGGTACATAGCACTGGTTGCCTTTACATAGCACAGGAATTCCTAGTTTGGGGGCCAGGAACACTAATTATGTTATTGTTTTGGAAAATAAATAACTTTTTGTAGTTGTTGTTGTACAAAGACATGCTTTAAGATAATAACCAGTGTCCGGAATATCTTGATGCAGCTGTTGTCAAAAGTATGGATACGACTTTTTTCTCGGGAATCGATTTATTTTTCCGGGAATTTTAATATTTTTTGTATTTTTACTTAAAATAATCAGAAAAGGTTTGTGTTGCCAGGGTTGCCAAGTTCTTTGTTTATTTTAATATTTTTGCTGCATTTGTAACTTTTTTTGCTTAATTGACAAAGAAGTTTTGTAAAAGAAAGTCTTTGTTTTTAAACTCATACACGTACCTACTTAAATCACTATCATGTTAAGACAGGTAAGTACAAACAATGTAAGGTATAGAATACCTATCTCACGAAATTCGAAAATGTTACATAAGAAAAATATACAGATTGGTGGTGGCTAAATAGTATATGGAAATCCAGTACCTACTCACTAAATAAGCCTATTAAAGATCCGTTAATTCCAAATAGTTCTGTATCGATAGCCAAACTTGTTGTTTTTAACAAAGAATCCAAAATCAAAGAGAAAAGCCGGGTCAACTGTAGATCTCGATCACAAAAGACAATGGGACAAGCGCACTCAAAGTTACAGCTATGCAAAGAACGACACAAAAGGTAACCAGATAAATGTTTAAATTGCCCTTAAATATATGTATAGGGTGTACATTTATTAGCAGTGTCCGGAATATCTTGATGCAGAATGCAGATGTTGACAAAAGTAGCAAAACCTTAATTTTTGGATATTTCGGATATCAACTTCTTTTTAGTGTACCACCTGTTTACATTAGTTGTTCGTTTGTTTGCTTTAAAATAAAACTAATATTTGATTAAATTAACATTTCATATATTCAATAACAGAGAAATATAATACTTGTAAAAAGTACAAAATACTTCTTATTGTTAACATAGTAAAATGGGACTTGACAGAAGCGCGCCGAGTGAGTCTGTTCGAGATTTTGGCTTTTCCCTAAATAATTCGCCTGTTGTTTATTATTTTGTGTTGGTGGTGGTTTTTAACTGTTGTTTATAAAAGGTTTGTCTATATATTTTGAATTATGGAGGGTAACGGGAGACCTCCCGACCCTGGAGGTGGATATTACGATGATGTTAATTTGGAGGTTATGGATGTTGATTCTGTCGAAACGCGTAAGCGCTTGGCCGCTTCACATAGCGAAAATCAAGCAAAAAAGAGAGTCCAAAAGCCAGAGACAGAATCAGCATCCATTGCTCATAATTATATCCATCCATCGCTTGACGACACTCGCCTGTATGGAGAGGATGACAGGGGTCCCTTCGTCGTCCATATCTCGCGAACGCAAGAGTCACCTAACTCAGGTATTTCTTTAAAGCCCCTTAAAATCGGATTACTTTTATACAAAAATAAAGTAACAAACATCACCAAGGATGGTATTCGTTCTATGGGACGTAACCGCATAGCTGTTGAATTTAAAACTGCTTCTGACGCAAACTCTTTTATGACCAATCAATCCCAATTACTCTCTCACCACAAACTTGTAGCCTCAGTGCCTTCGTACAATATTTCACGTATGGGATTGGTCCGCGGCGTTCCTGTGGAGTGGTCTATGGAAGAATTTGTTGATGCCACTGGTCTAGTGGATGGTCCTGGAAGAATCTTGAAAGCTCGCCGACTACATCGGAAAATATTTAAAGATGGTTCTCCAACATGGGTTCCATCCGAGACAGTTGTCCTCACTTTTGAGGGTCAACATCTCCCGAAAAAAATATATGCCTTTTTCTCCTCCTTAATTGTTGAAATATACCAATTACCCACAATCCAATGTCATAAGTGTCTAAGGTTTGGCCATGTTATGGCTAAATGCCGCTCCAACGCTTGCTGCTTCAGGTGCTCTAAAAGCCATTTGGGCTCTGAATGTAATGTGGTTCCTGATCAGGCTACATGTTTGTTTTGCTCTGGGAGACATTTTGCAACGGACCGCAGCTGCCCTGAATTTGCTAGACAGAAATCAATCAAATTAGTAATGTCCACGGAAAGTATATCATACATGGAAGCTGCTGCCCGTTTTGCACCTGTCCGCAGGCCCTACTCCGATGTAGTAAAGTCCACTAATTCTGGCTTCACTACAGTTCCTCTGCCTAATTCTCCTGTTCAATCCCCACTGCAGCTCCCCACTACTTCCAGATCATACCGTAAAACCATTCTTCGTCCCCCTAGACCCCTTTCTCCCCTTTCTAGTGGTTATGACTATCAAGCACACCAAAACATTACTAGAACCCCTTCTTCCCAACTTGATAATGGCTGCGCTTTAACTTTAAATTCAACTTTCCCCTCCTCTCAGAATGAAAACTTCTTAGAGCTCTTATTTAAGGTTTTAAGTAACATCATTTCTAAATGGAGTGATGTTTTACCGAACGACGTTGCCCCTACCATGTTCAAACTACGTGAACAGTTAGCATCTCTTAATGCCTCTTCCATCTCCCAGTCCCTCCCTGACCCAATTCCTTCAATGGAACAGTAGAAGCTTGTGTCCCAAAAAATCGGATTTAATTTATTTAATTAATAGACATTCAATCTCTGTAGCTGCCATCTCGGAGACCTGGTTTAGGCCAGGTTCCCGCTTCAGGGTTCCTGGCTTTTCATGCCTTCGAGATGACCGTAGCGACGGATGTGGTGGATCAGCCCTGTTGATTAAAAGATGTTTTCCTTTTTCTCAAATCCCTCTCCCCCCTCACTCTGAGGAAATTAATGCCGTTGCTGCCAGAGTTATGGATATTAACTTCATATCAATATACATTCCCCACCCTCATGCTAGGCTAATTCCAGATCTCTCAACCATCCTCTTTTCTGTCCCCCCTCCTCTCATCATCATGGGAGATTTCAATTGTCATAATATTTCTTGGGGTTCAGCCCACTCCGACCAATTTTCCTTTTTACTCTTAGATCTTTTCAATGACATTAATGTTTGTGTGTTAAATGACGGTTCCCCTACACGACGTGTTCACCCGGGTCAAGATCCACGTTCAGCTGTGGACTTAACTGCATGTTCACCGCATCTTTCATCACTTCTCTCTTGGAAAGTTCTGAAAACTACCTTTGGTAGTGACCACTTTTCCATTATAATTTCTAAACCACTAACCACCATCCCCTTCAGTTCTCCTGAACCCCTTTTAAAACATAAAATTAAAGAAGCTGATTGGCCTAGTTACTCTTCACATGTAGATTCCAAACTCTCTAATTTAGATTTTTTAAATATTACTGATCCGTTCCGAGTATATACTCCCTTTATAGATACTATTTTGGAAGCTGCTAACATCTACATCCCTAAGAAAAAATGTCGTGGCCCTAATATCTGTTCACCTCCTTGGTGGGACGCCGACTGTACCAATATCGTTAAAGAGAGGAATAACGCGGAGCGTATGTTTAATATTTCTTCAACAACAGAAAATTTTTTGGCCTATCAAAACATTGCAGCCAAAACTAAACGTACCTTAAATAAAAAAAAGCGCGATGGATGGAAAGGGTTTTGTGAGAGCTTATCCCCTAAAACTCCAGCTTCCTTGGTTTGGAAAAATATTAAAAGATTTAGAGGTTCCCTTAAACCAGACCCTGTGGCTTCTTGTGATTTTTCATCTTGGTTGGAAGATTTTGCCGACAGATTAGCTCCACCATCAGTCCCTGAAAATATCTGTCTGTCTCCTGCGCCCGCTCCTTTTTCCTTTAATTCTTTTGACGAGCCTTTTTCAATTTCTGAATTAAATATAGTCCTTGATAACCTCCGAAATTCTTCACCAGGAGCCGATGGTATCCCTTACTGCTTTTATGCCAAACTTAGTTCCTTCGGCCGTCAGAATCTTTTACATCTTCTTAATATCATTTTCATTTCTGGTGAGATTCCTGAATCATGGAAAAATCAAATAGTGATCCCCATTTTAAAACCTGGTAAAGACCCTTCCGACGCTAGCTCCTACCGTCCAATTGCTCTATCCATCACAGTTGGAAAGATTCTTGAACTCCTCGTTAAAAACAGACTGGAGTGGTTCGTGGAAAACAAAGGTATCCTTGCAAATAGTCAATTTGGGTTTCGCAAAGGTAAAGGCACTTTGGATAGTTTGACTACTCTCGTTTCTGATATTCGTTTCGCACTCTCTAAAAACGAAACCCTTATTGGTTGTTTCTTAGATGTTTCAGCAGCATATGACAGTGTCCTCCTTCCTGTGCTCAGAGCCAAGATGCTTCAGCTGAGTATTCCTGCAAGGATTGTTCACTTCATATGTGGCCTTTTCATGGGAAGAACAATTAGAATCCGCTCTGGCAATACCTTTATGTCCCCCAGAACTTTATGGCATGGTATCCCCCAGGGGTCTGTACTCAGTCCCCTTTTGTACAGCATATATACCTTTGACCTTGAACAATCCGTTTCTCCTTTTTGTAACATCCTACAGTATGCCGATGACATCACTTTATATTGTTCAGACTCTGAAGTTGACTCCGCCTCTTCTCGTCTTAATGAAGCTTTAAGTTATCTGGGAGATTGGCTAAATGAACATGGTCTGTCCCTTTCCCCCTCCAAAAGCAACGTGGTGGTTTTTACAAGAAGAAGAAATGGTTTTGCAGATTCTGTGGCTGATATTTTATATGACAATGAACCCATACCTGTGAACAATTCAGCTAAATTTCTTGGAGTTGTACTCGACTCTAAATTGTCAGGCACCGACCATCTCACTTATATCGTCGGGAAATGTGAGAAGAGTATTAATGTTCTTCGGGCTCTTTCTGGAGTCTGGTGGGGTTCTCACCCCTATTGTCAAAAACTTTTGTATAATGCGTTGATTCGTAGCCAGATCGACTATGGTTCCATTATTTTAGAGCCATGTAACAAAACTAGTTTAAAACAAATCGACCTTATCCAAGCGAAATGTCTTCGCATTGTCATAGGCGCTATGAAATCCTCGCCAAAGAACGCTTTGCAAGTAGAGTGTGTAGATCCTCCCCCTTTTCTCCGCAGACAACTTCTAGCCGACCGATTCATTTACAAAGTAATGTCAATGTCTAATCACCTTCTTCTCCCCCGTTTAGAATCTTTATCTACTGAAATTTCTTCTAATCGTTTTTGGTTTCACAAAGAATCACCAAGATATATCAAGAGTTATCTTAAAGCGAAAGATTTAACTAACCCTATTTTTCAAAGTAATATTAACCCTCTTTTTACAACAAATTATAAAGCTCTTGTTTACTCTCCAAGTGTTATATTAAATTTTGGTATTTCTGGAGAAGACTCTGAAGCTAATCATAAGTTCAATGCTCTGATGGATAATTGGAAAGACTGGCTAAGCATGTTTACAGATGCTTCTAAATCATCGCCTGATCTTTGTGTTGGCTCAGCAGTCTGGATCCCTAAATATGGTATAGTTTTAAATTGTAAATGTCCTCCTCAATTCTCGATTTTTTCTGGTGAAGCTGCTGCTCTGCTCGAAGCTATTTCATATGCTGAATCTCATAACATCTCTAAAACCATAATATTTTCTGATAGCAAAAGCTGTTTGCAAGCAATTATTGGCAATCCTTTTAAAATGAAACATATAAACCCATTGATTCTTAAAATTAAAGAACTTTTGTTAAAAAGCAAAGAAAAAGATCTCGAAATTGTTCTAGCTTGGATCCCTGGTCACGTAGGCATTGTAGGTAATGAACGTGCTGACTCATGGGCAAAAGATGCTATTACATCGGGTTCTCGGAGCCTTTCTAATAATTACTTCTCAGACCTTTTATCTTTAGCTCAATCTGATATGAGAAATTCTTGGCAGGAGCTCTGGGATTCTTCCAGACTTCATAAAGGCCGTTATTATGGTTGTACTCAACCGTTGATTCCTAGCAAACCATGGTTTTTCCGCTATCGCTCAGGCAGTAAGCAAACCACCTCTACTATTTGCCGTTTACGCCTTGGTCATGCTTGTACTCCGGTCTTCCTTAATAAAATCAGGGTTCGGGACCATTCTCTTTGCGAATGTGGGTTAGACGAAGGTACTCCTGATCATATATTTTTCAACTGTCCAAAATTATCTTTTTCTTTATATGAAGTTCTTCCAAAAGATATTCCCCGCCCTATTAATTTCCAATATATTCTCTCTCTTGTACACTCTCCTCTTGTCCTTCATCTAATTAAATATATCCAAACCCACAATATCAGATTATGAATCTATGTATGCACTCCTATGTATAATATATTATTTAGTCTATCATATTTATTGTATCAAAATATGTATCTTCATATATTTTTCTTTTTTTATTTATTTATTTTTTTCTTAACTACCCCTCCTTTCCCAATTAATATTTTTGTTTATTTATTGTGTTGTGGCGTCCATAACATAACTGTTTTATGTGTTGTTTTAGGTGCTCCCCGTGGATCCCTACCTGAAACCTTCAAAATTCTGTGTTCCGAACACTTCTCGTTCGTGTGTATGTCGAGTCTCTACACTGACACTGGCAAAATACGTCTCATGGACGTGAAGCCATAAAAAAAAAAAAAAAAAAAAAAAACATAGTAAAATAGGTTTTTGGTTTAGACATTTAATGTATGTAACAAACGAAACAAAAGAAAAAGTACACAATACTATCTTTTAAAATAGTTTTTTTTTACAGTACAATCGTTACTGTTAATTAATTTCATTTCCTGTAAGTATACGTTAGTGAGCTATAAAACCCCTGAGTGACGGATACTTGATACATTAATTTTAGTATTCTGAAAATAGTGAGAAATCCTAACCTTCCATTAGTCAGTTTTTGTTATTTCTAGCATCCTTGGTCTAGTTCAGACGTCAATCGGTCTTAAATGGATACGTTACGTTTTTTCTGTATGCGAGAATAAGTAATCGTTTATCCATCCCTGAGGGTTTTATAGCTCGCAAACCTCAAGAAGCTAGGAACACAAAATGATTAATCGTTTTGATCATTTTTAGATATAAATTAATAAATGAGTTCCTTTTAAGTTGTAAAATCCATTTATAGCTAGAAAAAGAGCGCTCTACGTCAGTGGATGTGAGAGGGGCAAATCTATATTTTCTTATATCCGGATCATTTATATCTATCCATTTTTTCACAATAATCTACTACTTTTGTCAACATCTGCATTCTGCATCAAGATATTCCGGACACTGCTAATAAATGTACACCCTATATATTTAAGGGCAATTTAAACATTTATCTGGTTACCTTTTGTGTCGTTCTTTGCATAGCTGTAACTTTGAGTGCGCTTGTCCCATTGTCTTTTGTAATCGAGATCTACAGTTGACCCGGCTTTTCTCTTTGATTTTGGATTCTTTGTTAAAAACAACAAGTTTGGCTATCGATACAGAACTATTTGGAATTAACGGATCTTTAATAGGCTTATTTAGTGAGTAGGTACTGGATTTCTATATACTATTTAGAATTGATTCATAAACCACCAATCTGTATATTTTTCTTATGTAACATTTTCGAATTTCGTGAGATAGGTATTCTATACTTTACATTGTTTGTACTTACCTGTCTTAACATGATAGTGATTTAAGTACGTGTATGAGTTTAAAAACAAAGAGTTTCTTTTACAAAACTTCTTTGTCAATTAAGCAAAAAAAGTTACAAAAGCAGCAAAAATATTAAAATAAAAAAAGAACATGGCAACCCTGGCAACACAAACCTTTTCTGATTATTTTAAGTAAAAAACAAAAAATATTAAAATTCTCGAAAAAATAAATCGATTCCCGAGAAAAAAGTCGTATCCATACTTTTGACAACAGCTGCATTAAGATATTCCGGACACTGATAATAACACCAATCAGTTTCATATTTTGTTTGCAAATTATATATAAATAAATACAACTTTGAACAGTATTGGGTGCCACTAGCATGAGATGGGGAACTGTGGAGTAAAAGAGAAGAGGCCTTTTGCACAGCAGTGGGACAGCAATGACTAAGAAAATAAAAAAGTATGTGGTTTGTAGCATGATACATGGCATAACAGAAGGAGGCCTTTGCCCAGTTTTAAGACACATAGTACATAACGTACATAAGTTATAAATAAAAAAAATTATGTAGCTTACAGAAAAATCTTCAAGTGGTCTCTTTTTCACACTTACCTTTAGGGAATATGAGGACAACATCAGTATGTTGTGTCGGTGTGGAGTGCAGCAGGAGTCTCCGAGGGTGTAACAGCTGAGCTCCCAGCTGTCCGGCCATCGGCAACCGCCTCCTCAACTCACGACCAGCTGTGGGGTTATGATACCCTGGTAGCTTACACTTTTTTACAGTATAGTATAACAGTATGGAATTTATATTTTGTTTTATAAGAGTAACAATAAATTCATTAATAAAACTTTGAAATACTTCTCATGCAATTTTATAATACTTTTATGGGTCAAAGTCAACTTCAGGGTGTATTAAAATTTTAATTAGAAAAATTAATTTTAATTAAAAAACCTAACCAATCAAAACCAGAACCTAATAATATTTAAAACTTAACTTAATAATAAAAAATCACAATGTTTATTATTTTAGAAATAATTTACATGTGGTAAGAAAATAAACATACCACTATCAAGTTTGTCTTTAGCAAATTCCGCAAAAGATCTGTGTTCTTGAGGTGTAGAATGGGAACTGCTTTCATAGTCGTCCTTGTCAGGGCTTCCTACGCCTCCGTCTTCGCCCTCCATGGTATATACCCTCGCTCTACACAAGAAAACAATACACAGACCGCACACAAAAGAACCACTTTCTTACATCATCGACCACAATACACGGCAATAAACACACAATTCAATATCTCATACAAAATGAATACACAATTCTAGGGCTCTAATTGAAAACTAACAAAGTTTCCAAACTTTTCCCGGCCGAAAAACAATGTTTTTAATTAATAAACAATTAAATTCTTGGGACACAATCACGAAGGAAATCCGCAATACTTGCTGCTTGCTGTCAGAATTCAAAATTGATTTTTGGCCGCCATTTTCATTTAACGGTGTTGCTATTATAAGTTGACACATTCCCTATACCTATATTGAGTGCTTGTATGGTAAATAACTTTTGAAAAACGAAGCTTTATCAAAGACATAAAAAGGGATTTATATTATGTCTGTGCTTTATATCAACATTTTAAAATATAGTAAAATAGCAAAACATAGTCAAGTGTAGTTAAGTAAAGTGACACGATAAAATGGTGCGGATTGGTAGCCCGACCAGAGGCCTACTATGTAAGTAGCGACAGGCTCGAGAAGCTGTCAAACGCGACATAGTGACATTAGAGCCATAGTAGTTCTGTCAATATGTCGCGTTTGACAGCTTCTCCTGCCTGTCGCTACTTACATTACTTATTATATAGTAGGCTTGCAGAGCAGACCAATAAAAAACCTCGTCTTATTGCGGAAATTAAATGGAACTAATTTTATTAGGGATTGTCATAGTCGTAAAAATATACACGTGGCGCCCCTAGAGCAGGTTTTTATTTCTTTGTTCAGGCTTTAATTCAAAAGTAATGAGGTGTGTATAATAAAATTAATTAAAGTGTAGCAATAATTGACAAGAACTGTCACACTTAATTAGATGGAATGGAATTGATCTAATAAGTCACGATATCTGTTTTTTATTCATGAAAGACTACTTTACCGTACGTAGTAGATCATGGGATCTTACTCCCTTCTTTTGGGAATATCTATTAAACTAGCAACATTATAATTTGACAACTAAAAGTGTGTTCTTAATATAATAACCACAAGTTTGGTAATGTTATAAACCATCTCGGACGGCGGATTGATATTTTCTTACTAATAAACTAATTTGCTCATAATATAAAACCATTTTCTATTGCCATTATACTATTTTACTTTAGTTAAAAGAAATTTTAGAAATAAACAAAATTTTTTTTCGTTCAAAATTTTTTTATATAAATTACGATCTTGGTTTCTGAACGAAGTTATATTCCATGCTTCGTTCACACTTTTGATTCCAATGGCTTGCTTTTATGCTAAAGTTCGCGCTGAAATACTTAAAAACCTCTTTAAAAATTCTATGCAAAAATTTTTGCAACAAAGAATAAAGATAACATGTGATTAATTATTTATGATTCTTGCAGTATTTCAGCGCGAACTTCATGCTTAGGTTCGCACTGAAATACTTAAAAACCTCTTAAAAATTCTACGCAAAAAAAATTTTTGCAACAAAGTATAAAAATAACGTGTGATTAATTATTTATGATTCTTGCAACAACAACTGCAGCAGATCTCTTCGAATCAAACATCGGTGAAGCTTGATTGGTCGTACCTTTTCGACACAAGCATAGGTCAATAAAAAAAATAAATAAAAAAAAAGCTCTTCGAATCAAAGTGATTTTGTAATAATCAATCATATAATTTTAAATTGAGCTATTTACCTACTATTATGACAGTGTTATTATCAAGTTATGTTTATGGTCAAGCTTTAAAGACTCATAAAACAAAAATAAATTAAAGCGCAGCGCAATCGGTCGGGGACGGACGGACGGAAGCGAGGCGGCTTGCTTGCATTTTAATCTAAGTCGGGCTTTCGCTGGGGCGAATTGAGTACACACCAAGCGAGCTACTCGGACAAGCGAGCGAGGCGGGCCGTCGTCGTCGTCGTCCGTGCGAGCGTGTGCGAATGCGAACAGCTCGCTCGGTATGTGCGCGATAAATCTGAATTCCGTTCGGTTTTTTTTTCGTCCGTGTGCTCCCAGTCACCAGTGTAAACGAGGCATGTAATTTGACAGAAGCTGCTGGACCATGATTGGTCGATCAAAGCAATCGCACAAAACTGGTAAAAAGTAGGATCGGATTTTTGAGTTTAATTAATTTGCGCGATATTTCGATTAGAACTGGACGTGTATAAACAAAAGATCAACAGTGACTTTCTCCTGTTATTTTAAGTGCACTCAGTACAGCACGATTTAGACGAAAGAAAATTCTGCGTCGTATTTATCAAGACCACCCCCAAGGTATGTTTGACCTTTCTTTGTACTCGAGTCTTAGTTGCGTTTTATGTTATTATGCGATCTAACCTTGGTAAAGGTCCTTAAATTTTTTGCCTAAAGGGCATTCGAATCAATCGGAATCGATTAAGACAGCTTGCGTGGTGTCTCTACGCAGTTTAAGCGACTTCGTTTTGGTCTACTTTCTAAACAGCTGTTATGTCGTCATAGGTGCCAGATCAGCTGTGTGGTGTTTATTTATTCCTTAAAAGGCATGTTATTTATCGAAGGCGAACGGGAAATTTGGTTTTTGCCGTTTCGCGCACTTCCTGCCCCTAAAATTACTAACTTTATCACTTCATTACTCAGTTACCTTGAAATGAGACTGGTAAAAAGTTAAACTATGGTTTGCAAGTTGTCACTAATGATGTAATCAGATATCTATAACACTAGGCAACACTCAAAATTTCCCGGGAAAAATTTATAGCGTATTTTATAGATAATCAGGTATCTAATATCAGAAAAATAATAATTTATTTCAATCACGTATAGAATAGGAAATAACTAAATTTCTTTTTATACGGAAATAAACGATCGCCTCAGTATGAAAGCCTTATAAATCAAATGTTAGATGCTTATAAAGAATTGGGTTGCAATATGTCATTAAAGATGCACTTTCTGCACTCGCATCTAGATTTTTTTAAAGAAAATCTAGGTGCAGTGAGCGATGAGCACGGTGAGCGCTTCCACCAAGATATTGCTTCAATGGAAAAGCGTTATCAGGGAAAATGGACCACTGCAATGCTTGCAGACTACTGTTGGTTTTTGATTAGAGAGACACCAACCTCTTCTTACAACAGACAGGCCAAAAGGACAAAAACTAGTTTATTTTTTATGTCTCAATAACACACTTACTTCGAAAAGTTGTTTAAATTAAAAATAAAATTCTCTTTAAAGCTATACGTGACTGGGATGTTTTATTTCCTGTTCTAAGTTTTCTATTGCATGGCGGTTCAGAATCACACAATCAGATCTCTGGGAAAAAATAAAAGATTTTTTTTGTTGCCTAGTGTAATTAATCTTGTAATATATAACTAGATTATTATCAGAATTATGTAAAATGTATAGTTAGTTATACAATAGAAATATTTAAACCTATCTGAGAAGTGACAATTCTTGCAACCAATTATATTCTTGTTCTAGATTTTGACATCAATTTCCTGTAGGCCTACTATGTAAGTAGCGACAGGCTCGAGAAGCTGTCAAACGCGACATAGTGACATTAGAACCATAGTAGTTCTGTCAATATGTAGCGTTTGACAGCTTCTCGAGCCTGTCGCTACTTACATAGTAGGGGGGCAGCTAAATAATTTATAATTAATTTTCTATTCTAGTTAGTATTATTTAAAGAAAATAATTATTTACCTATACTATGCTTACATTTGATGTGAAGTAATAATATAATTAATACCTAACTATTTACTATGAAGTAAGTTCCAACAATTATACAGAAATCTTCAGATTAATATTGACCTACATTAACTGTCATGGTGTATTATTAGAATCAAAGAGTATTTAAATAAGAGACGTAATATAAGGCAACCTGATTCTGTCAACACATTATGTGATTTTGCACATATTTTTGTTTTCCGTCAGTTTCCACCAATAGAGGCTGCATGACATTTGGAGCAATTACATCCCCGAGACAACCTTATATGTGGCTATACTAACTACCCAAAAACAATTTCTTTTTTACTCTATGATTATAATACACATTTAATGAAAATACTATCACTACATAGTATAAAATAAAGTCGCTTTCTCCGTCCCTATGTCCCTATGTCCCTCCCTTTGTACACTTAAATCTTTAAAACTACTCAACGGATTTTGATGCGGTTTTTTTTAATAGATAGAGTGATTCAAGAGGAAGGTTTATATGTATAATACATGCATAATATACTGAAGGATAACCCACAATAACCATTTTCCCGTGCGGAGCCGGGGCGGGTCGCTAGTTAATATATAAATACTATTTTTTATCTTCATTTTAATGAGGCTTTAGTCTTACTTGCCAGCCTCATAGATTTAGTCAGCAGTTAGTTCTATGAATAAAGTGAAAACATCTCAAACTAGGCTATCTGACCCCAAACTAGGCAGAGTCCGTACTGTGGGTGTCAGACAGTTTATACATCATAAAGTCACATATTTATATAATTTGTTTCTTTGTGTACTATCTGGTGAGGATCGCGGGAAGCCGCTGAATGCGGGCAGCACGAGACCGATTGTTGTGGAGATCTTTGGGGGAGGCCTTTGTCCAGCAGTGGACTTCTACAGGCTGAGATGATGATGATGATGATTGATGATGAATTGTGCAGATGTCGGTGGGGTGGGATAGTCTGCCGCTGCTGCCTCTACGGTGCATCTTGGAGCACCTCAGTTTCGAAGATGCCCTCTCCGCCATGTCAGTCTGCCGCCATTGGAGGAACGCCATGATTGTTTATGAAGGACACAGGTGAATGCAGTATTTGGTTTGATTTAATCGCTAAACTTCAGTGGCAATGGGCTGGGCACATTGCGCGTAGAACCTACGGCCGTTGGGGCAGAAAGGTTCTTGAATGGCGACCGCGCGCCGGAAGACGTAGTGTGGGCAGGCCCCCCACGAGGTGGACCAACGATCTGGTGAGGGTCGCGTGAAGCCGCTGGATGCGGGCAGCGCAGGACCGATCATTGTGCAGATCCTTGGGGGAGGCCTTTGTCCAGCTGTGGGCGCCTTTCGGCTGAGATGATGATGATGTTGATTTGAATGATACGAAAGTATGGTTATTATTATTAGATGCTTTGGCACGACACAAAATGTTTAATGTTACGTATTGTTAGAAATATATTATATTTTTTTTAAGTAGAAAGTGCATAAGATGTATAGAACACGATGTGATGCGATCCTGTGGAGTTTCTTTGGTGGGTTCTTTTCTTCTCCACAGCAGCGCAATAACCTGCCAATACTGTTTAAACTAATATCATCATTCATCACCATTATTCCTAATTCTAATGCTAATAATTCCTTATTAAAGATTTGGACTGTTTGACGTAGAAGTGTAATCTAAAGCCTGAAAAATTATAAACATGCTCTGGTGACACTTGTACAAAAAAATAATTAAAATTAGTACCATTGAAGTTCCGCAATATGGCAAGGTAGTATTATTTTATTGGTCAGGATTTGTACATCATACCAACGACAAATTTATCATCTCTTTCTAGGATCATATTTTCATTGTGTTTACATAGTGCTGTGAGCTGTCCTATTTTTGAAGCGTTCATGTTTTTGTATCTGATAAAGTACTATATTTGTAGTTAGAGGTAAAATATGTAGTTCTTTTTGCATAGAGCAGGACACCTGTAAAACTCACTGATTTCCTTATTGTATTGTTATAATATAAATATGTACCTATGGTTATTGCATATTTATACGCCTTGCTTTGCTTACAGGGAGCTATTAAATCTGCGAGCGAAACACGCAGATCGCAACTTGTTCCTAGCACTATTGTTTAAGAAAAACGTGCGTCGCCTACACATCCGCGTGGACTGCAGCGGCCCACAGCTGGACAAGTTCTTCAACACAGTCCTGCCTGAGTGAGTAGTTTTTTTATTACACCATACACTTACTATCCATCCATCCACCTATCGATACACATAACATACCCATTGGTATGAAGATAAATTACTGTTCTTAGTCTACTGTGCTTCTACATAAACACACCTTTGACACACACACACACACACACACACACACACACACACACACACACACACACACACAGACACACACACACACACACACACACACACACACACATACACACACCCACACACACACACCCATATACACAAAAAGATACTCCAATACCAAACAAGATTTTCAGCTAATTAAATATAAAGAAATTTGTTGGTGTTGCCAACATCATACATTAAAGATTTGAAAGAGGCAGTAGAGGTTAATAGCATGATTAAAGTGTCATCACTAAACTACAAGATAATCACCATCATTGTTAAATTATGTATTACCATGCAAGCTGTAAATCACATCCTAGCTATGTGTCTGTTGTGTAAGTTAATTACACTGAGAAATTATGATCTACGCTATTTATGCAACATGCATAAATCAACATGAATATACGGCTTAGCTAACTAGGAGAAAGTTGAACTAATTGTGACTAGTTTAAATTAAAACTAATATTTTTCAATGAACGTTTGATGTACGTACATTAGTAAGCAGATGCAGCTGAAATTTATGCCCCTACTGCTATTGGATATAGGCGTTTTAAAATTGTCCAGCTGCATGTGCTTTTTACTGTAAAGACTAAACAGAAAATTAAAACATCATGCCCTGGGGACGCCACGTGTTTTTAGTGAATTTCAGTCGGAAAAAGAAAAAATCCCACATTATTATTAAATCTTACACAAATATAATGTATTCATAGTCTGCGAGTCTCTAATTACATGTCCCCTTTTTGACAATATCTCCACTGATCTTAGCCCAGAAATCCGATGTGAGGTGTTATTAAGGACAATAACATTAAATAATCTTACCTAACTGTGTATGTTTCAGATTCTTCGATTCAGTGAATCTGAAAGAGATATTATTCATTGGACCAAGTTTTTCACAACACAACCACACTCTCCCACCAGCTAAAATAAAGAGGTTAGTCAAACAAAATACTCAATTCTTTATTGAATACCATATCTGTTATTAGCTTATCAAGTTTTTAAACTTCCTAATAGGACACGACCTTGTATTCCTACTGATTTGTAAAAGTTTATGAACTTGAAACAAGTTTTTTAGCTAATAATTAAGCTATGATGATGATGATGATGGGTCTGTACATCCTGAACGTGTGATCATTTTTTTGAGTTCTGTGATTAAAGAATGTCTCTTAGTTCAGATTGCCTCTTGGCATAAGCCTCCTCTAACGCCCTCCATTGCGCTGTCTCGCGCAACCCTTCTCCAATGAACCCCTGCTGTCAGTTTAAGGTCGTCTTCCCATCTCATGGGTTGGCGGCCTCTGTTTCGTTTTCCATCTCTGGGATACCAGTCAGATACTTTTTTGCTCCACTTATCTTGGGGGCTTCTTATTAAATGGCCGGTCCACCTCAACTAAGCTATAGAAGTGGTTTTATCTAAGAAGCTACGGTGGCTTAAGAGCAGTATTTTTATATTTCATTTTTATTTTTCAGGATAGTAACAGAATGTTTAGTGTTCAAACACTCGCACTGCCTGACCAAGTTTGCGATGCTCGGCTGCGTTTTGGACGTGGCGAATGAAAACGACAGATTCAATATGGTAAGTTGTTATTTCTCCACGACTGTAAAAGAAAGAGTTATTGAGGTTGGCCTGTGTGTGAAACAGAAAGTGCGTTGTTACGATTTTAACTTGATGATAGCGGTATCGATGGATAGCTTTTTGTAGTGTTGCACTACATATATTACAGATTTTAACAAATGAATTATCGTTGACTTAGTCTTTGGAAAGAAAACCGAATATATTTTTGACATCCCTTCAAATCCGGTGAATCATGAGTGGTTAGCTGTTTCTGGTTTGATGCTCCGCGTTAAACTCTGATGTCATTGGAATGTAAGGACCACCCTTGCATTTCAATGATCCCGTGACAAGACAAGACTACTGAATACGTTCAATACGGATACAGGAAATGACTAAAGACAACAAAATGTAACTGAAGAATTCCTATTATTACTAAAGACTAGGCAGGCTATATAATGCGCATTAAACCCTTTGTCTTTCCTCTAAGGGATAAATAAACATAAAAAAATATACGTTGCTTAGAACACTTAAAAACAAATATAATGAAAGATATTATCCTAAATTCGTGGTTGACATCTCCTTCCTTATTATTTTTAATGCTATGTAAGTTGTCGAAGACTTTTTTCGTTTCCGCGAAAAATCACTAGGAATATTGCTTAAAACCCTTGACCAAGTCCATTCAGTGGGCCCGATTCTACATTATTACGCTCTAACTTTAAGAACCATATGTCCTTTTCACGTTCTTAAGAACGAAAAGGGACAGGTGATTGCCAACCTACATTTAGACATGTCAAACATCGATTTTACGCGTAATTTAGCAGGAATTTAAAAACATCCCGACTAAATTAAGCTGCATTTGACAGCTACGCTGCTTATTTAAAATATCATTCATTCAAAATTAAATTCATTCATCTTCCCATCCTTTTAGATTCCCACATGAATGAAAAGACCAACAATTAAAATTTAGAGATTTTAGCGGCTACGGCAGGATTGAGCCCAGTATTTGCTTAGCGGTCACTTACACTCATGATCAACTATTGTCGTGTGAATGGTTCCAGAAGGATCAGATGGAGTGCTACTCGTTACCTCTGACGTGGAGCAACCAGCCCTCGCCGGCCGACAACATTCTGTCCAGCTCCAACGCCGGCCACATGCCTTTCTCTAATATACAAGTGAGTTTATAAAAAAATATCTTTTTTATTTGTTAGTTTTTATCTGTATGTCACCGTAAAATTGTAAATACCGTCAGATTGTAATCTATCTCGCGAGATTGTAATCTATCGAAGTAAAACCGTCAAATTGTGAAACGGAACGCACCTCGCGCGCTTATTGGTTGAACAGCATATGCCCCGCGCCACCATATTTGTTTGTTAATTCGTTTGTTTAACCACAGGTCGGACACTCCATACAGCAAACGCGTTTTGACAACCTACTGCTTTTTGAGTAAAAACTGAATATCAATTATAAGTAAAACACTGAAACGCTGTATAAAACACCCCTGAACGATGTGAACAGAGTCAGAGTGGGGAACTAATTTTAATGCGGGGGGGTGAGTGTCCTTTCTGTACGGGTTAGTACTATTATGTTCTTCTGTGCTTTAACTGTCCCCGCAACATGAAGTGCTATGACAAAAGATTGTGGCACATTTAACTGTCAAAAAGTTGCGAGAAACCCGCCATATTGAAATATCCTCCAATAGGATAAGAGAATACGCACGACAAAATAATGTCTGCCGTGTAGAAATAATAAAACTATACTTTAGTACATGTAAACACACATACATTTACATACACACACCCACACAAACATAGAGTGTAACTTTACAAGCGCACAATATTTTTAGGGATGAACCTAACCGAATCCATGAAACTGAACAATTTTCCCTGAAATAGCCTGAAATATAAAAAAAACACGACATGTTTCTCAGTTTTGTTATTGTAGGTGCGAAAGAGTATAGCTGAACACAAAAATACAAGTTTTGAAAAAAAAATCCGTCTGTCTGTCTGTCTGTCTGTCTGTTTGTCTGTTTGTACACGCTAAACTCTGAAACTACTGGACGGATTTTAATGAACCTTTACAATAATATAGCTAACACATAAGCTACTTTTTACCGCGGGAAAATACTTCTTTCCCACGGGAAAACGTTAACGCGCGCGGAAAGTTAGTTTAATAATATTTTGCAGCACATATCGGTGAACTACTCAATGCTGAGCACGGAGTCCCTAGAGACGCTGTCGGCGCTGCCCCTGCTGAGCCTGCTGAGCGCGCACATCACGGGGCGGGCGCGCGCGCTGCCACACATCGACTGGGACCTGCTCGCGCACACCTACACCAACGGACTCGACGTGGCGCTCAACATCGTGAGTCAAACTACTTGTATGCAGTATGCACCCATCAATTTACCAACGGCAAAATAAGTTTGTAATAAACGAACACGGAATCTCTAGGCAAACTTGACTTTTAAGTTCGGAAACTTTCGTTTCGATACAACACGTATGCAGCGACGAATTTACCAACAGCAAAATAAGTTTGTAAAAGCAAAACGAACATGGAATCTTCAGACAAACTTAACTGTTCAGTTGAGAAACTTTTTTCTCTATACAACACGTATTCAGCGATGAATTGACCAACAGCAAAATAAGTTTGTAATAAACAAACGAATGTGTTTTCACTAGACAAACTTAACCTTCAGTTGAGAAACTGCCGTTTTCGTATAAAACATAGGCGGCGATGAGTTTAGCAAGAGGAAAGTAAGTTGGTAATGAACAACTGAGCACGGAGCAATTTACCAACGGCGAAATAAGTTTGTAATAACAAACACGGATTCTCTAGACAAACTTGACTTTTCAGTTAGGAAACTTTCGTCTCGATACAACACGCATGCGGCGACGAATTTCCCAACAGCAAAATAAGTTTGTAGTAAACAAACGAACACGGATTCTCTATATAAACTTGACTTTTCAGTTAAGAAACTTTCGTCTCGATAGGAACCTTTTGTCTCGATACAACACGTATCCAGCGATCAATTTAAAATAAGTTTGTAATAATCAAAAGAACACGGATTCTCTAGGTTAACGTCAAAATCCACACGTTAAGCAAGCAAGCGTTTTGCGTACATTATAGGGACTCTGTTAAACAAATAGAGTATAATGACTTTCGTTGTTTTCAGATCGAGTTCCCCGCGCGTCGCTTCGACGAGGTGATCGCTAACGTGCTAGTGGAGGGACTTACGCTGGTCTCACTCAAGGTCTTCTTCTGCAAAACTGTAAGGACACTCCCATTATAAATCACACAATCACTTGTAATTCATTGTCATCATTAGCGGCCTGCGGCAGTCCACTGCTGGACATAGGCCTCTCCCAAGGCGCGCTATGTCACCAAAGGGATCAATGCGCTATTGTACGACGCGCTAAATCTTGAACCTGTTACAAATCAATGAAGACAAACAACATTTTTTAATTATTTTTTGTTTCAGCTACACGTGGGTTTGATAGACCACCTGGTGCGACACTACAAGCGATCGCTGCGAGAGGTGGTGTGGGCAGACAGCCCGCGACACCCCTACATGCACCAGCGCGGCACTAGGTTCATCACACACACACACACGCGCGGACCTAGGGTACGTGGTGTGGGCAGACAGCCCGCGACACCCCTACATGCACCAGCGCGGCACTAGGGTCATCACACACACACACACGCGCGGACCTAGGGTACGTGGTGTGGGCAGACAGCCCGCGACACCCCTACATGCACCAGCGCGGCACTAGGGTCATCACACACACACACACGCGCGGACCTAGGGTACGTGGTGTGGGCAGACAGCCCGCGACACCCCTACATGCACCAGCGCGGCACTAGGGTCATCACACACACACACACGCGCGGACCTAGGGTACGTGGTGTGGGCAGACAGCCCGCGACACCCCTACATGCACCAGCGCGGCACTAGGGTCATCACACACACACACGCGCGCGGACCTAGGGTACGTGGTGTGGGCAGACAGCCCGCGACACCCCTACATGCACCAGCGCGGCACTAGGGTCATCACACACACACACACGCGCGGACCTAGGGTACGTGGTGTGGGCAGACAGCCCGCGACACCCCTACATGCACCAGCGCGGCACTAGGGTCATCACACACACACACACGCGCGGACCTAGGGTACGTGGTGTGGGCAGACAGCCCGCGACACCCCTACATGCACCAGCGCGGCACTAGGGTCATCACACACACACACACACACACACACACACACGCGCGGACCTAGGGTACGTGGTGTGGGCAGACAGCCCGCGACACCCCTACATGCACCAGCGCGGCACTAGGGTCATCACACACACACACACGCGCGGACCTAGGGTACGTGGTGTGGGCAGACAGCCCGCGACACCCCTACATGCACCAGCGCGGCACTAGGGTCATCACACACACACACACGCGCGGACCTAGGGTACGTGGTGTGGGCAGACAGCCCGCGACACCCCTACATGCACCAGCGCGGCACTAGGGTCATCACACACACACACACGCGCGGACCTAGGGTACGTGGTGTGGGCAGACAGCCCGCGACACCCCTACATGCACCAGCGCGGCACTAGGGTCATCACACACACACACACGCGCGGACCTAGGGTACGTGGTGTGGGCAGACAGCCCGCGACACCCCTACATGCACCAGCGCGGCACTAGGGTCATCACACACACACACACGCGCGGACCTAGGGTACGTGGTGTGGGCAGACAGCCCGCGACACCCCTACATGCACCAGCGCGGCACTAGGGTCATCACACACACACACACACACACACGCGCGGACCTAGGGTACGTGGTGTGGGCAGACAGCCCGCGACACCCCTACATGCACCAGCGCGGCACTAGGGTCATCACACACACACACACGCGCGGACCTAGGGTACGTGGTGTGGGCAGACAGCCCGCGACACCCCTACATGCACCAGCGCGGCACTAGGGTCATCACACACACACACACGCGCGGACCTAGGGTACGTGGTGTGGGCAGACAGCCCGCGACACCCCTACATGCACCAGCGCGGCACTAGGGTCATCACACACACACACACGCGCGGACCTAGGGTACGTGGTGTGGGCAGACAGCCCGCGACACCCCTACATGCACCAGCGCGGCACTAGGGTCATCACACACACACACACGCGCGGACCTAGGGTACGTGGTGTGGGCAGACAGCCCGCGACACCCCTACATGCACCAGCGCGGCACTAGGGTCATCACACACACACACACGCGCGGACCTAGGGTACGTGGTGTGGGCAGACAGCCCGCGACACCCCTACATGCACCAGCGCGGCACTAGGGTCATCACACACACACACACACACACACACGCGCGGACCTAGGGTACGTGGTGTGGGCAGACAGCCCGCGACACCCCTACATGCACCAGCGCGGCACTAGGGTCATCACACACACACACACGCGCGGACCTAGGGTACGTGGTGTG
The DNA here is from genome assembly GCA_948473455.1 of Teleiodes luculella. Lineage (NCBI taxonomy): Eukaryota > Metazoa > Arthropoda > Insecta > Lepidoptera > Gelechiidae > Teleiodes > Teleiodes luculella. The sequence continues at coordinate 7,714,087 of OX419606.1, forward strand.
GGCAGACAGCCCGCGACACCCCTACATGCACCAGCGCGGCACTAGGGTCATCACACACACACACACGCGCGGACCTAGGGTACGTGGTGTGGGCAGACAGCCCGCGACACCCCTACATGCACCAGCGCGGCACTAGGGTCATCACACACACACACACGCGCGGACCTAGGGTACGTGGTGTGGGCAGACAGCCCGCGACACCCCTACATGCACCAGCGCGGCACTAGGGTCATCACACACACACACACGCGCGGACCTAGGGTACGTGGTGTGGGCAGACAGCCCGCGACACCCCTACATGCACCAGCGCGGCACTAGGGTCATCACACACACACACACGCGCGGACCTAGGGTACGTGGTGTGGGCAGACAGCCCGCGACACCCCTACATGCACCAGCGCGGCACTAGGGTCATCACACACACACACACACACACACACACGCGCGGACCTAGGGTACGTGGTGTGGGCAGACAGCCCGCGACACCCCTACATGCACCAGCGCGGCACTAGGGTCATCACACACACACACACGCGCGGACCTAGGGTACGTGGTGTGGGCAGACAGCCCGCGACACCCCTACATGCACCAGCGCGGCACTAGGGTCATCACACACACACACACACACACACACGCGCGGACCTAGGGTACGTGGTGTGGGCAGACAGCCCGCGACACCCCTACATGCACCAGCGCGGCACTAGGGTCATCACACACACACACGCGCGCGGACCTAGGGTACGTGGTGTGGGCAGACAGCCCGCGACACCCCTACATGCACCAGCGCGGCACTAGGGTCATCACACACACACACACGCGCGGACCTAGGGTACGTGGTGTGGGCAGACAGCCCGCGACACCCCTACATGCACCAGCGCGGCACTAGGGTCATCACACACACACACACACACACACACGCGCGGACCTAGGGTACGTGGTGTGGGCAGACAGCCCGCGACACCCCTACATGCACCAGCGCGGCACTAGGGTCATCACACACACACACGCGCGCGGACCTAGGGTACGTGGTGTGGGCAGACAGCCCGCGACACCCCTACATGCACCAGCGCGGCACTAGGGTCATCACACACACACACACACACACACACGCGCGGACCTAGGGTACGTGGTGTGGGCAGACAGCCCGCGACACCCCTACATGCACCAGCGCGGCACTAGGGTCATCACACACACACACACACACACACACACGCGCGGACCTAGGGTACGTGGTGTGGGCAGACAGCCCGCGACACCCCTACATGCACCAGCGCGGCACTAGGGTCATCACACACACACACGCGCGCGGACCTAGGGTACGTGGTGTGGGCAGACAGCCCGCGACACCCCTACATGCACCAGCGCGGCACTAGGGTCATCACACACACACACACGCGCGGACCTAGGGTACGTGGTGTGGGCAGACAGCCCGCGACACCCCTACATGCACCAGCGCGGCACTAGGGTCATCACACACACACACACACACACACACGCGCGGACCTAGGGTACGTGGTGTGGGCAGACAGCCCGCGACACCCCTACATGCACCAGCGCGGCACTAGGGTCATCACACACACACACGCGCGCGGACCTAGGGTACGTGGTGTGGGCAGACAGCCCGCGACACCCCTACATGCACCAGCGCGGCACTAGGGTCATCACACACACACACACACACACACACGCGCGGACCTAGGGTACGTGGTGTGGGCAGACAGCCCGCGACACCCCTACATGCACCAGCGCGGCACTAGGGTCATCACACACACACACACACACACACACACGCGCGGACCTAGGGTACGTGGTGTGGGCAGACAGCCCGCGACACCCCTACATGCACCAGCGCGGCACTAGGGTCATCACACACACACACGCGCGCGGACCTAGGGTACGTGGTGTGGGCAGACAGCCCGCGACACCCCTACATGCACCAGCGCGGCACTAGGGTCATCACACACACACACGCGCGCGGACCTAGGGTACGTGGTGTGGGCAGACAGCCCGCGACACCCCTACATGCACCAGCGCGGCACTAGGGTCATCACACACACACACACACACACACACACACACACACACACACACCGACACACGCACGGAGACCTAGGGTACACTCACTATGGACTATTCTTCTGTTCTTTCAATAACGAACGAAATACTAGTGCACGTCTATAACTTACTTTACAGTACATTTAAGCTCGAAGGCCCAAAACCCATTATTGATCATTTAGTTTGAGTAATTATTGAATGATGAATTTAAGTCATGTAAATTGGACAAAATGGTAAATATAAGAAATTTTTCTCTCAACTCAGCGTCAAAGCAGAATACTAAACGGCATTATGACATCTGTACATGCACATTTACAATAATACTTGTATTGTTTCAGATGAACGCGTACAACATCAACCCGTTCATAATGTTGTGTTGGCAATGCGTCAACCTCAGGAGACTTGTAGTGCACGGTAAGTCTTCAATCTTAATTCATCAAAATTAGTCCCTAAAATGTATGTACGTAAATATCTGTAACAATATTGCAAAGAAAAAAAATTTGATTATTTGTTTGCATTGAATAGGCTCTGAAACTACTGAACATATGTAAAACTTTAAATGTAAACTGTAACTTAATACAAAGATAGAATATACCTTGGGAAAGGACATAGGCAGGGGGGTTCCACTCGTGAGAATAGGTATGACGGGCGAAATATCGCCCCGGCCGATGAAAGGCAGGGCTAGCTACATCAGTACGCGAACAGTCGCCGGGCGCGCGTGACGCGTCGTTATTACGCGCCGCTCCGCTCGCTCAAATTACGAAAATGACTTCACAACAATACGACAAATGCTGATGTGTTTATGGATGCAAAAATAAAAGGAAAAGGACTGGATCAGATGTCTTTTTTAGATCTCTTTTCTTGTCCTCATAATTTTCTCTGACAAACCTACAGTAACATTATGACGTATTTTCATAAACTAAAGTACTTACCTACCTACTGACGAGAAAATATAGTTTGCAAACATTATAATACGAGTAATACTATTACTTAGTAAATAGTAGTAGCATTGGTTTATTTGAACCATCATTTGTTTGAGTAAAAGGTAGGTACCTTATAGGTTAATAAATCAGATGTTTTATTTTCTCAAAGCCGACAGCCCTAAAGGTGTTAGTAGAGTGGCAAAAGAGATAGCGCAACGCGAGAGAAAGAGATGCAGCAACTTCGTTTTTTCGCCTAGCGCCGTGCGATCTGAATTGCACTTTATTATAACGGAGATAGGGTTGCAATTTATTTGAATTATGTCGCCTAGTGGAGCTTCTGTAGGGACTACTATTTGGTATTCTGTGACATAGGCTGCCTTTTACTGTGTGAAAATTCTCCATTCCCTCGAGAAAAACTGTCAACGCGGGCGGAGCCGCGAGGCGGAAAGCTAGTTTATTTTATTTATTGGCTTTATAATGTCTCGGTTAATACGGAAAAACAACTATAAAATGCATTCGTCTTCGACTTTATGTTGAGGGTACAAGGTTAAAATTAAGGTGGCAATATAGTGGCCACTGCCTTGTAAAGGTTTAACCTCGTGTCAAACATCCATCCTTAGAGTATAAATAGAAAAAAATCTGGGAGGGATAGAGTACGCTTAATCGAGTATGAACCGTAAGCACGGATATGAACAGTTCGAATATCTTCAGCGCGTTCGTTTAGTATCAAATGGTTATTTTCCCGGTGAAATTAAGAAATTTAATAGAAGAACATTTTGAAATGTGCAGTGATAAGTTGCAAATATGACTCGAGGAACAAATCAAAAAAGAAAAATGTTATTGATTTCACCGCCCATACAAAATCTGCCAAAATTTGCTTACGCTTGACATAAAGGCAGCGGAGCGATGCGCATGCTCTATGTATATTTATTCCCTAAGCATCAATCACATGTGCAGGCTACTGGATCTGGCACTACGACTTCCTGGGCCTAGTGCGCCTGCGCCGCGGCCTGCAGCAGCTAGAGGTGTCCGCTATCTACGACCGGCGCCAGCGCTCCGTGGGAGACCTCCGCCTGCCGCCCACCAGCGCCATACGCGTCTTCAGCACAGACCTGCCGTGTACACTCAACGACAAATTCATCAAGGTAATAGGACTTTTTAATACAGTTGCTCAAAAAGTGGCGTATTGCAGGGTTGTATAGCGTTCGGGAAGTGGGCTATTACACACTCGTGCTTTTTTTTTACCTTTCCCGCACTCGTGCGTTCTCTTTCCCAACTTTCAAAATAATGCCTATTAAAAAGAAAAACCAACCATGAAGTTTTTACTAAAAATTTCATAAATTTTTTTATGATTCATGCAAACACGTATATTTCTAAAAAGGAGCTACTAATTTGTTTCAATATCAGATTTAATGATTTGATTAAATGAGTTAGGTTAGGTTTCATCATTTCATCACATTAAATTTCATTTTCATTTCATATATATATACATATATCAATATAAACATTCTACTAAAGACTTGGCTGTATAGGCATAGTTCTCTTTGCATACCAGACTGGGTGAAGAAAAAAAGTTAGTTAAGTTTATTGTGTTTTTATTATTTTATATTTTATTAAATTGCTTCATTTTTTCGCAACTGTATTAAAAATAGTCGTTCAGTACACGTGCGGAATGTTCGGCTGCGCCTCGGCTCGGGTACACATTTGTCGGAACTCTTTGCAATGACAGCCTTTCCGCACTTGTAATGAAATATACTATTCTGACAGCTTGAAAAACAAAACGAGCGTCCTTTAAGATTTTCATAGTCATATATAGCGTCATCGTTAGTAAATGAGAATAGTGAGATTTATTGTAGACTTGTCACGCCCGCGGCTCGCCTAGGTCCTGGAGGGTGGAGGGAAAAAAAACTTGGAAGGATGTTAAAACCCGACCAAAGAAATAAGAAACCTGCTCTGGGGGCGCCACCTGCATATTTTTACGAAAATGACAACAATTTCCCTTATAAAATTAGTTCCATTGAAATTCCGCAATATGGCGAGGTTTCTTATTTCTTTGGTTGGGCTTTAAATAACCTCATTTCGGTGCACTTTCTTGTCTATCCCAAAATTATTATTTATCTATTTACTCTCACATGCGTATAGGTTGGCTGGAAGAGATCACTGTGTAGAGATAAGCTCGCCTTTGCTATAAACTTTCTGTAAATTGTTGTTTTTCAAGTGTGCAATAAAGTATGTACGAGTATATATAAATTCCTTTCTAGTTTTTTTCCCTCCATCTAAGGCCGGTTCGCACAGTATTGCGGGCTGCCAGTCTCTTCCCAAGCAGATGTTAAGAAAAAAAAAATTCGTTTATTTTCCTTTAACAACAAAACTTAACATTACAATTACAATTGGTATTCTCTAGTAAGCATGAACTGCCTGTATCAGAGAATACCACTCTTCTTCCACACCTATCGAGGATATTTTCGATACCTACTAATTATATATCTATTACAATATTACAGAAATAAACGTAGAAATAAAAATTAGAATAAATAAAAGTATAATTAGACAAAGTGTGTGTGTGTGTGTGTGTGTGTGTTTTTTCAACAGATGACGCCTGTTAATGATGCCTGTTGTAGATGTTAATTGTGTTGTTGTTTCCCGCTGCCAGGAGGTGAACTCGTACGTGTCGTTCCCGTGGGCCCCCTTGCAGTGGTCCCGCCTGCACCCCGCGCTGTCCCCGCGCGCCTCCGCCACCCACCGCGCGCACTATGTACTCACTGAGCTCGCACACGGGTAAGCAACACACTACACTACACTACACCACAGAATACGAGTACCAAATAGTAGTCCCTACAGAAGCTGCACTAGGCGACATAATTCATATAAATTGCAACCCTAGCTCCGTTATAATAAAGTGCTATTCAGATCGCACGGCGCTAGGCGAAAAGAAGTAGTTGCTGCATCTCTCTCTCTCGCGTATTGCGCCACTCTACTAACACGTTTAGGGAATGGGGAATTGGTCCTGGGTCGGCCCGAGACCGCTCGGCCGGGCGGTAGGTAGTTATAGCGCGCAAGTACATGGAGTGACGGAGGCCTGTCACTACACACTAAACCACCACAGTAAATCTACTGTGTTGGTGTAGTACATCGAATGCATATGCGTAAACTTGCTCCACTGACTTGTAATGTATGGAACTGTATAGGACAGGACACATTGACGCGCACATCTACGTTACGCAAGCGGTGTGTCCTGTCTCATACAGTTCCATACATTACAAGTCAGTGGTACGTGCAGGTTTACGCATATGCATCCGGTGTACTCCTGCCTTAAGACCACTCCTGCCAATCTTCTAAGTTATGTCAAAATGTGACATACTGAATGAATAAATGAATGATATTTTTAAAGCCTGACCAAAGTAATAAAAACCTGCTTTGGGGCGCCGCATGAATATTTTTGTCTTTATGGCAACAATTTCCCTTATAAAATTAGTTCCATTGAAATTCCGCAATATGGCGAAGATTTTTATTTCTCTGGTCGGGCTTTATTTGAATGATATAGTGATGGACAAAAATCAATATTTTAATTACGTGAAAACGGGATAGACGGTTTTTCAATGTCAAATTTTTATAATGCAGGTTTGTGCAACGAGATTAGGAGAATACTTGATGCAGATAATATTATACCATGATATCACCAATTTGTAATATTATTGCTACTTAATAGGTCAATTCAGACTCTTTAACTTGTTTTCCAGTTAAGAAAATTAACTTTATTTTGTTTGTTTCTGTGTAGCGAGGACGCGCTTTGAATTCTTTCGGACCAGATCAAAATTCGCTCGCAATAATAACAAGAAACAACGAACAACTCGAAGAAATTTTTACTTAAAGAAATCTTCACTCTTCCAAACGAAGAACACAAGAGATCTTAAGAACGAACAAAGAAACGTGAGTCTTAACTATATTTAGTTAAGGTCGAATTCATAAAGTCATCCATATATATTATACCGCCAAATAAAATTATTTTAACTGACGTTGATTCGAAAATTTATAAAATTTATTCTTAGGAAATATAGGTTATTGATGTCGCAATTATTAGGGCAATTTGAAAATGGATGACTTTACAAATTCGACATACATAAATACAATCTGAATAATTGTATGAGCAAGCTCTTTATATACCTGTATAAATAAAGGTATAGGTTCCAAAAAAGTTAACTAAATCTCAAGAACAATAATTTCAAACAGTATTTTCTACAAACGATAAAAACTGTGCAAAAGAATGGTTCTTATATGGCAAAGTGAGATAAATATTACTGCTAGTTTACTGATTTGGCGTACTTGCATTTTGTTCTCGTTGAAACACAAAGGGAAGAATTTTAAAATTTTCTAATTTAAAGATCATCCGTTATTATGCAAGCCAAATAAAAATAATTTAATAAAATGTATTGATCTGTGAAATAAATACAAAAACAACTAGAATAGATCGAACTTTGTCGTATAGAAACCTTTTTACTAAATATTACACTGTTTGTATTTAACACGCTATAAATGCCATCTACAATAGTTGTCAAGCAAGTATCTATTTGCTTGAAATTACTGCCTTATTTTACCACCGATGATTATGATGTTTTCCACATTAGTACTCCAAGCACCAACAGATGGCGTTAGTGCATGTTAATTTAAATTTTGGCGGTATTTTAAAAGTTCGTTGTAGGTGTACAATAAAATTAAATAATCTTTATTGCACGCAAGATAAAGCAATAAAACCCTGAAGTACGATAGTATTTTTGTTGTTGTTGTCTCCATTCTTTTATTTGTATTTCGATCAAATCAAAGCCTGGAGCATCTTGTCTTCAAACGGGATATTTTCTGCAAAGAATGAAAAAAAAATTCGAACATGTCAACGTATTATGGGTTCAGTAATTGTTAGCTATGCTAGCTAAAGTAAAAAAAATATGATTATCAATGTTTAGTCTATCATATTCAGTTCACTGATCGGTAATTCACATTTTCTGAAGTAATTTTTAGTCTATTGTTGGATTGTTTATTTTTATTGTGTTTGGTTGTAAAGGCTACGATGACTCTTGTCTTTTATTTCAAGAAATAAATAAAATTTAACCACGTTGCCAGCGACATCTAACTGTAAGTTTTGTAAGTTTTTGTAACAGTATCACTTGTTTTGTATTTACACGCCATCTATTGGTACTTGTCGGGAAAACTCTTCCTATATACACTGTAAAGTTGTATGGCATCAAAAATATGTTACCATCAAGACAAGTTGCCATGTAACTTTGAATGAGAATTCGTGTATTGTCTCTCAGTAGTCACACATTGTTTTTTTTTTCTGTGATCGAATATAACAAAATTTCATGACAAAGACAAGAATTGACTACTAGTAAAATATGAAACTTAAGGTTTTGGTAGAATTTATAAGAAAAAAATATGTATTTGTTTATAGTATTCATTATTTAGTAAGAAATATATATTCTATGATAGGATAAAGTTTATAGGAACAGTATCGATCAATAATTGATTATTATTTCAATGATCATCAATTTGATCACTTAGTATGAGCATTTGGATATGCGTATGATGGCCTAAAAAGAACGAAATGAGGAATATTAAAAAGACAACGTAAGAACCTGCTAGTCACAGGAATATTTAAGACAATTTGCTTTAATTTTGTTATCAAATAAAAGTTCCTCGATTTATTTCATTGATATTATACCTATATACTAGCATTTCCCTCGAAGCTATTCCGGCGTTGCTTTTTGTCTTTTCCAGTAAGAATATAAATTTTCCCGCCAACGACTATCCATACTTTACTCAAATCCGTTTATCAACAAAATGGTTAGTCTTATTATAAAACAAACCGAAATATTTAAATACTTTCCCATTTATAATACAAGTGAGTTGCGAAAGTATAGGTTTGTTTCAGCTGAACGGATATGAATAAATTTGGTAGATACTCGCGGCAAAATTGGAATAGCAAACGATATATTTTTAAATAATTGCCATCATTTGAACACCAAGTTTTGTTTTTTATTAAATACAGCAAAACGTTTTTAAATAATTTTTCAAAAAGAACAATGCTAATGAAACTTTTATTAATAATTTTGCTTCCTTCCAGTATTTATTAAAATACACTATAATATCAATGTATAAATAGATATTGCACACAATATATATATTAAAATACAAGTATATACGTCGCACTGCGTGTACATAGCTTAAAGACTGCGATAAATATAAAAAGTTTGTATTAAAATTGAAAAATATTCCAATACATCTTGTCACTATGTAAACTAATGTGTGACAAAGTCAATTCTAACCATACTCTATTCAATATCTGTATTTATATTCTTGTTATACAACGGTATTTCTTAAAACTACCCACCAATTTTACTAACCAGAGAAACAGGGATATAATCGCAGATATAATACACAAACATAATAAATAATAATATATATTTTAACAAATTGTTTATGAATCTATAGAATATAGTGGATATGTAATATGTGTATAGAAGCATTGAGAAAGGCCGACAGATATGTTTACAGGCAACATCTCAAAATCGCGAATTTATCATCTAGTTGTGATAGGTGCAATGTTGAATTATAACTACTTAAAGAAATGAGGGCCGATTTAAAAGGACAATTAGATCTTTTGAAAACCGGTTATAGAGGGTGTAAAGCTTAGCATAATGCTGAAAGGCCATACTTATTCAATAGAGATCAAAATAATGTACTACAGTATTGTTCACCTTAAAAAAGTCTACAAAATAGTCCGCGATCGTATATGTCTATCTCTTACGGATAACCCACAATAACAATTTTTATCCTTTACTTTTGACGAAAAATAATTGCTTATTTACAAAGCGATTTTAAGCAATACACCATTATTCCTTATCCAATTAAGTTCCTTAAATATTTTGTGCATTTAATATGGATCAATATGGCCCTTTACAGCATGTAATTTAAGTGAATATTTTCGAAGATATTACATATTTAAAATGCAGGGACATAGCGGTTGAGCATTGCAAAGGCGCAACGGGTCGCTAGCTAGTTCATTCATATAAGTAATTTTATTCGGACAGTTTTTATAGAATAGTCGATTTTTCTTCGTTTCTGGGTAAAAAATCTGTGGGAAAGTTGGTCAGACCCATGCCCTTTCAGTATTCACTAAGCTTTACACTTCGTATAAATGAAAATCACCTTTTTTTATCGATGTCGGTTTTTTTTATCGGCCCTTGTAAACTCACGCCAAAGGCAAGAGCTGATGTATTATAAATAAATATATGTAGATAAAATCTATACGAAAATAACGCACAAACGACCAAAACTGTCTTGAATTTTTTACAACAACGTGGACAGAACCGTAGTGCGCTTGTGATGGGGGCATGTCACAATTTTATATACAAATATTTTTATTAATGAATTAGATATAGAAGTGTATTTAAAAACCAACAGTATTAATACTTTTTACAACAACATAAAATACCCGTTATAAATCTTAATATTAATACTTGTTTTTTCGACGTTTAACAATAAATGATTTTGCAAATTATTATATTAAGGACATCACTTTTGTTACACTTTCACTTATCCAGTAACAAATAAAAAAAGAAGAGCTATTTTTTGCATAAAAATATTTTAGTAGTATGATTATATTCGTGGATTGTAAAACTAGAATACTTATACAGAATATTGCGAACATAAAGGAATGTGTGGTTTGGAATAACACACACGATTGCCTATTTGATGGCTCGAAATACTCAGTTGAATTGGTACCATCTACAACTAGCTAAACTCCATGTAGTTGAAATTTTGACATGTCCCCATTAAATTAATGTTTTTAGCTAGACAAGCAAAGCTTTACATTTTTACAGTTGTACCTTTTGGTGTGTAGTGAAATGATAATAGATAGCAAACATCTAGTCAGTGAGCCCTAATATTGTAAATATACTAAAAACGCGCCAAAAACGGCTCCTACAAACATTGCACAAAATATAAGAACGAAGTATTACAAATACATATTTATTATCATCTTTGTTGGTCGGAATGTGTAGTGGCGTTTTGTGTACTTTTCCTATGTTGCCTTAGTATGGACATGTCCGTTTGATAACTACTCCCAACTATATAAAATCATCTGTCTTTGCCAAGTTCTCATTAATTATAGGTAATTCTAATTGAATTACAAACGAAAAATTTTTCACTACTTAATTTTTAAGAAAGGTAAAGATTACCTACATAAAGCTAAAACAATTTCTTTTTAGAAAATTACAAGCCTTACATAACTGCGAATTTTAGAGTAGGTACAATGAAATAGTTTTTTTGTAAATTTTAACTATTTTAACTATAGCACAACACCAATGTCTTTTAAAACACTTTATTTCTTATTTTTACAACACAATACTAGAAAACTTCAACAAATCACTTCCTACTCCTGATCCCGGGGTATCCTGGGCAAATTTAGTCTACTCCAGGAAGACGACACGGTACAACTGACTCAAACATCAAAATCAATACATTCGAAAGAGATTCAAATTTCGAACGTACTTGTAGCCAGACCCACAAGCAAAAGAGATGGCATAACCGTTGCCACAATATCTTATAATTAGTAAACATTTTTTACATATTGTACAAAATCCAAACACTAGAGGGCATGTCCATGTAATACCATACGACGATTATTGACCGAACAAGTCCGGTGAAGCTTGATTGGTCGAAAAAATAAAAAACGACGATTACTGACTGAAATAAACGTCACTACATATTCCGTCCTACAAACCCCATGTATAGCTTTAATCGAATCGCGATACTGTATGAAATACAGTCGTTTACGAAGTGCCACTCTGCTGTTGCAAAAAAAAACTTGTATTTTACATTTCGAACTCTAGTGAGGAGAATTGAGTAGTGTTGTTACAAATGTTAAACTTGTTGTGACGGAAAATACTAGTTCGTTAGTTGTGCAAGTATGATACGTTTAAAATCGCACGGATTTTTTTATGACAAACGTTTTTAAAAAACTAGTAAGGGAAGACAAAGAAAACGTTTTATTTCATTGACACATCGCAAGAGCGAAATGTGATATTAATACATTTGTGTTTTTGATTAATTTTTTTGTGAAACAGATGCAGTAATTTGTTAATGAAACTTGCTTCAAACAAACTCACAATATGTTTTTTTAGTCATTCAACAACGAATTTCCTAAATAACTTTTAGTTGGGATCTCAAAGGACGTTATTTTCTAAAATCTTTAAAATAGGTACTATACACCGTGAAAAACTGGTTGTTTATCCGCAACACAGTGGTAGTTGTTCCTTAAGGTGCGCTTACACGGGCAACTAAAATTGCTCAATTCCAGTCAATTCTCGTCAACTATGACGTCACGACCACATCAGGCAATTTACGGCAACGGCGACAAGCATCAATATAGGGCAATACAAAATTGAGCGATATGGAGCGATATCGAGCCCTACTTCCACCTGACCTCTCGCTCTCCCCGCGGAAGCAAGACGGCAAGCCGCAAAACAAACAAGTGCGAACGAGATACGTACAAAAATTGCCTGGAATTTCCAAGCCCATTGGAAATTCAGCAATTCGTATCTGCGACATTAAGCGATATGAAATATCTGGAGCAATTAAAAGCAATATTATATCCAAAACGAATAAAAATTTTCTGATTTCTGATTTCTGATTTCAAAATCGCCGAAATAATTGCCGCAATTTATTGAAATTGCTCCATATTGCTCCATATTGCTCCACTTATTGCTCCAGATCGGTCCATTCGTGTTGCCGAGCAATTATTGCCCGGAATTGCCCTCGTGTAAGGGCACCCTTAGGGAAAGTTGTTCAGTTTCATGAGTACTACCGCTATGTTGCGGATATACAACCAGTTAAACAGTGTATAGTGTATACTACCTACAATATACATACTTGTAACGTGATAAACTACAAATATATACAAATGAAATATAGTTTTAACAATATATCATTTATAATTCGCTAGGTCATCAAACAACACTACATAACGAGGCATAGGTACATATAAAATAAGTGGGTTCGGCCATAAATATATTTCCACTTATGTTCAATTTTGAAACTAAAGTTTTTGAAATATTTCGGTAAAATCCGTTTAGCTAATTTCGAGCTTTTGTGAGACGTACGGCAGTAGATTTTTATGCGAAAAGCCATATGTTGCGGTTATTACTTACAGATATAATCATTCATAACGCGAGCCACGTCAAAAACTTAGGCGGCTCAATACAATGCGATATATTTTTTTGACACTACAAAGCACATAACAGGGTTAGTGAGGTATAAGAAGATAATTTAAAATTGTATTATTATCATTTAATATTTACCGTTTAATAAAAAAAAAACTAGGCAGAGCCTGTACTATGGGTATCAGGGAGCTGATATACATACCTACATATATAAATATACAACATCCAGACACAAGGCAAACACAAGTGTTCATCATACGAATGTTTGCCCCGGGCGGGATACTAACCCGCGACCCTGTGCTTTGAAGGCAGGCATACTACCAACAAGGCTACGGGGCCGTCATATATATCCGTTAATATTGCGGAAACAGCCGTAATAGCCTTGAAAAGTAGGTAGAGAAGATTTTTATTTTTTATACATATATATTATTAATTTACTATTATTGTGAGTTTGTTTGAAGACGCAACCAACAGTCCGTCCCTTGCGTTTGTTGCATTTGAACCATGCAGACTGAATCCAATAACTTCATTTGTTTATCATCAAGAAACATTCTAGTTTGAAACTAGTCATCATTTGCAAGTTTTACAACATCAAAAACGAAATAAGTAAAAAGTAAATGCTGAAGATCAAATGGTATTATTTTATTTCTGATGTTTATTAAATAATCTAATTTAAAAAAGAAAATAATTGAATTATTTGTTCGTTGAAAATAATATCACGCACATAATATTGTGATCTTATACCAAGTATGTAATACATGCTGATTATAATAAAATGTAATTGATCTTAAAGAATAACTTCACTTAAAATCCTTAAAAGTTAGTAATCCCATCCAAGGTTTAGTTAAAACTTAAGTATGCATTAAAAATGTTATTACAAGTGTAAGAAAATAATAGTTTTAATAACATTCTCAATCATAAACTGAAAAAAATCCAAAGTATTTTTGAATCTTAATGTCTTCTCAAAATTCTTGTAAGGCCAATTTATATAATACGGCCAAGTTTATACCTAATAAAATGTAATACTTATAAATATGCTTCAAGTAGCTATTAAGTTTAAATAATTAAGATCTTAAAAATGTAGGGAAATTGAACTTATCCATGAATAATGTACATTTCTAAAGAATGATTTCCTTAAATATTTTTTATGGTATTTATAAAAGTGAAAACGCAATATATTTAGTAAGGCAACGAAGAGACTTACCAACATACATTCCCTGAGACTGAAAACGAATAGGAGAGGCTAAGATCAACGTTATAAAGTACCTATTAATAGTAAGATCTATCAATCAATTGTGTACACACTGTTATGGACGATATTTTGAGGGTATTAACATTTAAACAAAATTACATTACAACATGTAATGTAGCGATCAATTATGTCCCTTAGTAAACGGGATACGTTTCAAAATGTCGTCCAATTGTTAATTTTATATTGCTTTCCGAATATATTTCTCAATAAATGGACATGTTTCAATTAATAATCGCTATACAATTTCATGATCAAAGACTATAATAATAACAATATTGAGAAACTTATATCAACGTGAGCCATATTTTGTTTTCAATTTGAGTACAGAAGCCAGCACATGCGGTTGGACATTCGCACTAAAAAATTCACCCCTACCGCTACGGAATACGGGTGCTCTCAAAGTCGACATGTCAGCCGCATATGCTGGCTACTGTACTCTTACTTAGTTTAAACTCTGTCCAGTAATGCAAACGCCTAAAATATGGAGCGTATATTAAAATCTCTTAAACGTAATGGTTGTGTATAAAATCATAATATCTAGTGATTGGAAGAATGTTTTAATCGGGCATGATTCTCAAAATATTGAAGATCTTATTAATTAACCCACTGTAAGTAACTTGTATAACATAAAACATACTTCTAAGGATTGTAGTTGAAAAAGTTGAATAGTTTTCAATAGCTCAAATAACTGCATTGTTAAGATATTTTTCAGGAATTTTATACATAATAAACTGCTCTACTTAACTCAAATAAATGTAAAAAAAGGACAGAGTTAAATCGAATATTAACAATACCAAGACTTCAACGAGGCTGTGAAACAACAAATTCGGTTTAGCGAAAGATCTAATGATAAACGAATATCATTTGTTATAATAGGAAAGAATATTAATACATTTATGAATGAAAACCCTCACACATGGTGTGATTCCATTGGTCAACTTGTAAAACTTCTATAACAAAGATTTTGAGAATGAAAAGAATGCGCAGAAATACTATTATTACACAATATAATTATATGGAAGAGCTTTGCTTCAATGACCAACTAGCTTAAAAAAAAGATGCAAGATTAAACACCAAGAACCAGAAAGTATGAATGCAAAAGGTGATTTTGTTACAGTTATATCATCTCACGAGTGCACTTGTGCCTTACTTGTAGTTGTGTGCGTATAGACACGCGCTCTTGTGCGCGTGCTACTAAACTGAGCGCTACGCACACAAACACAATGTGCACACACAAGACACACACAAGTATGGGTCGCCTGTACTCGTGAGATAAAACATCTGTACCACAACTCCATATTACCGAACAACTCGAAAAAAACTTAGGACACTAAACTTTTTAAACTATACATACAAACAGATTTTCATATCCGTTTTAGTTTGTATGAAAAGTAGAAAAATCACTAAATGTTTACCTCTGAGAAAGTTGATCAACTTTAGTAGTAGGAAAGGACTACAAAATACGTGTTTTGGTTATGGTCTCAAAATGTTAATAATACTTCTTTAAGTGTCTTACATATTGATATGTATTGAACATTCTACATATGAAGATGTGTGAGGTAACAATGCTAAACCGAATTGCCTAGTATAAGACCAAATCTTTGTACTTATCCAACTTAATAGAGATATAAAGGGAATGAGGAGGAGAGAGTTAAGAGATTGTTGTAACAACTATTGTGTAAGCGTGAAAAAGGTCCACTTTAATTGAACGTGCTATGTGATCAATTTTATTTTTGTTATAATTTCCAAACGAATACACGATCTATGGCTTGAACTCTTTTCTTGGATATAGTAAAACCCACAGAACATTTAAAAGAGGTTAGAATGGCGATAATGCGCCGTCCGTATGAAATCCGGTGTCGCCGATTCCACCCCACCTTTCACCTCCACTACATCTGTACTTCAATAAAGATGAAGTTTACGCACATATTTGCAATTTCAAATCTAGCCAATCATAGCGCCGCTCAATCACGCGATTTCAAATGGAAACGAATCATACGCATGCACGCACACTGATGTAGATTTTTATAGCTATGTGTGAGTTAGACAGCGCGATCGTTTCTTTGCGTGAAGTATGAGCGTTTTGCTCATAGTTTTGGCGCGCCGGCCCCGCCCACATCGCCTTTCTAACCTCTTTTAAATGTTCTGTGGTAAAACCCGACCAGTAAAACAACATATTGCGGAATTGCAATGCTTGCTTTTCATGTGGGTTTCGAAGTTAACCTACGAGTACCTCACAAACCCTGGACCCAACCCAACCCAATTTCAATAGAACTAATTGTATAGTAACGATGGCATCAAAGACTAAAAAAACATGGGCAGCCCCTGAGCAGATTTTAATTTTTCTGAAATTACTTTACTTTGGCTATGTGGATGAAAATAATGTCTTCTACTAAAATCGTCCTTTTTGATGCGGGATTTCTTTTACTTTATTTTCGTTCCTATTTAGTACACTAGATGGCTCTATCTTTTCCCACTTAAATGTTTTTTTTACTGGCTGAAAGCCTGAGTAATATAAGTACAATTTCTTTGACATGAAGTGAAAAAAAATTGATACTGTATTAAAAAAGATTTGTTTATTGTAACGCCATCTATGAAATCACTATGATAACTTTAGAAAAGCTCCCATTAGTTCAATGGTCCTTGGATCGTGTAAACGTTGTTGCTTTATCACTATGTGTTAATAAATATTCAGGGTCAAATGTTTTTTCAGTGCACTTGTTAAATAAGGACATTTAAAACATTTTCCTAACAAACAAGAGTCATAAAATGACAAAAATACCTCAAATTGTAAGCATATCTTTCGGAAAATGTGGTTGTATATTAGACGTTAAGAACATGACAATATGTGCACTGTTAGGGCCAGCGATGATATTCAATAAGTAAAGTAAACCCTAAAATCTCTGTTATAAGATTGAAAATGACTTGCTAAAAAAAACTGCCAAAACAAACAACAAACAAACAAAAAAAAAACACCTTCAAGCTGCCGCGAGAGCATGCGTGCGACTGTATGGCATAGACACTAAGGTCTACTTTACATTGTTTGCTACCCTCTCTTCGCTTCCGGCGCTGGCCTTAATAAAACCAACCCTAAATAAATGTTATGAAAAAGTGAAGGTGGACCTTATTTTTGTATCAAATACTTTATGCGTGTTTATTTATGTATTAAGATCTTAAAACTTTTGTGAGTTAATATACGTTGTGTTGATCTGTTATGAATATCAACTATTTTAAAAGTTCCGTTATGAATCGTTAAATATCTTAATACATTTTTATATTAGGAAATATTTAGATCCTTCAGTTATTGTCTCATTATAACATTTATAATAATATTAGTATAGTATTTTAATCTTATATAATGACGTGACAAAACTTGACTTTAATATCAATGAATAAACCAACAAATGTATGTACAATTACCTTGCCTTGGAATGCTTTTAATGTTAAACGTAAGCTATTTAAATATACAATGATAATGACGATTGGTACATAATAATATAACCTGACATACACAAGTTATCCCCGACTTTGTAGCAATATTTACAGAAATCACATTTCCATACAAGTACCTACCTATAGTTAAATCGCTATTCAAAATGTATATGTATTTTCTGTAAGTATTGTATGTAATTGTTGAATAAAATATTGTATCTTAGGAAATTATAATGAAGGTTATGGAATCTTGAATTTAGTTTTCAGTCTTATGATCGTTTTTAATTTTGTTTAAAAAATAACCATGATATTAAAATCCATAAAAGTTTCCAAAAAGCCAGTGTGGGGGTCTGTAAAAATCCTGATTCACGTATCGTCCCATTTTGATGACATTTTACTAAAAACACGACGTCATTATACTAAATGGAAACTTTTATCTTTACTTTTTTTCAATGATGCTTTTAATGTAACTGGCAGCTGTTATAGTATTTGCGTTCTGGAAGAAATATTTAAATGTTATCTTGCCAGTTCCATGGGACCGTATCTAGTAGGTATCTACTATGTATAAACGAAAATGTGAAAATGTCGCTGTTTCTCGTATCTATAACAAATGACTGTTTATTTTAGACAAAAAAGGACGTGGTCTTTATCGCATCTTTATACGTGATATAAAATTAAAAATGACAAGTCTTCCGTTTTGTATAAACACCTCGCCATATTCTTGGCAGAAAAAATTAAAAAACTTGTGGCGAGCAAAATGTTTTTATTTTTTCTAGTCAGTTTTTATAGACCGGATATATTTGCCGTATAAAAACAAAATTGACAAAATTTTCTAAATAATTTAAAAAATGCGTGCTTTCATTTTGTATTTCATTAAACAAACCGGTTTAAAATACGGTCCCATGTCACTGTTATTCCTATAGTTTTTATGAAAATTTGCCGAAAAAACTATGTGTACGTATAGTTTTACCTAAATTTGTGTTCCGTACCAAGGCTTGTAAGTACTTATGATTCCACACCACTGTTATGTTGTTCGATATCTAACTCAAGTGAAATGTAATAATTATTAATGTGTTTCACAATTGAATATATTCGTATGTGTAGTAATTGGCTTTTTTTTTATTTAGAAAAAAATATACACAAAAATTTACATACCTAAATAATGTAAAAGAAAGATGACAGGAAAAAAAAATACGAGTTATAAATACATTAAAAAAAATATAATCCAAAAAATGTTACGCGGACATTAAACAATATTATTACCTATTCCGTCTTATCTTTGGGATTACCAAAGTTTGTTTGCATGAAGTAATAACAATTATAAAGCTGGGCACAGACGTTACGTCGTTTTAGGCCAACTGGAATTCCCCACAGACTGGCGTAAAACCGGCTCTTCAGTTTTCGTCCTCTTTGGTTTTCGTTCGGACGAGCTATGATGCGCACGCATAATAGTCGAATCGAAAAAAAAAATGGATTCAGATTCCGAAGAAGTATTATTTATTACTGCGGCTACGGTTTGTTGCCATATACTCACTAAAAAAAAGAAAGAAAATGGATGAAAGAATGGCTAAAAAAAGAGATCAACTGTCTCACATCAATTTATTGAACGAATTAACGCTAGAACCGAGTGACTGGAGAAATTATTAAAGGATGGACGAAATGACATATTGACATGTTTATTTTTATAATTTTTGTCGGTTGCTTTCCAAAGACATTCACATTGCTTATATTTTTCAATTAATTCTGCCACTACGGCACGTCCAGAGGATGGTACGAATGCCGATGACGTCGCCATTTCAGAAACAAACAATACTTCCACCTATATAACGAACGACATGCTCGAGCGGCTGCTGCCAGCGAACTGGCGCGATTGGAGTGACGATTCCACACAGCCGGTCAGTTTGGCGCGACGCGCCGCCCAGCGCCGCGCTGGATTATGGTAGCCCCGGAAAATTTCCGTGGCGCGCCGTCAGTTAGGCTTGGGCCGCACTACGGTTTTTTCCCGCTAAACAGCCGCGGATTTTAACCGCCTGATTTTGTGAATAAAGGAAACTAATGAAAGCGGCCGCACTGACGGTTTTTTTCCGCGACTGATTTTAAAACCGCGTTTTGTTATAGAATGGCTTGCGGGAAATAGCCGCGCCAAAATTTGTAATCCATAGAACTTATATTGGCGCGCACACATTTGACGCGGTAACCGCGAGCGGTTCTGTCATTGTTTGGTACATCGTCTTGAAGAGTCGTTGTGTTTTGGTTGTCGTGTCGTCATTATTACTTTGCGTCAATATAGTGACAGGAATGAATTGATGACGTTTTCTTTTTCTGCTTCTGTATCAAAGCAACAACACAAACAGCTCTCTTGAAATCCATCTTCAAACTGTGAAAATCGTGCACAGTTTCGCGGTTTTTAACCGTAGTGTGTGTGTCTCGGGCGGCTTTGCGGTTTTACGGTTTACCGCTTGCGGAAAAAAACCGTAGTGCGGCCCAAGCCTTAAAACTCTGGCGTGGCGATTCGGCACAGACGATCAAATTTTGGAGCGACGCCGCGGTTTTAAGTCAGAACTGACGCGCAAAACTGACCGTCTGTGGCCACCTTAAGGATTCCTGCTTGGTAGAGATTCCTACCTTTATAATAAAGCCACTCATGTAGCTCATCTTAAAACATTAATAGCAGAAAATTTAATCACCATCTCCCTTTATTCCTACTAACGAGTAAAAATACTCCTAAATTAAAAATACAGCTTTTAACATCGGCTAAAATTCTAGACGCTTAGCCCGAAACAAACAACACAATAACCGACATTGACATGATTCTGCAAATAATAATTCCTTGTCTTAAACCCTCCTACGCTCTTGTTATATTAATATGAACAATCGCTTGAATCCATCTTCTATAGAAATTCTGTAACCTTCACCTAGACTAATACATACGTTTTAAAATTATTGTTTATTTGGTATTCATTGCGTTGCAGTGAGCCTGTAATGTAAACTCTTATATTTTTGTGCATATCGACAAAGCAGTGTAAATCGAATTGTAGTTTTGATAAGTGAATTCTGCAGCCTTCACCTGTTGTTGGTTCGTGGGTGCATTCTCTCACGTACCTAATGGTGAGCCTACTTGAAGATGACACATAACCACCTGCCTACACCAAGGTATGTAGCATTATCTATCATCAGTCATATATAATTACCTATAACTATTTATAACAATATAAGTAAGGAGATTTTGCAAATATGAGAGAGAAAAATTGCTGTCTATCTAATTCGCTGTTTACGAATAATTTTAACATGTTTTTTTAAAAGTATAAAAGTATATGAGAGATTTTATAATTCTGACCAAAATATTATTTCTATAGGTACCTACTAACTGTTCGGTGCGTTGATGGATTCAAAATTTCCAATACTGAAAACCCAAGTTGGCCGCTGTATTGTTAACATGGCAAAATGTGGCTTCACTGACCAATCCCGCACAAGCTGCGATTGTGGACCCCCCGCCCCCTGGCAAACCATGCCTAAACTTCTCTCTTCTGCCCTTAACGAGTATACTCGTATGTCCAGCAAGTGAATAGCAACGGATTGCGCCGTTTCTGTGGCGGAGTACTGACCGAAAGAAATCTAAAACATGTTAGATTCTACAGTTGTTGCTTGTTGACCTCAAAGGTCGAAGAGTGGTGTTCTCGAAGTCTATGTATGTATGGTCTCACTTAGGATTACCTAACTGTGGTTCATTCACAGCTCTTGCTACTGCTTAACTACGCATCCATCGGAATCCCGCAATCATCACCGGAGGACTATAGAAATGCTAGAGGCTTGAAAAGGTGTCAAAATGCGACATAATAATAGAACTAGTATGAGATTTTTAATATCACTGTTTCGGTCAAATTGATCTCACCAAAAACATTCTGTAAAAAACTAGCCAACTCTCGATGGAGCTGCTTGTTTATCTCTAAAAAGTAATGAAATCTAGACACAGTCGTAACAAGTCTAAGGTTCATTACTGCGATTTCTTTATTATTATAGTTAATGTTGTGTTCTTAATGATGGGATAATGTTGGGTTCTGGCGACAGATTGGTGCAATGGAATCATGGAGCACCTGGTTTATAAAACTCCTTGTGTACCCTTCAACAGCCAAGTAACACAATATTAACTATCATTTTTGACATCAAATGAAGCGGCCCACCAAGTTGAATATTTTTTGTAAAGGCGGTAGGTATGTCTCGATCTCTAATAGTTTGGTTGGGCTCTTGTGTTTTCTAATCAGGGTCACCAGTACCCCTACCATGAGTTGCTAACGTAACTTACGCGCTCGATATCGACTACGTAAACGTGCATTTAGTATGGAGAAATTTTACTTCAGATAACTGTCAATAGATGGCGTAGTTTTAATTCCATACTAAATGCACGTTTACGTAGTCGATATCGAGCGCGTAAGTTACGTTAGCAACTCATGGTAGGGGTACAGGTACTCCAGATCTTCGATTATCCTAGTTTTTATAGTTTTCCCTTTATGTAGCCATTAAACCCTAACTCTGTACCAAATTTCAGGTCGGTGAGTTTATGGGAAGTACTAGTTCTATTTTGATGATCATGAGTAATGCGAAACTTTGCTTTCGCTTAACTTCGGAACTAAATGACCAACAGACTTGAAATTTCGGATTTTTAGTATGTGATCATAGCTTAGTGGATGACGAAAATTTCTGCGTTCTGGTCTTATCCAGAGGTTCTCAAATAGGGGCCTGAAAATGCGGCGAAATGGTTCCAGTAAAGATGGTACGGCAGTGTTGCTTCGCGCTCGACTTGGCGGGGGCACTCCCGTGCCCCCAGATATCTTCTTCTGTCGAGTCGATGGTAATTAGTTAGTTATTGATATTCGATGGTAATTAGTTAGTTATTCATATTTTCCCCGCCCAGAACTCTGCTACCTGGACCGCAGCCTCGGTAGCCGTCAAGAGGTTCTCGAATGTGCAGCTGTTGATATCTATCTAAGTTGTGTAGTACACTGTACAAATACAGTTGCACAGATAAGGAGGGAGGAAATAGCAGCTATATGTAGGTTATAAAGCACCATATTCGCTCGTCACGTACCCGCCTGTATCGTTTGTACGTGACGGTGTGTAGAATAATGGAAATGTGTCATTATCAACGGAGGCTCTCGGTCAAGTGCCTCTCGAGGTTTTCTTATATTCGTCATGCGTTGCCGATGTTGCTGTTCGGAAGTTCCAAATTCTAGATTTAAGTATTTTATTCGTGATAGTTTTTCAAACGAGATGCTGTCATCAAGCCAATAAGAGATCTAAATTTTTAGGCTCTCTCTTTCGTAATCAAAAGCTTTATAAAATTTTGAAAGTGAATTGATATTTTCCTCTCCTCACCCGCATTAGCGATCAGCTCTATATGTTATCGATTTACATAAAATAAGTACCTACTTCAAACCAAATTTAAATTAAACCGATATGTTTGTCGAAATAGAGGATACTATAAATATTAAATTCTATATTACATTCTTTATTGTACACAAAATACAAAATTATACAGTGGAAGTATACAAGGGCGAGCTTATCTCTAATAGAGATCTCTTCCAGCCAACCAGTAGCAATTGTAAGAAAACTATACAAACATTGCAGTAACAAGGCTGTGTACTTAATTGATGATATAATATTTAATATTATTATTACACCATACTTACAATACAAATAAAATAGTCGTATAAACATACATACTACTACATATATATAAACACATCACTACTTATTATAAAACAAAGTCGCTTTCTCTGTCCCTATGTCCCCATCTATGCCCCTTTGTATGCTTAAATCTTTAAAACTACGCAACGGATTTTGATGCGGTTTTTTTTAATAGAAAAAGGCATTCAAGAGGAAGGTTTATATGTATAATACATGCATAATATACTTAAGGATAACCCACAATAACCATTTTCCCGTGCGGAGCCGGGGCGGGTCGCTAGTATAATATAAGCCCACCACAGCTGACTATCTCTACCGTAGGCAAAGCCTGGACCTGAACTATTTGTGTTAGACTGATAAACACGGGTAGATAAATAATATGTGTTTGTAAAAATTAAATAACCCCCGCCACAAAACCGTTACTTGATTCTTTCAACAAATAGAAATGAGCTGTTAATCTTCAAATGACTGAAGATATTTTCTTGGTTCATAGCTAAGAACATTCTCTATTGTGATACCTTGCAAACAAAAAAAAAATAGATCAAAATCGAAGCATCCGTTTAGCAGCTACGATGCCACAGACAGACAGACAGACACACACGTTAAACTTATAACACCCCTCTTTTTCGCCAGTGGTTAAATAGACTTCAGCCCCGTAATATGCAGTGCTATGACAAAAGTTTGTCGCCCATTTAACTGTCAAAAAACCCGCCATATTGAAATATCCTCCAATAGGATAAGAGAATACGCATGACAAAATTATGTCTGTCCTGTCGTGATCGTGGACCGGGCATGTTAGAGGGAATATGAGTCATACACTAGTCGCTCTGTTTTCTCTGGGCTAGATTAAAATTCGTGATCCTGTACATCAGTAGCACTCAAGTCTAACACTAGGCTACAAGTAGGTGACATGGATTTCGATAGAGTAAAAAAGAAATTTTATTTTGGTAGTGGTTTTTACCGTAAAGCGAAAATCGTTTCAAACTGTCTTAAAAACAATTGAACTTTGCAAACTGTCAAGTTAAGGTTGTGGTAGATACTCCATTGTCCAGTCACTATGTGGGCCAACCTTACAAAAGAAACGTTTTCTTAAGCGACTCTAAAACACATTTACACCTCAAGGCTTGTCTTGTATGCAACTGAATCCTACAAGTGTTCCTGTCCTTGTCTGTCACGAGTAACCTTACAAGTAAGACAAGGGTGGAGGATGGCATTGTTTTTATCGTGGGAAAAACACTTAGTCATTTTGTTTTGGATGTAGGAAAATGTTTGTAACGATTTGGATGGTAATGTGCCGGTGTCACACTTAATGATGAAATCATCAGTGGAAGTCAAGGCGTGAGGTGTTGGCTAACATATTTAGGGCCAGTATGTACAGTATTGTACAGTAGCCAGCACATGCGGCTGGACATGTTGACCTTGAGAGCTCCCATATTCCGTAGCTGTAAGGGTAATTTTGTAGCGCGAAATGCGAATGTCCAACTGCATGTTCTGGCTTCATTATACTTACAGAGCTTTAATCTTCTTAAACTACGATATTCGAAAAGAGTAAAAAAAAGATGGATATCATAGTTCAAGGTATTTATTTTTAACTTTACGATATATAGGTATATACATCACTTAGTTAAAGTCAGATACATGTTATTTTCTGGCGAGTTCAAAAATTTGCCTGTCTTCTTGTATTTGTATTGTATAATAATATCAAGAGTAAGACAGTAACCTCTTTTTCGTCATGTTTTCTCTGGCCTCTGAATAAATCAAGTACCATTTTTTTTATCATCGGAAGATTCTTTACGTAGGATCATTGACACCGTGTAGGTAACATATTTTTGTCCCATGCAAAAAAACCTTAATTACTTGAATGGATACTTGCGACAGAGGTACGATCATTTATCAGAACCACCTGCGCTAATTGAGAAACCGAGTCATTTCCAAAAACAACACGTCATCATACAATAAGTTTTTGTTTGATTCAGCTTACTCTGAGGGGCTTTAATCTTCCTAAAACTATACTTACTTATCGTGTGCGTTTCGAGGTTAATCTACCTCACAAAACCTGGTGTCGGAATTATAGAACCACCTTAGGCTTACGACATGGCTCCTATAACGACTACATCCGTAGATAGTAGCCAGGACCAACGGGTTTACGTGCCTGCCGAAGCACGGAATCATCTTTCTTTTCGGACAATCAGGTGATTCAGCCTGCAATGTCTTAATCAAACTGAGAAAAGTCTTACAAAGTGATATTTGTTCGACGAGTCTCCACCGGGATTCGAACCCGGAACCTCCGTAACGTCAGGCGAGCTTATGACCACTCGACCACGGAGGCTGTTATAAAATAAACTATTAATGAACAGGTTCATTTAATTGGTGAGGATCGCAAGAAACCGTTGGATGCACGTGGAAGTTGTGGTCGTTTGGGACGGATCATTGTGGAGATCTTTGGGGGAACGTTTTTTGGCTAAATTCGTGATAATGATGGTGACCTTAACATAGTAGCCTAGTTTCTATAATCTATGGCCCTTTTCCGAAAAAAAAAATTAATGCAGGCTTACTTTGATGGTCGTTACCATAAGTAGTAGCTATTCTGTTTTGTTTTAATCTGTTACCTATAAGTTTTTCCATATTTACTCAGCTCCAAAACAGCAGTGACGTCTCAGTTATATGGATGTATGTGTACTGTAGTTGTGCTTAACAAAACTAGAGGTCAATATTCTCACGGACATTAGTGACAAATCACTTCTTGATTGTGTGGGAAAACCGTGAAATAATATCCCATTGCAATTTTGTGATTATTTAAGCGGAAGAAGTAGACCAGTATTTTATATTCTTTGCTTTGTCTTATCTATATCTACAATCTTTGTACGTTGCATATTATTTGCTGCGATTAAATGTGTCTTAGATCGGGGTACCATCAAAGTATAAAATAATAATAATATAAAAAAATCTCTCAGAATTAGGGTAAACAAGACAAGGACTAGGTAGTTACCCTGGAGGAGTCCTAGGTTTTACTTTGAACGATCGCAGGTTTTTCAGAATGTCCTTGGGGACTGTAGTCACCTCAAACGTTTGCGATTTATTGATTTTGTGCGCAAAAATCCCGAACCCTTTTTATGTAAAGTAAATAAATAAATTTCTGCCGCGGTTCCGGCCGCGTTAACAGTTTTTCCCGTTGGGATGAGGCATTTTCCCGCGGTAAAAGGTAGCCTATGTTACTTAGGATGAAGCTTTCTAATGGTGAGAGATTTTTTGAAATTAGCACAGTTAGTGTTTTTGAGTTTATTCATTACATAAATATGAATCTTTCCTCTTTATAATATTAGTGTAGAATAGTGTAGATTAAATACGCTTTAGCTAATACAGCTGGCTGTTCAGTGCAAACCGGGCCCATTCAGGCCACAAGCTGTTTTAACATTCACATTGGTGAGTCACCGTGTACGGAATGGTGTTCAAATATTTATGTAGCGCTAAGTTTGTATATAAGTTTGGGTTCCATATCCAATGCTGCAAAACCTGTAGTTCTGGTTTTGCTGTCTTATTGTTTACATTTTTTTTGTCCTGTCGATGCTAATTATAGCCTCTCTTTTGTATCCTTTTATTGAATGTGAACGTTTTTGAAGAATCCTTAATTAAAATAATATGCAAAAGAAATTTGGTCTGTTCGTCCGTTGTATTGGCATTCACGTGCACACATTCATAGAGTTGAAAAGATAGTAAAAATTTGTAACATTAGAAAAATTATAATTGCCCTGAGAAAAATAAGTAACTCGGGAAAAGCCACGGGCTTCCTACCGTGCCCAAGTTAGCTCTACAATTTTTCTTTCTAATTAAGACTTAAATTTATTTTACTGCAATTATCAACAAACTACACAACATTAAATATTTTTATAGAAACAAAGTATTATTGCTAGGGTATCAATTACTTCCGGGCGATCTTTTTACCTAATTTGCCTAGGTAAAGTTAATAAGCCACAACCCACAGCCAAAACGGCGATGTAATTTAAAATCTAGACAACTTCCGTCCGTAAAACAGCAGTCATATTCATATATTACCTGTGGTTTCACCCGGAGACCTAGATTCGGAAGGCGTACTTATTTAAAACTGCCGTGGCGTATGGACTGGTAAACTAGGACACGAAATGTCACCTGCTTATCTATGTAATTGGTTTGTTTTTTGGGTTTGTATAGTATTAATTAGTTTTTTAGATCGACGACCTTAATACAATCCGCGTGAAAAATTGTTAAAGTAAATCATTTACATCACTTAACTACAAAACTTTGCTGTCTTTTGTGGAGAACAATTCGCTGAAAAATTTGCATCTTTATATCATCGATATCTTATAATTTCAACAACTTTTACCTGGCAACAAATTATTATTGTATCAAAGGACAAAAAAATATTGAAATAAATTTGAGAGAGTCGAATACGTGTTGCGACTTAGATTTTTTATAGACTAAACTTTTTATTTGCTGCTCTAATGGTAAAGGAAAAAAACGTGCAGAAACCTGCACATATCTGCGAAGTAAATCAAAGGTTGTATGTAATGTCAATCGCCTATTTATCATAATATAATATGGGCTGTAAACGATACTATACTATAGTTGACCCAAAAAGACTATTATTTCCGCATATACATTTAAATTTTAAATGCTATTGTTTGCGTGTGTACTGTTGCATTTTTTTTATTAATAACTTTACGAAGTTTCGACACTGGCCGCGCCGAACGATTCAGATCAAAGGAAATTCAGTTCAGATTGCAACGAAATAGTTATTCAGTTACGCCATCGCAACTTCATAACTTATTTACATACAAACCAGTTGTAAACGTCAACTTGACATGTGCATTCCCGCGCTTCTGGCGTCGACGGCCAATCGCGAGGCAGTACCGGCCGCGGCGGCTAACATAGCGCATGCGCGTTCCATTTACAAAGTTTAAAAAGTTTTATTTTTTGTTTGAAGTTTCTTACCGGCCAGTGAATTGTTCTTTTAAATTAAAAAGTGACTTAAGTTTATTTTTAAAGGTTGGTTGTGATTGTGTATTGTTTCAAATAGTTTATTCTGTCTTGTCTTCTGGATTTGCAAATAGCAAGGTTTGTTCGCATGAGGTAATGCAAATATAAAATTTATTTGCGTTTGCGAAATGTTTTTGTTGTGAGCTGTGACCGGTCTAGGCTTGGTCGGTAAGGAAGGTAACCTTTAACAATGAAGTGGTTTTTAATTAGGTTAAATAAACCTAGGAACAAAAGACATCAACGCGCGCTGTGTGATGTATTTTTTTGTTTACTTTTTTTGTAGCCGTTTATAATGGATTGTGTCATGATATTATACGGTATAAATAAACAAAGATACTACGTTAATTATGATGATATAACATTTCTTTGAATACAGAGCACAAATATATGTAGAGTCACGACTACTCAGGTAAATTACTACATTATGCAAATAAACTTGATTAAACTATTCTATTGGTTGAAAATTACACTTTATCTTAATGAAATGACTCATCTCAATTTACCTTCATCATTGTATCACACTCATATCCCTAACAAGGTGAGCAGAACCACCGGACTAAACTGATTGATTAATTTAACTTATTAACTTTATTATCAGGAAAAATTCTTAAAGATCACGCACAAACTGACGGCCCCATAGCCTAGTTGATAGTACGTTTGCCTTCAAAGTACAGGGTCGCGGGTTCATATCCCGCCCAGGGCAAATATTCGTATTTGCCTTGTGTCTGGATGTTGTATATTTATATAAGTATGTATATCAGCTGTAGCAAAATTGCAACGTGAAATGTTGTAAACGTTTTTTAAATGGGCACTAACCGACTCTACTTAAATATTGCCTTCATTAATAACCGACACTAATATAGAGCAGTTTACTTAACCAAATTTGGAAGGGACACTTCAGAATAGCAAACCTCGAAGATCTGAAAGAAATGGCTTCAAGCGATAAAGCTGTAGTCTAGTTGGTAGTGCGCCTGCCTTCGAAGCACAAGGTCGCGGATTCGAACCCCGTCTAGGACAAACATATGTGTGTATAAACATATGTATGTATTTATCTATCTATATCATACTGTAACTATGTTACTAAGTTCATGATATATCAGCTCTCTGACACCCATAGCTTTGGGATCAGATGGCCGTGTGTGAGATGTCTCCACATAATTATTTATTTATATGCAACTTTAACTTGCTCTTAAGACCACTTATGGTGTTTTATGGCAAATATTATAATATATGTTCTGCTCTGGTATTTCGAAATAATAATCCCGTTACATACCATAGTAATATCTATAGGTGTACGTACAAGCACCATCCCGCTACTTTACTCGATTTTCTTATCATCCGTGGTGTCGATACACAGCTCATTACATGGCATTAGTATTATATAGAGAGAGCCAGTAATTATTACTTGAGTCGAAGTTTCTTATAGATAATTGTGGATTCAGTTAAGCTGCAGAATAAGTTATGGGTAGTACATACCGTAATACGTGGTAATACAGTACAATAGCCGGTTGAAGCTTCCGCATTTTTTTAAAGTATTGACTATACTTTTTAAAGCATACTTTTTACAGTAATTTTGTAATTTCGATTTGTCATTAGTCTTTATTTGTCTGTAGGAAGATCCAACTATTTCAGGGCCCATCTGTATCTGTACTTTTATTTTTTTTACGTTTAAAGCTTCTACTTATGACGAAGATAACTTTAATTTAATATGAAGTTGAAAATATTGGAAATATTATATCCGTCGAACCTGCGATGCCTCTACGACTAACGTTAGGTTAGGTCATTAACTAACAAATACATATTTAGTAATCGTAAATAGCTGTCAGACCGCATATTATTACGTACGAAATACTATATAAGTAAGTATGTCTGACTCATCATATTGACACAACACAAGATATATAAATTAGTGATGAATACAATAGCATAATTAACTATAATACGTGTAGGTATAATATTCTTGATTGGAACGCAATTAAAATTATACGTAGGCAGCTAAGAATAACAAATTGATAAACATTACGAAAAGTAAATTTACGTGTGTTTTGATATGATATTTTAAACCTTATTTTAATTTTATTGCTCTACCCCAAGGTTATCTGGTAAAATTTGCTACATTGACATTTGACAATAAGGCTGCCTATATGTACTTTCTTTTGTATAATTTTATATATATTCTAAAAGAATTTGGTTTCTGTAATAGCTGTCTACGTCTGGTGTCTCATTGTAGCGTCCCATTAAAAAATCCTATACTAAAAAGATACACATAACATATACAAAGATTACAGCAGTGGCATGGCAACTTCAGGATGAAATAAAGAAAAGTATATTGAAATAAAGAAGACGTTACAAAGATAAAACAATACGTACATCATCATCATTACAGCCAAAAGAAGACTGCCGCTGCTGCTGGCTGGTTGTTTGTTTGGTTTAGTTGTTGTATAGACAATAAAAAAAAAAGACCCGAACCACATTACCCAGATTTTTCTATTTATACTCTAAACACATTACCTAACTCCAATCGATAGAAAACTAACTGTACCACCTACTTATTTGTATTAGAAACCGTTTGCAGGAAATAATAATTGGATTAATCCGTCTGTCTGTTTGTTGTAAAAACGCAAAGCCTCGTGGACTATAAGGTGCTATAAGTAGACGTGTGTGCTCACGCGATTTCTGTATTCTTCTAGGAGATTATCTGGATTTCTAACTGAAAATTGAAATGAACTCTACGAGTATGTAGTTAACAATTTTATTAAGAGCACCTAACTGGGTTTTTAAAAACATACTTAATAGCAACTTTGGAATGGGGAATTATAAAACGAGCGAATAAAAAAACAACTTTGCGACTGATGATGACATACGTTTTAATAACTTGAGCGGTATGAATTTGAGTAAGCGAAAAATTAACTAAACTAACGACGAATATTGATTAATAATAAAATCCAGAACGAGCTCACAAAAAGTGCATTGTGAATAATCCATTCAGATATTAAAATTACCAAGTGAGCGACTAAATTACCAAGTGAGCGACTACATTACCAAGTGAGCGACTGGAAATACAGAGAGGGCAACTGGCAACACGAAGGTCACTGGCTTTGATAATAGTAATCAGGGCGTTAAACGAAGCGGGGGACGGGGGGGTGCAGCCCAAAAAAGCCGGGTCGGAGCCGAGCGAGCAGAGCGAGCGTGCCGCGGCAGCGGCCGGGGACCGCCGGAGTTTTAATTTTTTCAAAGTTGTTTTTGTATTCGAAACACTTCATTTAAGATAAAATGACGCTCAGTATAAAAAATACATTTGCCAATTATTGAAGAAAATGCAGGACGTAACGTTGACACTCAAACAAATATTAGGTCGCTCAAATATTATAAAGCTGCTCATTTTGTATTTTGAGTAACTCAAATTAATGTTTGTAAGTTGCTGTTCTGTTGATTTCTCGTCGCTCGCAGTCAGTCGCTCACTTAGTAATTCTATAACCCAAATTAATTAATTTCGCCACTCAAAACTGTAATTTACATTCACTCGTTTTATTACTACCCCTTTGGAATTAGCATTATTAAAAAATATATGTATAACTTTTTATTTTGTAGATTTTTTGGCCTGAATGAACTTTTTTAAAGTACTCTCTCTCTCTCAACTAAATCTCTCTAAAAGACAATTTTATTTTCGCTTTATATAAATACTTCCTGTAATAAATAGAATGTTTTTATATAAATAAACTAATAAAGTTTGATTTGGTTTGTTTGTTTATTTCTAACCGGAAGAAACCGAAGTCTTACATTTCCGGCAACACATCAATATTATATGGAAAGTAAAGTATTGAATTTGGAGAAATTATTTTATCGAAATGATACATTCGATAACTTCCTTCCTCTTCCGGTATA
The DNA here is from genome assembly GCA_948473455.1 of Teleiodes luculella. NCBI lineage: Eukaryota > Metazoa > Arthropoda > Insecta > Lepidoptera > Gelechiidae > Teleiodes > Teleiodes luculella. The sequence continues at coordinate 7,746,546 of OX419606.1, forward strand.
ATATTTATTGACTAAATATCAAAATACTTTTCTTAACTCGCCGCTTATGAATGTGGAGAAGGTGCGGTGGTAATAAAACAAACATTGGTCTGGTCATTCATTATAAGGGGGCGTCCATAAATTACGTGAGATGTTTATGGGGGGGAGGGGGTCGAGTCAAATCTCATCTAATCTTACGTTGGAGAGAGGGGGGGTCTTGGCAAATATCACGCAATTTTTTTTAATAATTGAAACAACAAAAAATTATACTATTTTGGTCCATTTAATCCAGATTGTACATGCTTAAGATTTAATCTAGTTACGATTTAAGTATCCTGTTGTTAAATTTTTATTACACTTATAATTAAACTCTCAGCAATATTGATTACTAGTCGTAAATAAAAGCTCGAAACATTTTTTTTTTTTCTTTTTACAATAACAATCCAACGCGTTTACGTAAAAAACTCACATTTTGAAAAATCTCACGTGAGATTGGGGGATGGGGGAGGGGGTTGAATAAAATCTCACGACATCTCACCAGGGGGGGAGGGGGGTCAAAATTTTTAAAAAAACACCTCGCGTAATTTATGGACGCCCCCTAATTGGTATCATAATAACAAAATTTCACGACTTTTGCTTCAGTAACTTTTCAAAACTACAAAAAGTAGTGACTTTTAAGTCTGGTAAAGCTTGATTCGTCGATTTAGCGATACAAACTTAGATAAAAAAAGTACATGACTCATTAATTACTGGTAAATAGGTATTATCATAATCCGAAGATCGAGTTCAATGTCGACTGGCGTGCACAGGGATTGATTATATCCTACTGTGGGCAAAATGGTGATATTGATTACAAATAGTACTTTAAATTTTAAAATGAAACAAAAACGTCATTTTTAGATTCCACCGATAAGAACGCAGCCTTTTGAAGTTTCTTTAACCTGATAATTAACAACACAGTTTATGACAAAATAAAAAAGCTGAAAGGAAATCGCAACCCAAAACGATACAAAGTTTTGTTATTTTTATTCCTTGTAAAGTAAAAAATAAACTACAAAAGCTTATTTTTAGCCTTCACAACACAGACATCTAAATTAACAAGATGTTCTCATAATATTATGTTAATCTGTTGAGTAAACGTCTCTATTTGCATTTCGCAACTCTAGAGTAACAGTATAGTATTAAGAATGTTTATCACATTCTGTGTTAATAAAGTTAAATGTTGTTTTTGTTGCTTTTGTAACGGTATCGTATTATTGTAGGCGTTGTTTTGTAACTTTAAGGCGTGGTGGGCGAAATTTTTAAGCAAATATACTGTTTAAGAGGGCAACGGTGGACTAGTGGCTAAATCCATTGTTTTCCATTAGGAAGTGCGCGGGTTTAAGTTTTCGATTTTCGAATTCATATGTCCGTTTATTCGAAGCTCTTACGGTGACGGAAAACTTCGTGAGGCGCTACATACACCTGTGTAGAAATTCAGAAGTTGTGTGTGAAGTTGACCAACCCGCGCTGGGCCAGCTTAGTCGACTAAGGCCTGTTCACCCAGATTCATATAATGGCCTAATTCATATAAGGCGGGTAAAGAATCTGTTTAGACTGGAATCAGAGTTATTTATGCTGAAACGAAGACTCTTTCGCATTAACGTTCCTGCTGTTCGTACAGCCTTTGCTAAACGACTTCCCGACTATCTTTTTGCATACTTACTTAATAAGTGCTGTCGTGTCCTCCCTATAAAATCATGGTCGCCTCAAGAAGCTTCAGCAGCTATAGAAAGGTGGTTACTTTCTTTAGACTACGATCAGACTGAAGCACTTATGCCTTAGTACTGTGAATTACTATTTAAATGCAAACTAATTCTACCATACTCACAAACACACACACACACACACACACACACACACACACACTCACACACACACACACACAAACACACACAAATTTATTTTTACCTAATTTTAGGCTATAGTTTATTTTTGGTTTATTATACCTCCTACAAGGAGTGATTATGGGCTGCGTCCGAAATTTATAACTGTCACCAATTCTATAATTAGTTAATATTTTTTCTCTGGCCCCTGCGATACAGGCTATGCTTAGTGCAGGGTCCGCTGTTTCTCTCAGACATGTATCTATTGTTAAGTTAAAGTTTGTAATCAAAGTACTTGTACCACACATGCATGTATTAGTGATTATGGAAAAATAAATTATTTCTATTTCTATTTCTATTATAAATTAAAAATAAAATGTATAGAAGCCTAGAACAGTCCACTGCTGGTTGAATACATCTAATCTGGTTGGGAAGTATTGCCATAATCCCCACGCTTAGGCAGTGGATTGGGGATCTCAATTGTTGACTACATGAGTGAAAGTTACCCTAGTACAGAACATTTTTCGGTCCTGTATGCCCCTCATGACGAGAAAACGTAAATAAAACTCTGACCGTAAATTGTATGTACTTTTTTCATCTCTCAGAAAAAAATCTCTGTTTCTTTTATTTTCATTTAAAACAACTGCAGCGATCCCTAACCCATCTGAAAAACGTGGGGATTATGGCAATATCTCAGTTCCTGGGCTGACAAAGGATGGATTGAAGGATTATCTACTTTTGCATACAGTACATAATAATATCGAAAAATCAAGAACTTGTACGACATGTCATCGCTAAAAGTCAGAAGTGAACAACCTCGTAATCTCCAATCGCCTGCATTTCGCGGGGATTAAGATGCCATCACGAAACATAAACACGATTTCCTGTTTTCTTTTTTAAATGAGAATGCGGGTATCGTCGAGCAAAATAAAGTGGACATTTTATAGTGGACATATTTTTTGTCAAATAGAAGCATTAATGGGGACGATTTATCCAATCATGTCCAAAGCTAGGCTTACTATCCTTTTAGGTTTTCGCGGTTGGTAAAATCGCGGTAAATACTCCTATTTAAATCATAATAACTCCTTCTCATACTAATAAACCCAATTATATCGAAATAAGCAGGAATCCTGCATTTAAAGTAATTGCTTTAGTATAAGTCTCTATAACGGTAACGATTTATAAAACGAACACTTATTATTGTTTTAAAAATTAAATTATAATGGAACATAATAAATATGTATTAGAATAGAATAGAAAGAGATAAATTCCTTTTGATTTTATTTTTATTCGACTGACACTCAACTCTTTAAATTTTTGGTTTCCTCGTGATTTTCAACTGTATTCTGTTAAATGGCTAATCCGTTGAATAATAGAATCTGCCCAAACTACGATTCTGTCTGAAAGCGAATCTGCCGAATTCACGAATCTGTCCAATATCGAACAAGGGAGTTGTCAGAATTATTGAGCCGCCTACGGCTTCTGACGCAGATCCTATAACGTCTAAAGTTAATGTTGTTGTTTTCAGTCTGCAACGTCTTAACCAAACTGGAACTAGTCTCACGAAGTGACATTTGTTCCACAAGTGACCCCCTAATTTCATATTTAAAGTTACCCTAACTTTTACACCACAGCCGCCAATAACCTCAAAACCCAACCCAATTCCTATCTAACTGTGCGTCTTCCGCTGAGCCCACATTACTCCTATAAGGTGATAGGACGCGTCGCAGGCGCAGGCGATAGAGTTCAATGGACAGTAGAGAGTGACGTGAATGAATAAGCAGGGTATTGTCTTCAAGCGACATGGTGAAGGTCCAAAGGATATTTATTTTAATAACTAGTTTGAATAAATCGTGGTAACACTACTTATTTATGACTCTAGGTTAGGAAACGAAAATGAAAAAGTACCTAGTGACTAGGTACTTTTTCGTTTTCATTTAGGTACTTTTTAGTTTTCATTAGTCACTAGGTACTTTTTCATTTTCGTTTCCTAACCTAGACTAGGTCCTAGTCTGTAAAGTTTTTCAGTCGGAAGCATTTAGATTTTTTTTAGGTTTTTCTTTAAAGTACGGTCTAGAGCGGGTCAAACTGGGCGCTCTTGTCGGTACAGTCAACGCTATTCTGTAAGCGTAGCTTGAAGCACATGTGACAAGAGATTACCTCATATTTATCTGTCAAATAGGTTGCCTGGTAGAAATTGCTACCTTAACAATAAGGCCGCTTTTGTACACTTTTACCATTGTGAACTGTATTTTTGTGTGCTATTAAGTATATATTCTAATATATTATATTCTGTTTAAAAAGCTGTGAATATTCCGCCACATTGAAATATCGTGCTCGCCACACATTAGCGCGAAAACAAAGATATTTTTACGATCACATGCAAGGCTTTTTTTAAATACCTTACGATATAAGCAAGCGAATTTACGTATTTTGTAATATGTAACCTACTTTTACTGATAAAGTTACTAGAACATTGTATTTAAACATAACAAAAACTAGGTACCTATTATAAATTGAAATTTGAAATCGGTTATTTTTTGAAAACTTTTTAATATGAACCCTTAGGATGTCTGAAAGAAATTGCTACCTATCGGAAGACTTATTACATAATTTTTGTATTTCATTGTCTGTAACTATAACAATAAAAATTAATATTTCCTTTGTATATTAATTACAATCTACGGCACAGAAGTATATAAATAGTTCAAGTGTTACAAATTAGGTTTAGGAGATCGAGGTATCTAACGAAGATAAATGTAATTTAAGTATTTTTCAAAAATTCAAATACATAGTAGGTCACCAGGTCAGTCAAATAAATCATACTAACCAGACTACTGACCTCCCATTGACTTATAATTATAACTGGCCACCTTGAGTCCAAATCCCCATAAAAATAAAAACAATGCTTCGCTCACGCCACATCTAAACGTTACCTCATAACGTTGTTTATTAACAGCTGGTTGGTAGCATAACGTATTATTTAACTGTTAGCGTCCTTCCGCACTCGTAATCTAATTTCGCGGGTAACGTGATTGTTGATTGTTTTGATTGACTGAAAATTGCGATAGCGTAATAGATGAACAGAGAAAATTGCTCGGCTCTACTACACTAGCTAGGTACTACCTGCGTCATATAGGTACTGAACTGACTTGATGTCTTGAAAACTTGTACGGTATCCATTTATAAAGATGAAAAACTTTGTGCGTGATTATAATAGGTAGGTAGATATGTGAAAAAAAATCCAAATCCGGGAAAGTTTGATATTATGTCAACTTTGCGAAAATAGCGTAGGTCAATAAAAAAACAAAGAGAAATATCGCTTTTAAAAAATTCCCATCTCTCCAAATTTACTCAATTTGTATGGATGGGGTAGGCAAGATTTGTTGTATAATATTTAAAAGAATTAGTAAGATATCTATCTACATTTGAAATTTGTATGAAATAATAATATCAAATAGGTATTTTAAATTCAGAAAACTTCTCCCCACGTTCACAAAATTATTATACATAAGAGGCTGTTTATGAAATGTGTATATGAGTAATTACCACATGAGGAATACCTTCAAATAGATGAGTATCATTTTTTGTTTTTTAATGGCTTCTGCTATTATTTTATAAGAGTTTAACTATGACTGAACATTACAAAAGGAATGTGTCACGTTGCTTGCGACACACTGGAGTGACAAACGGAACTTTTACGAGTTAAAGCTAGTAGTAGTATATAGTACAAACCCAGAGCAATAAATTTTACAGCCCTATTGTAACCATTTACCGGAAAATGGCTTTAGTATAGGGGCTAAGAAATGCTGTTATAGAAAATTCTTCATTTAATTTAAATAAATTCGTGTCGACTTTAATTAGATTTCTATAGTCGGCACATACGAGTATTTTGTCAGTATTAGGTTAATTAGTCTTTTTTTTTAGTAAATGGATAGTTTTTTATTTATTTATGGGATACATTTCAAGACACTTTAAAAATAATGAAACGCACTTGTTATTGTTTATCTAGAATTAGATATTAAGAAGGTCTTTGATTGAATTAAATAACAGTTGTATTCTATCTGTGGTAATTAATGTAAGTATTAGGCTGTAGGTTCTCCAAATAAAATAAAATGAAAATATTAGGTACACAATAAATGATCGTAGCCACAAGTTCATTGTCCTAAGATAAGGACTAACTTTCGCTAACGAAAGCGAGCATACCGACTGCGGTAAAGCGAAAGAGGGTAATGTTGTTTAGTTGCACGTGACCCGAGTGGCGACGCGTTAGATAGATCTAATTGGACAGCCCTTAATGACAAGATGGACATTACCGTTTGTGGTGAAAGTAGAGAGTGATATTAAAATGGCTACTCCTTTAGATGTAATTATTATTTATTTCTACCTAATGTCTGTGAGAAAACTCTACATTAAAGCAATGCAGGGTTATTCCACGAGGCCACCTGTCCTTTCCGATTTTGTTATTACAATTAAATAGAAAATCAGAAAAGATAACTCGCAATGCCAATGTCAATTTTAAAAGGGTAGTCCTGTATCGCAATTCCTGAGTCTCCGAATAGCATTTGATTTAATGAAGTTCATTCCCTATCCTGCCCTTCAGGTAACAATGCCCGTACCCGCCGGCGGGGGTGCGGCCAAAGTTAAAATCAAAACTAATAATCAGAGACGGAGCCCCTCAGGCGTCGTCGTCTCCTTCACGACAGTTTTCCGTATCAACGCGCTATAGGTTCGAGGCTCCCTTGAGCCGCCCCTATACGCGTTTTTGGATGACTACTCTGGGGTAGAGCCATCTGCTCCCCCGCAGGTCCAGTGAAGCTTGATTCGTCGTAATTTTTCGACACAAGCATAGGTCAATTAAAAAAAAACTGGCCTTTCCTGGCTACTCGCTTGATGTGGACGCACCTGCTAATGTGGCGCCATTGTTGTATTCGACAGTGGTAGAGTACGAAACACCTCGTTCTAATGTTGACCGATCGGAATCGCCGTCAAGAGCAGACCATTAGTTCTATGTTTCGTCCATCGGCCACCGTGACATTCACATGATTGAAGCGCACCTCTCGTCTCGTTTTTGGCTAATTTATTATTGTAAAAGCAGAAGTCCATATCATTCATCAATATTGAAAATCATGAAGATTTCTTACAATCCGAACTTAGCGTCAATGCAAGGACAAAATAGCACTTCAATTTGTCACAACCTCACAGCTGCCATTGGCAATGAAGCCCATGGCTATTGATGGCAGGTAGTCATTAATTAAGTATTTTGTCATGGATAGTGATTCGTTTAGCTTGTAAATACATATAAATAACATGGTAAAATAATAAAATCTTTATGGTAATATATAGTCGAGAAGACAAAAACTACGTTAGCCATTTTGTAAGCATTTAAAAGCGTGGAGTTCAGATATATCTATGTAATAAAACTATAGAGGTCGAAAAAAAAATCGTACATAGGAAAAAAATGCTAAAACCGAATCAGGGGGATAAGAAGTGATATATAACATATCCAGATTTTTTTCAAATTTGTTGTTCGTCTGTTTGTACGGGCTAATCTCCGAAACTGTTGGACCGATTTTAATGAAATTTTTCATGGTGGTACTTTATATCCCTCCGTGGGATAGTTAAAAATTATAGTAACTCATACGGCTCAGCACATTGTATTGGCTCACTTATCTCCGAAACTGTTAGACCGATTTGAATGAAATATTGCGCGGTGGTACCTTATATCCCCGGTCAACATTTTAAACTCTTTTAATCGCGGAAAATTAAGAGTTCCTGTGGACAAATTACTACAGAAAGGTCTAAAAACGTATCCGCGGGCAGACAGCTAGTTATCAATAATTTCTTAACAAAATAGGTTGGATTGTTATTTAAGGCTCTTTATAACAAATTAGACTAGAGACTGAAAAATCCAAAGTCAAAATAAACGTAAGTAAGTATACCACACCCACCTACACTAAAAGGACTAACCTAACCTAACCATTTCAAAAAAGACGTATTTGCAGAGGCGAGTAACATGTAAAGACAAAATTGAATAATCAAAAGGCGAACTCAATAATATTGGGTCGTTAAGTATAACTACAGGTAGTAGCCACTTTAATATGTGGGCAGTCGTCGGCAATGTGCAATCATCTTCCGATCCTAAAGCCTTGGCCTATACAACACGAGATTCAGTTAGCGAGACGAGAAGAGATTGCATATAATATGTATATGCATAGCATAGTGCATAGTTGCAACTGGTTGTAAAAAAGATATTTAATTTTTTTATGTAAAAAAATAGAACCCTTACGAAATAAGATCCCTCGTGTCTCCGTTCGCCTGTGAGCGATATTTACTCTAAAACTGCTGGATCAAATGAATTGAAATTTGGTACTCGTGTGTGACAAAAAGACGGACGTGTAACATAGATAATTATTTAGGTACTGCAGTTTCAAGTATTTTTTAGAATGATTGGAAGGAGATGACTTAGCTAAGAAGAGTACACTTAAGTTTATTTTTAATTGTAGTTCAAAATAAAGGGTTGATAAGGTTATTCGAAAGTTTTTTTTCACTTAAGGGGATAATATAGCATTAATAATCATGTAAACTAAACAAATGAAACTAGGAACAGTGCAGTGAAAGTTAGCGGAATAACTTCCTTATACGCAGGCGCAACTACGATAACTCAAAGTGGATGATGTCTGATAGACTGAACATTGTTTGCACTCTTATACCTACTTGACTATGACTAAATGTTTTAGCTATTGAGTACGAATTATTTTATACAAATACACAAAAAAAAAATTGGAACCCAGGAAAATATTACAGAAACATTAAACATTATATTCGTGATAGAGAAGGCATGGCTCATTAACGACCACATATGTAGATAGTAACCGGTACCAACTGCAACGGTTTAACGTGCCTTCTGAATCTATATCTTTCTTTTCGAACAGTCAAGTGGAACAGTCTGTAATATCCTAACAAAATAGAGGATATTTGTTAAGTGACCCTTGACTTGACCCACCGGTATTCGAACCCCTTTACCATTTGACCATGGAGGTTGTGACTATACTTCAAAATAGTGCTAAATAAAGAAGGTGTAATATACTGACACTGACCTAGTTCGACAGACAGGCTCTGACTGTTTTCTAATATTTGGAGCGTAAGTGTTTTGAAATCGCGAGCAAATCCAAGGTCGCCAGTTATGTTATTTAAATTGGGTGTTATTTAGACACAGGATGCATAATAATAAGAATGATAGTAATTAGTAATTACATGGTTTTCAATTTGCCAATATTATATAGACTAAAAAAGAAAACTTTGGAATAATTGTGATGTTTAAATTATTTCAATACAAAAGACTTCAACGCGTGCTGTTTTGTTTTATCAAAATTATTATGAATATACATGTTAACTACTACTACTGAAAATTGGTTAAAAGCCTTTGGAAATAATTTTATTTTACCCATAAAAATGGATAATTTCTACTGTGGGATCAGCTCTTAAAATGCGAAATAAAAGTATGCTGTATATATTTTTCACGATTTCAGTATGTTAATTCTTTAATATACAATTTTTGTACTTAAGTATAAATAAACATGATAATATGTGAATTGTAGCTTATATGTTTGAAATTAACTTATATAATATTGAATAAGACAGCACTTATACCAAAAATTGTTTTTCATTATTACCTTGACGAATTTATCACTACATAGTATAAAACAAAATCACTTTCTCTGTCCCTATGTCCCTATGTATGCTTAAATCTTTAAAACTACGCAACGGATTTTAATGCAGTTTCTTTTATTAGATAGAGTAATTCAGGAGAAAGGTTTATATGTATAATACATGCATAATATACTTAGGGATAACCCACAATAACCATTTTCCTGTGCGAAGCCGGGGCGGGTCTCTAGTTATCTTATAAAACATTCATCTATCTTTATCAATACTTATTAAAATACAAAGAAACCGCCCGTATATCAGATCTATACAAAAACTATCAAGTCGTCGACATACAGCACTTCTTTGCGGCACACAATAGCCGATTCCCACTAGTGGGAGCGTGGGCAGTTCCCACCGATTCATAGATCAATGTTACGAGTGTGGAAAGGCGGAAGATACACTCGTAGTTTTTTTGCAGGAGTTGATGACGTGAATGAATGGATTTTGATATGATGAATACCTAAAGTCTGACTCTGGAGGAAATACATGTGTAAGTGTGAGAAGGATAACACGAGTTAAATGGCGTCCTACTTTTTTTTCGAGGAAATTTTTGCTAAAACCATTCCAAAAACAAAAATAGTTAAAAATATTATGACTTTCAGGGAGAGGTTTAGGCTAAAGTTAAAATTGGAATGCAAGCCGGGAAATATCTAGATTAGGTTGTTAGGTAGGCTTAAATACCTACAATAGAATGGATTGCGATAAAAAGTAGAGGCTTTTTTATAACCCTTTAACGGGCAGAATACTTTTTATTTGATATTCCAATTTTTGATGTTGCATGATCTTTAGGGTCCTTCAAAGATCCTTAAAACTGAAAATTTGACTAGTTCTGTATTGTAGTTTTTTTAAAAGGGAGTGGCTACATTTGTAGCTGTGACCGTTTAGGGCATAAGCACGGTGGCTACATATGTGGGCTACCGATCGTTTAAATTGACTTATGCTTGAGTCGAAAAATTACGACGAATCAAGCTTCACCGGACTTGCGGGAGAGCGGAAAAGTAAAAAAAAGCCATTGATGCTATCATGGGGATGTAAGTACGAAAATCCTCATTCCACGGGAAGAAATAATAAATCTTGTTCACTTATAAACTACTAGGGCCACAACACTCCACAGGAAATCCACTTTTTTCCAAAGGTCACAAGCCTACGCCTTGTCCTCGTGTGAAGCGACGGCCAATTAATTAAGCACGCATTATACATTCCTACCTATTGTCAAAGAATAAGTACTCCATTGTCCGAACAGAAGAGATGGTCGGCTGTGACGACTGTGACTGGTAAAGTTGAATAACATTCAATGGCGGGTTTTCTCATCATTGCTTTGCTAAGGTCTAATCGCTTGGCTAGCTACAATGCGGCAAAAACTCTAGACGGTATTTAAATTATGTTGTGGTTGCGTGAGACTGTGATACTATTATGTTTGTCTTTTTTGTAGTTTAATTAGGATGGGGTTAAGTTAAAGAATAGATTTGATCGTTTTTGTATGGATCTTGTACCTACATTATTTATTTGGTGTAGTGTAGGTCGCGGAAAAGGAATGTCATTAGCGAAATAGTAAATCACCAAAAGTGAATGAGCTATCTGTATTCACTCACGCTGTCACGCACCATACACAATCAAAAGCAAATATAGATTACTGAGAAGTGAATTCTTATTGGTTTGGTCGATTTTCAACTTCATGAATAAAAATCTTGTTCATTGTTTAAAAGATTAGTACCTAACAAGTAGCAACTACGTTGTGTTACATTGCATGCTTGCTTTGACTTCTTCTTACCATCTACATAGTATTCATTCGAGCTATAGTCTAAGATGTTCTTGTTATGTATCCCCAAAGCTCTTGCAAAATACATAATGTAATGAATGATAGATAAGTCATTGTCAAGATTCTTTTGATGAAGTTACGCGTCGCATCGTTTTGCTATCGTCATTGTAGTGAATAACGATTTTATCTATCTATCTATCTATCTTAGATATCTCCGATCCCCGATATTGTTCAATTCAAAATGATAATTATGATGTTATGTGTTATCTTCCTAATTTATCTCTCAGGAAATATCCGCTGCTTTGGCTCAGGATATTACAACATTATCTACCTTGTTCTCTTATCTATAACCTTTATTATTGTTTGTTTCAGATAAGGCGACTCTCCAGGAAAACCATCTCCTCGCACCTTGAGAAGATGTAGTGTTTCAAATATTCACCAAAAGTAGAATACTAATCCAAAGAAATACATGGTGATAAAAGAAAATGTAAAGGAAGTCGAGAAAAACTGGTCGTTTGAAAAGTATAATAAAACGTTTTAAAAATAAACAAATGAGATTAAAGAACCAAAAATTTCAAAAGTGGAAACAGAATTCGAAATACTCTAGAACATTCTAAGCGTAAAGGTCATAACAAATGCTAGAGCAGTGATGAGCTGAAGACTTGTATCTTGTAAGCCAGCGGCCATATTGTAAAATGCCGTCAAGTAACGAGTTCAGTGATACCACAGTGGTGGAGCCGCAGAAGTATAAGATGAAGCCAGCTGTCAGTCGGATATTCTGCTGCAGCGTGACTGCTGCTGCTGGGTTCATAGCTGCTTACGCATTGGTAAGTTCTTGCAACTTTTTTTCCTTACTTTTCCACGGGCTATTTCCGTGTGCAGTCTAAGAAATAGAAAATAGAAAATTTAAATAAAGTATTATCCAACTCAAACTGACCATATTAACGCAATTTAACCAATAGGTACACATTTTGACCAATGATCCTCAAGTCGCTTGATAATTCAATTACGTAACTTAATTTATGATGTGAAGTTATACAAAACAAATAACAAGCTTATAATAGCTTATTAATGGGTAAGCGTTTAAAGCCTGACCAAAAATTTAAAAAACCTCGCCATGTTGCGCAATTTAAATGGAACAAATTTTACCATGGAAATTGTTTCCATTAAACATAAAAATACGTGGAACCCCAGTGCATGGTTTTTATGTTTTTGTTCAAGCTTTGCATCGTGAGACCTCTATTCAATATATCTGTAAGGTTCAATTCTTATCTTGTACTATCGATAGGTTTCTGAATTTAGATTCCGTTACTACCCATTTTACGTTTTTTAAAGTTTTCATGTGACGATTGAAGGGCAATATGCCGAAATCAATGACCATGCTAAATCTCGTTTTAGAAAGTGCAACCGCCTTCAGAAAAATTCAGCCGTTATATTCTTTGAAGGAAATACCTTTTTGTCTGTAATAGCGTCGTTTAACTTCTACCTTATGGGCGACACAGATTCAAGCGATATATAAGAGAGACCGTGTAACCCAAATACCTTGCTTGATTCACCATACATTTCTGTTTTATGCCTTCATTCATAAAATTAATGATATTCCAACACGTCAATGTACTAATAGATTATAGGTATTACAAAAAACTTTTTCTGCGTTGGCCTACTACGAGTACAAAGTTTAACAACTTCAAACACAAATTTAATAAAATCGCAGTTATGTGCAGGTTTCTCGGGTCTTTTATATTCACTGTAGAGCATTAAATGGTTGTTTCTACATACTACATGTAAATTTCGAAATCGAAAATACATGTGCTGGGTCTCGAACCTGCACTTTCCGCATGAGAAGCAAAAGTCTTGTGACTAGGCATAGCATTGACATAGACTTAAAATAGTAGTACTGTCCAGTAATTTTAATGACCAGTTTAGAATGTCTAGTTATTCATAAACTTCCTGCGAGACTGGAGGTCGATGTAAACTGGTAGTAGATTATCGGCCCAAGACATGCAGCTATCTCGTAAGATGACGAAACTGGGACCCAGTGAGAGTGAACACTGGTTAACTACTGAGTTAACTGGTTTTTCGTTCCTTAAGTTACACTTTTGTACATTATGACTACCTATACTCAGGTGGTGCTTAGAACAGAGGCTGGCTAGAGTTGGATTACGAATTATTTTCTTCAAATTATTAGGTACCTACTATATCCAAAAACATTTTTGAAGTAAAAATCGCTTATTTGACGCAGATTTTCTATGTTTAAAATTTTCGTTTAGTTGGTAATAATACGCATTCGACAAGGATGAACAGCTGATGACGTAGGCTTGTGTCAAGTTTAACAGTCTGAGTAGAAGACCTTGCTTTTTTAGTACATGATCTATTTGTAAGTTTTATACGAGTACCTACCTATCTTATATTTGGTAGTATGGGTTGTAAAGTAAACCTCCACAAAACCGTTTGTTTGACTGACACACACACTCTCACCCGATTGACATTTCTTACTTTCCAGGTAGCCTACGCCATAGCCCTGATCTACGAGATAGTGTGGGTGGTGGAAGCTCGGAGCGGCCTGCCGATACCCGCGGCGCTGCTCATGATCTGTTACTGCATCGTCATAGCTGCCACCGTCACGCTGGTGCATGGACTTATATCCGTGAGTTACTTCTTCTGGCCACGTGGGTCATTAACCCTGGTGTCAAAGTTATTGAGCCGCCTAAAGGCTTCTGACTTAGTTACTTACAAAATTTAACTCTAGAGAAACTCAAAATTATTGTTAAGGAGAAATTGAGCCTATTATAAAATAACAGATTACTTAGAGGATAAACATCCATGGGAATAGTTGCTTGGGTGGCAGGCTTTTTCAATCGTACTTTACAAAACATTGTTATTAGTCATTATTATTATCATAATAACTGTAAAAATATGTTTAAAAGATGCAACGCCTGTGGAGTTTCTTCGGCGAGCTCTTCTCCACAGAAGACAGCCAAATCTAGGTGACTTAACTAAGTGATGTAATATCCAAAAGTTAAAAAATAAATTCTTTGAACTCTTTGAACTCTTTGAGTTCGTGTCGTTGCTACATCCGTAATAGTAGCCGGGATCAATGAATTTAATTATCTTTGTACCAGGCTGTTTTAAGCTCAAAAGGAGGTATCACCCCTAAGTATAAGTTATCTTATCTAACGAAATAAGGATTTTTATTTATTTATTTCATCTTCCATACGTCCATCGCACGGAATCGTCTTTCTTTTCGGACAATCAGGTGATTCATCTGGGCTTCAGAAGATAGTACCTATGCAAGTCTAAGCTATGGTCCTAGTCCGGTGAAACTTGATTCGTCGTACTTTTTCGACACAAGCATAGGTCAATAAAAAAAAAACTGTGGTCTAAGTATGGAAACTGAGCGATTTATTCGTGCCCTCTGCTCTTATGTAGATCGTCATCTGCCACTGCATGGACTTATATCAATAGTTTATTTAAATGATCTGGCTTGCACTACATTCTGATCTAATTCTAGTACAACGAGTATTTTTAACACTACTGATGAAATTTTCTAAAGTGCCACTATAGTTACCTACCATACCACCGTCGTCCGTTCAATTGATGCTTAAAGTTAGGTATTTAGGATATCCAAAAGATTGTTTGAATGTCAACTTTGTCATAGAAACCCTTAGAGTATAAATAGAAAATTTTCTGGGAGTAGAAACCATTTTTACCATATCTTTGTATATTTTCAGAAAAACAACACGTTCTTGCTGTCGTGGCTGATAACAGTGATCCTCGTCCTGATCCCGGAGTGCGCTCTTGTCTTCTACATGTCAATCAGCTACTGGGTAAGTAGGACAGCCAGCTCGTGACAGTTCCCTTCAGGGGCTTTAGGTAACAATAACAATTACTCTTCAGGTAACAACGCCCGTACCCGCCGGCGAGGGCGCGGCCAGAGCCAAAATCAAAATTGATAATCAGAAACGGAGCCCCTCAGGCGTCGTCTCCTTCACGATGTTTTTAGTATCAAGTATCAACGCGATAGGCCGTGGTCCGAGGCTCCTTCGAACCGCCCCTAGTCGCGTTGGTACATGACTGTTTTTTTTTTGGGTAGAGTCTTCCGCTCCCCCGCAAGTCTGGCGAAGCTTGATTGGTCGTACTTTTTCGACAAAAGCATAGGTCAATTCAATTTAAAAAAAGTAGCATCACTGTAGGTAGAGTCTTGTCCCTTTTCAACAAATTAATCGTGAAAATGAGCCGACATTATAATGTTGCTACTTTTTAATTTCAATCCTTTTTTCAGACAAATTTATCGTGCGTATACTCTTATCGTATGGATAGGCGGAGACTCTCAAGTACCTAACTCGCTTATACCTGTGCTTATACTTCATTCTTCTTGAAAGGTCAACCTAAAAATGCTGAAGACAAATCAATCCTAACTACTCATATTATAAATGCGAAAGTAACTCTCGTCTTGTTACGCTTTCACGCCAAAACCACCGAACCGATTTTGATAAAATTTGATACAGAGATAAATGTGAAAAGGTACCTTATGGCGGGTTTAAGTACGTATCGTGCGTAATCCTTTTGGATTTGAAAAGATTATTAGTTGCTGATTACAGGGATATGCATAACTAACTAACTAACCATAAGGTCCCTTTTCACGTGGATAAAGGCTACCTTTTACCGCTAGAAGT
This sequence comes from Teleiodes luculella, assembly GCA_948473455.1. Classification (NCBI taxonomy): domain Eukaryota; kingdom Metazoa; phylum Arthropoda; class Insecta; order Lepidoptera; family Gelechiidae; genus Teleiodes; species Teleiodes luculella. The sequence goes on from OX419606.1 coordinate 7,762,535, forward strand.
ACCTTATTCCCACGGGAAAAGTCGGAAACCTACGTGGGTGGGCAGCTAGTTTTAGAATAGAATAGAATATACTTTATTGCACACCAGTAGTAAATTACAAAAGAAATACAATTAACGTGTACAAATGGGCGGACTTATTGCTAAGGTAGCAATTTCTACCAGGCAACCCATTTTATTATAAAATCGGAATGTGAATCCTGCTCTTATTATTATTATTGTTTCAGGGTCTTCAAGGAGTGTACGGGGGCGCGGAGCTGGCGTGCTACGTGGCTCGACTGCCGGCCATCGTCATTGGAGTTGTGCTGGTTCAATCCGCGTACGCACTACGGGAAGCAAGGTACAGTCAAGTTCATAGGTGTAGTCATATTACGTGTTTTTATACTCTCAAATAACTTTTTTTCCGAAGGCTTGATATTATCCTTTTTTTTGTTACTTGTACAGTGTAAGGCACTCAATATTTTGGTTCAAATGATATGTCCTGAAAGCTTAAAGTTAATTTGAAGTATAGGTGCACGTGACATGACTGGACTTATGAACGCGACCGTACCAATTGTACAGATTCGTTTTGGGTCAAATCCTCAGTATACCTATGGATTTTCTTTTTTTTAATTGACATAAGCTTGAGTCGAAAACGTACGACGGATCAAGCTTCACCAGACTTGCGGGGGAGCCTCAGTACTATGGGACTTATAGGTGCAGGACTAGTGAATTGCTAGATTGTACACAGTAAAATTTAACTGGTTGTTTATCCGCAATATAGTGGTCATTAATTAGTGGTAGTACGATCATGAAACTAAACAACTTTCCCTAAGAAACATAGATTTAAATTTCAAAAATACTTAAACTCCAGTCACTTGACCGGCCACTTTGTATGAAAATTTGAATTTGAATTATGAGATTTAAACCTATGTTCCTTAGGGAAACTTGTTCAGTTTCATGAGTACTACCACTATATTGCGGATAACGAACCAATACCTGAGTAGGTAGATTCGTCCACCCAATCTGATTCCAACACATGCATCTCTTCCAAAAATCCGATACAGGCGTTGCTTTGCCTACCTTAAATTCCATTTAATACACTGGTAAAAGAATTCAACGTTTTACCGATTATAAAAACTTAGATCCACATGAAAAATCTTCGTTACAGGAAAGCTACCGGTGCAAATGGCGCAGGAGTGAGTGGCAGCGAGTTCGACGCGAGCCACTACGTGCCTGAAGCACCCAGCGCCTTTATCAACGATGGCTTCCTCGCTGATAACGGTATGAGCTTACTGGGTATCTTTCTTTCTTTATCGCGTGGGTTTCGAGGTTAATCTACCTGACAAACCCTGGTGTCAGAATAATTGAGCCGCCTATGGCTTCTGACATGGCTTATGTAGCCACTGCATCTGGAGCAGAAGAAAAAATACCAAGCAGAGGAAATCACAATAAAAAAATACAGTGTCACTTTGAAATCTCCAAAATAAAATATACCTACTGTCATAAGTTTTGCAGCTAGAAACTAAAATCCAAATATTCCGGATTTCCCATTTACTAAGCTGATAAATTTTCCAGGCAAGCCGGGCTCAATGCCAGACCTCCGGCGCCACCTCGCGGCTCGCCAGTCCATCAACTTGGGGTACCCTCAGATGATGTTACCACAGCCGCCCCCGGCCTACTGGCAACACCTAGCCGACCGCCAGTTCGCAGCCAGCCTCAGAGGCTACCCCAAATCCTTCGGAGGCCCTCAAATGTACGGCACCTGGGTCGGACCCAGATCAGGACCTTACGACAACCCTTACAAGAGAAGACACTCAGTGGTCGGCGCTTTTGATGAATACCCAGCTAAAGCTTACGAGGTTTACGAAGACAGGATGGACTGTAAGAGCGAGATGGCATATCCTTACTATCGTCCATCGAACTACCACTATGATCCACGGATGTATCCTTCAGACTACGACCCACGTTTCTACCCCGAATATAAAAGGGAAGAGGCGGTATATGGAGTGAATCTATTGAGACATGACCCGTATCATTATGGATCTAGAGAGCGCGTTTTTTACGGATTGAGGAATAGTCATAATTCGGTGGGAAATGAATCCGATGATTTGACGAAATATAAAGATGTTGCGCTTTGAGTTTAATCAAATGCTGAGTTTGTGAGATTTCGCCATTGTTTGTAACCTCTTTGGTTTTGCGGTTTCGTTTACTAGATGGCTGTATCTAATAGGTCAGTTGTATATGAAAGAAGATATTAGACATAGATCTATGAGATCTCCGTAAATTTACATTATTATTGTAGTTTTAGTGGAGAGTATTTTTTTACAGATTTTTGTTGTATTTTTTATACTTAGGTATTATATGACTTTAGCTTAGGTATTTTTAGTTAGTTACCTGTTAACCAAAGGTGTAAATATAGTTATATTAAAATAAATAAATGTAAAATATTAATTTCTACTTAAATTAGTAGATAAGTCGACGCATAACCCAACTAAATAATCCTAATTAAGTTAAGTTATAAATCAAGTAAGTAATGCAAGTAAGTAAATTGTCTCAGATCTGTAACAATAATATTTAAAATATATTTATCTCCCGTGTTTGAAAATGTTTAATTAGATATGTAGAGTGAATAAACTTTGAGTTCAACTTTGAGTGAAACATCTATGTAAATAATTATTATAACAAATAATATCCTTGAATGCGCAAGATACAAAAATACATGAGCCAATTTCGCCAACTCATTTTGTTGTGCACTACATTACGTAATGGAAAAACTATTTTAGTTTACAGTAAATGGCAGTAATGGCTATGAAATTAATTTCAAATTGTATTACAAATTGTAAAGTCCGTGAAATTTGGCCCGATGACTATGGATGGATGCATGTATGTATGTACGTACAGCTAAGGACCTATGTAAATTTAAATCAGTCACTAGTATTTTGTAATTGTATTATTTAGAGTAAAATGAATTTAAATTAACTTTAGATTGTTTTCTTTTTGCCTCCGGAAACAAAGAAGAGCCGTTATAAACCTATGTTTGATGAATAAAAAATAACTTTGACTTTATAGAAAAGAAACGCTCTCCCTAAAGGTGTATTTAGGCAACCTTTAGATTATTTTTTGTTTACCCACAGTAGCCACACGCGCGTAGTTTAAGAACGAAGGGGTTTAAATTCTGACTGTTTGACTGTATAAACGGCTGAAATGATTACAATTTCTGAAGTCTGCAGGGAATCTAATAAAAATGGTCGCATCACGATAAAAAGCACGACTCATAAAATTTCTAAAATCTCACCAACACGATCATAAAGTGGGGCTAGTTCAAAATACGCGCTTGAAATGCGTTTTGATATTTCACATGTTCTTCTTTTAAAGCTTGTTAAGAAGTATTGATAATTTAAAGTAATACAAGTAATATTTTGGAAACATATGAACCCAAAATTGTTGCTGTCATTCATAATTATATGAATAAGTTACATATGTACCTTAATTTTGAAATCACTTAATTTTTTTAATTTCAATTTTTATCAAACCCAATTCAATATCATAACGCAGTTGGTGTTGCTAGTTCTCAAGATACCATTTTACCACACGAGACAATTTAATATAACTTTTCCTCACGCACGGTTTGCAGATCTCATCACATGGAAACTAATTAAAAGACAAAAATCATTACTCTGTCCAATAAGTTATTATACTTGGGTATTTTTTTGGGAAATTTAAACAAACACCAGATTAACAAATGACGTCACCCACTTTGTTTTTGGCAAAATAGCTAATCCTCGAAATAATTTGAAGTATAAAAACTCTTGAAAAAAAACCTTGTCTGGGGGCGCCACGTCGGCCACGTGTATATTATTTTATTTATGGCAAGGCAACCGTTTTCATAGTAAAATTAGTTCCATTAAAATTCCGCAATATGGCGAGGTTTTTTATTTCTCGTGTCAGGCTTTATCTTGTATAATATTATACTTTTTACGAAGTTGCCTAGAATTTATTTAAATTTCCTAAAAAAATACCCAATTACAATAACTTTATTAGACAGACTCTAAGTGCAAAGGTAAAAGGCCTTACCAAGTAAAGCCCTATCAGAAAAATAAAAACCTCGCCATATTGTGGTATTTCAAGGGAACTAATTTTATAATGGATATTATTGTCATAAACATAAGAATAGACACGTGGCGCCCCCAGCCCCCCTACTATGTAAGTAGCGACAGGCTCAAGAAGCTGTCAAACGCGACATATTGACAGAACTACTATGGCTCTAATGTCACTATGTCGCGTTTGACAGCTTCTCGAGCCTGTCGCTACTTACATAGTAGGGGGGCAGAGTAGGCTTTTTATTTTTCTGGCTAGGCGTTGCATTTCATTGAATGCAATGCTATCCTTTTTTTAAATTTGATATTAATATTATTCCTAACTCCCTAACTCATGGCAGTTTCTATTATATAGCAACACAGACAAGCGTTCACTGACTTGTCTGTTTGACATTCCGGAAAAAAAAATAGGACGAAGTCGTCGACAATCGACATTTCAAGTTTCAAAGTTAAGTTATTTCACTAAAAAGTTACGTTTTAGTTTAAAAGTATGTTTTTAGTTATAATAAACTGAGTATTCGTGAAATTACTAGATGAATTCAAGTGGGGAAGTTGTGGTAATTTAGTTTCGCATGCCTTCGGGGGACATAACTGTTCATTGTTTCGTTCGTGCATCGTGTAGGTGGCTACCATGGATTGTGTCAATGTGAAAGTGTTTTCGCATAAAATTTAGACCCCATTGTTCGAATATTTCCGGGTGGCTGTTCGGAAAAGTCCCTCAAACAGTATTTGAGCGAGATATTGTGCGGAAACTTGTGGAATTTAAACTTTTTCTGTGATGTGCTTGCGTATGACCTGTTGGATTGTTGTTTATTTGATCTGCTGATGAGATAATCTCGGTAAGTTCACTTCGGTGTTTTCATTCTGTTGTAATTACGTAAAGAGTGCATTTCTTCGACCTTGTTTTGAAAAATAGTCTTTTATATATAAGGCCGTGTAGATTCCTCTTTGATTATTATAGTAAATCTTTTATTCAATTGCTTTTCCTTGTGTAAGTGTATCTAGGCTCTTTTAAAAACAATGGGTCAAAGAGTCGGTCAGAGAGTCAACTTTGGGATAGAAATTTCCCATTTCCACAGAGTTTAATTATTATGGGTCAAAGAATTGTGAACTTTAGGGCGAAATGTCATGCAAAAATAGAGCTGTTTGTTAATGAGTTTGTTCTTTCATATCTATATGATTTTATTTTAATTAAGATATAGGATAGATAGATCATTTTTTAAGTTTAAAATACATTTAGTCTGTAGTCTATGTTAAACAATTGAATTGAAATTGACTCTCCGGCCACTAAGAGTGTTTATAAAATATTTGTTTGTAATCTTAATGATTTCAAAGCACCTTATTGTTCTAGATCTAATACTATTTTATTATATAGATTGTGAAGAAAAGAATAGTACAATACAATACAATACAAAATATGCTTTATTGACACCCAAGGAAAAACACAGAAGAAATAAATACATTAAATTCAAGATACAGAAGTCAACAGGCGGCCTTATTGCTAAGGTAGCAATCTCTTCCAGGCAACCTTTAAATAGTGTGTGTTTATCTCGTTATGTAAATTTTTCTGACTTAGATTTTTTGTTTTTTCAGAAATCGGACGTTACCATGAATGTGCCATCGCAAGAGAATGTGGGGCTTTTGTCATCAGGTAAGTCACCTAAAGGTCACATAAGACATCAGTAGTAGGTTATTTGCTTTGAATCCTGATAGAAGAAGAAATTCAATACTTGAATGGACATAGGTAACAATTGAGCGAAAATTCAATCTGATTGTGTTAGGGTCATTTTTGATACCTTAATGCAAAAATCAAAAATGTATTTGGCAAATCTATTTGTATAATTTAGTATTAAAAGTTGGTAGAATATTTTTTCTATTTAATTATTCTTACCTGCAATGCCATATTTTCATTGGATTTACTAAAAAAATTTTTGGGAGTTAATAAAGATTTCTTAATAAATTTGTCCTTAAATTTACAAAAATTAAGCCATTTGATATTTTTACATACATGTAGGTACATAAATTATATATAATTATTAACTCTGTTCTTAAATCACTTTTTGAGAGAGTAGCATTATAACTACAAGAACGGACGGACATGGTTAAAGGGGTGATTAGTTAATATTATGTATGTGCTTATGTAATGTCCAATCATGAGCAGAATAATATGGGAGGAAATGCTGATTATTTCACTGATAAGAGCATATCTCCTAAATTGTACAGATAAAAATATTGATAAAGGTTATTTCAATGACAGAATTAACCTAATATAATTTTAAAAAACGTGAAAGTCTGTACTTATTTTATAAGTTATATACAACATACATTTTGTAATAGATTTTTTAAGAATAGCTTAATTTAATAATTAACTTGAATCAAAATAATAATAAACTTTTTTTTTCACACACTTAATCGTAAATTGGGAATCTGTAGAAATGGGATTCTGTAGAATTGGGAATCTGTAGAAATGGGATTCTGTTGAATTGGGAATCTGTAGAAATGGGTCGAAACGACCACAACGACATGCAACATCAAAGTATAAATCAAGTTTAAGTGATAGATGAATGATAATAATAACAAAAATCACATTCACAAAATTAACATTATCATCAAAGTCAATTTCATTTTTTTTCCTAATTACAACTCAGTTTATTACACTCATTTGTCACATTATAAAATTATTAAATTAACATATTATTATCATGCAATGTCAAAGAGTAAAACTTAAACTTAAATCTTTAATTAAACTTTAATTCCTGCATTCCTGAATATTGATTACCAAATTATCTGCTCTGTTATCTAATAAAGCAAATTTAAATCTTGTACATGATAAAAATAAACATATCAGTTTTTATTTATTTCAGAAGTTAGTACATTACATGGCTTATCTTTTTGCTGTGTTAAATTCTCAGGGTTAGGCAACATTGTTACCTAAGCACTGGCATTCTCGGCTGTTACACTTCCCACACACTAGTTGGCAATACTTATCTAGCATTGTGTACATACTGGTTTAGAAGTAGGTTTACTAATACTGTTGTGGTGTATTTAAGGTATTGTGCTGCTTTTATTTTACACCTTTTAAGTATGTTCTAATGAAACTGTAGAGGATGAAAATCTGTATGTATTAAAAAAACGAAAATCGAGTCAGGGGGATGTAAGAAGTGATAGTAGAACATGTCCAAACTTTTTTCAAAATTTTCGTTTCTCTGTTTGTCTGTTTGTACGGGCTAATCTCCGAAACTGTTAGATCAATTTGAATGAAATTTAGCATGGTGGTATCTTATATCCCCGGTCAACATCTTAGATAGTTTTTACCGCGGGAAAATATCTCATTCCTACAGGAAACTGCATGGAAAAGTCAAACTTCAACGCGGGCGCAGCCGCAGGCGGACAGTTACTCGTAGTTTCGTAAAGTAGTTAAAGTCTGACCAAAGAAATAAGAAACCTACTTGGAGGGCGCCACGTGTATATTTTCATGTTTATGGCAACAATTTCCATTATAAAATTAGTTACATTGAAATTCCGCAATATGGCGAGGTTTCTTATTTCTTTGGTCGGGTTATACCTTTTTTAGCCCTGACCACAGAGGTATATAATACTACCTGAAGGTACAGTAGCCAGCAGATGCGGCTGGACATGTAGACCTTGACAGCGCCTGTATTCCGCAGCGGTAGCGCTGAATTTCGTAGTGCGAATGTCCAACCGCATGTATTAGCTTCTGTACATATGAATTCAAAAATCGAAAACACATTATGTGCCAATGCTGGAACCCGCGAACTTCTGAATAGAAGTCAACGGCTCTAGCCTGGCCACCGACGCTCTACCTATAATACGTATAGGTAGGTGTACAATACATAACTTTTTTTTTATTGACCTATGCCTGTGTCAAAAAAGTACGACCAATCAAGCTTCACCGAACTTGACCGCAATACATAACTGACAATTTATTATATGACTTCATTTGAACACTCTAGCTACTAAGTAACATTCCAGAACCCTCATTTATCTGACTTTACCGACGACAGTACCTAATAGATCATTAGCAGTTGAAATAACTCGGCGTTAAGACACAATGCCGTGTGGCATAATAATGTATTGCTATGAACTTTAAAACTACTGAGTCACACGCCCGTCACTGAAGTGTTAAGTATTCAAGTAAAGTATTTTTAATTATTAATACTAATGTATAGCTAATGCTCTTACGGCAAAGTAAAACATTGTGAGAAAATCTTACATGTTTTGAGGTTCATAGATTGTCTGAAAATCTGATCAAATAGATTTGGGCATATAAATAAAAATATGAATAAATATTAAATCAGCTATAGTCCAATTTTTCAACCGATTCACTTGAAATTTTGTGAGCAAGATAGAATTTAGAAATAAAGTAGGTAAGTTTTCAGGGAGCCTAAACTAAAACCACCTAAAATGGAAGGAAAAATTTTTTTTTTCACTGATGTGCGAGGTCTATCTAGTCCTTTAGCCTTTATTGGGATACCTTACGATCAGAACTTAACGGCTGAAGTCTCAATCATTATCACACCACTATTTTATTTCACTTAGTGTGTACCAAGTGTTGACGTAAAAAAGACCCAAAGGGAGACTTAGAACTGACTGTAAAGGAAGTTTTTTTATATCACTTTTTTATGCTTAGATTTTTAAACAGGCTAGATTTTAAAAAATATAAGACATGTACTTCAAAAAACGTTGAATTCAGTTTGTAACGGCCTCGTTTCAACATACACATGCGTCTTCTTTCGGCAACATCTCTCTCTGCTCGAAGCATCGAACTGTAAATGTTGCAAACCCTGATATCAAAAAGGGCAAATTTAACTATATTTTATTTACAAACTAGATTTCCACCCCGCGGCCCGCGGCACGGTCCGAAAAAAGTGTCCAGAGGTGCTTTCACGCTTTCGTGCGATAAAAAGTTAGCAGAAACTTATAAAGAGTACTAACGTATAGAAGGTATAAGTAAAATCATTTAAATGACAAACGACTTTTTTGATCTATAAGTGCAATTCTATTCGATTCGATTTACCTACTTTAAATAAAACCCTCTCGGACCATTGTCCAAATCCTGTGAGAAGAACACATCTAGTAGTCGCCTCTCTTTCTGTCGCATGTCGCCCTACTCTTCCTGCACTGTCAAATCTGGCCCGCCTGGAAGACTCGCTTCTGTATAGCAGCTTCAAGCACTGAATGCGGAGAGAGAAATTGTCCTGGTTATATGACCTTTTTAACAGACGCAAAAAAGCACCGGACGAAAAAAATGGGCTCCATCGAAAACGCCCGCGCCGCGCGCCGTCCAAGATTCTTTGCTAAAATCATAGAGGTAGATTTTTTTGGCAGGATTTGGTGTTTTTATTTTATAGGTAATTTTTTTTTCAATTGTTTCATTTATTTTATTTACGTGTTAGAAATCAGCGCGTCTTTCTAGTCTAAAAAGTCCGTTTTCCGTCCTAATATCGGCTAGAAATACCAGTGCACTTGTCACACACACTTGACACAATCGTGGTAAAGAAAATATTATCTGAAATGCCCTTTATCCAAAAGGCTTTGCAACACAGTCGGGCCCATGAACCTCGCAGGCTTCTGGATCGATGTCGCGCCTGCGCGCAGCGCGGCTCCCTACCGAAGGCTCGGCCGAGCTCTGTCAAAATAAAACTTGCAAAATCGCCAAATACACGCGAACCCCTACGTTTACCACTCATTTATTAATGTTTCGCTCCAATCAATAGTGTCTACCGTTCCAAACGTTCCTTTCGTGTAGTGGCTCTTTGTTTGAATTATAATTCGATTTTTAAAGGACACTTACCATTTTGAAATATTAATTATAACCGTAACAAAGTTCTCTTTTCAAAATAATGTGTTGGTTTTAAAAGGAATGCGCGTGTGTCCAGCCAGGATTTTAATTTGATTAGTGATTGATACAAGATGTAGCGACTGCAGCCGTAGGTATGTATCGGGACTTGTAGCATTCTTTACTTGTTGCGCTCGATTTTATGTCCAGATTACGTAATGCTACGTTTTAAAGCGGCATTTAAATGGCACTTTTCTGTTGAACGAGGCTATATTCAAATATGATTTTTAAATTGCGAATTTAGACTTCACTACTACTGAACTCTCTTCATCGATTGGTTGTTTATTAACTGGCGCCCGACACGGGACTGAATCGTAATAAAAAATATAGTTATCTATATTAAATTAGATATTGAATATTGATCACGTAGGTTTTCACTATTTCAAAATCAAATATACATCTACCTATTTCCAAAGATATATATATATTTTGTATTGATGTAAATATTGGTCTTTTATTTATGTGATAATCATGTTTAAAACTCTTAGTGAAAGACGAAACGTTAAAATTTATACCTGTAAAATAAGTATCTTTCTCTATAAAGTTATCCGCAAATATAATTTACACTTTATTCAATGAAACAAAATGGGTGCCGTGCCGGTCTCACAGCTAAAACAATGAGAATAACGGTCTTTACAAATACAACCGTCTCTTTCATAATGTCCATCACAATTCACTTGCTATAGATAGATGTCTTTAAGAAATTTCATTACGTTATTCTATTATACTCCAATCAAGAAAGGACTGGCACAAGAACACTATAACTTATATGTACTGTAGCTTATTGAACAGCCTTTTGGCAAGTAGCCCAAGTTTTATTTTCCTACTAAATACAGCACTAAACTACACCTTTCACCATAGACTATAAAAACAAACCGTAAAATTGTGGCACTTAACAGCAACGAGCTATGAAGAGGGCGATTAGTATCTAGCATTGATTGAACTTAGCTAACATGGCTGACTACTTGAAAAAGTCTACCTTATACGGAATCCATCCTACTACCTACTAGTCCTACTAATATTATAAACGACAAAGATTGTGAAGATGGATGGATATATGTTACCCTTTCACGCAAAAACTAATGAATGGATTTTAATGAAACTTTACAAATAACACCATAATAATAATAACACACACATATCTCATTATCATATCTCAACAATAAAAAAATATCCTCCCTCAAAAATCTCCTTTACCTAGATCGGTCCTTCTTAGCCCGCATAAAAAAAAAATAGAATATCATATAATTAATTATAATTTCATGTGAAAGACGTTTACTGAATTTTCGTCCACCCACGCTACGTCTGTAACCAAATCCTCCATATATTATAAATCTAAAGTTATTTCTTTGCAAAAGCAAACCATACAAATCGGCCCCCAAAAATAGAAGCGAAGGCGAGCTTGGTAGATAAGTTGCGGTAATGGCTGAAAATGGAGTTTTACGTGACTTTCACAATAGTTCCAAGTTTCGGCCATTGCCAAAGCTATTTTGTCTCAAAAGTTTTTATGGTGTGGGTGGAAACAACATCATAAAACTGAGGCAACGGATTTTCTAGAAGTATGATCTAACTTATTTCGTGAGACAAACTGATGTTTTAAACATTTATGAGACATTAGCTATACATATAGACATAACTTCAATACTAGAAATAAAGACAAACTGGCTTCTTATGATAGTAGACTGCAGAAAATTTAAATTTCATACAAGGGCTACTGTATACGCTTTTACAATTGATATACAAATATTAACACTAGAGAAATTCAAATTTATTGTTAAAGAGAAGTTGATTAGGAAAGCCTATTATAAAATAACAGATTACTTAGAAGATCAATTTTAGTGGGAATAGCACAAGCGTGTGACAGGATTTTTCAATCGTACTTTACAAAACATTGTTATAGTAATTTATAATAATTGTAAAAATATGTTCAAAAGATGCAACGCCTCTGGAGTTTCTTCGGCGAGTTCTTCTCTACAGAAGACAGCCAAGTTTTTGAGCTTGCCATAAAAGATAATGTAAGTTTAACTTAACTGAGTGATGTCATATCCAAAAGTTAAAAAAATTATTCCTTGAACCCTTTGAACGCTTCGCGACTCCGCCTACTTTAATATTCCCCCCCAATCCAAAAAAGTATATTCCGACGGTAAAAAGTAGCCTTATCAGTCCCTGATTAATACTAACAAATAAAATAACAGCTTTCCTCTTTTTAATGTTACCAGGGTTACCAGTATATTAGTTACTAAAATTTGTGTAATCACGATACAATAATTGTATGGATGGCAAAATAGTAATAAACCTAGGCCAGTATTTTGAGTCTAGTCTATAGTGTTAAAAATCCTAAAATTAAATTTGAACGTACGGGATTCGAAGTACACTGCGAGCCCAAGACAATATTATTTGCATTACAGATTTATCAGACTGATATCTACTTATAGATATAAATATGATAACGATATACCCAAATAACGCCGTTTTCTGGTTATTACCGGTTATTCAGTCCTTTTACGAGTATATATCTATCTATACATATGTTTTATCCATAGATCAAGATAGAGAAAAAATCGATCTCTATCGTTTTATCTTACGAGTGCAAGCTAGCCATACTTGTGTGTGCACATTGTGTTTGTGTGCGTGTAGCGCTCAGTTTAATAGTACGCACACAACTACGAGTAAGGCTCGCCTGCACTCGTGGGATAAAATAAGCCCTTCCCCCACACTAGCGTCTTTCGGGCGTCTTTTGAGCGTCGACGTTGTGCGTCGCGCATACTATCATGGGCAGCAAGGCGAGTCAAACAAAAGACGGAGGATGCGCGACGAACGAAGTCGACGCTTGAAAAACGTGCCCGCCAGTTGACGGCCTCGTAGCCTAGTTGGTAGTACGTCTGCCTACGAAGCACAAGGTCGCAGGTTCGAATCCCGCCCAGGGCAAACATTCGTGTGATGAGCACTTGTGTTTGCCTTTTGTCTGGATGTTGTATATTTATATGTATGTATATCAGCTGTCTGACACCCATAGTACAGGCTCTGCCTAGTTTGGGGTCAGATGGCCGTGTGTGAGATGTCCCACATATTTATTTATTTATAAATAAAAAAATACAAAGTGTGGACGGTGTCTAACTGTACCTGAATACAGTAACTGTTTTAAGATCTTTAGCCCGTATAGCAAAATGTAAGGGGGCGATTACATTGCGGCGATTGCTCGTAACGGCGAAGGTCTGAATTAAACGTTAGGTAAGTTTTATACGCGGCGATAAAGGCGGGCTTAGCGCGTCCTTTCCTATTACGCGGACGTTACAATAACATCTCTTTATAGGCCTTTTAGTGTGCCGACTTACGTGTATTGTATACTAACTTTCCGTCCGCGGCTTCGTTTGAGAAATGAGGATTTTCCCAACACGAATTTTAGTTGAAGACTGCATTCTGTGGCTTGAGAGGATCATAATTTTTAATAAATACATATTTTGATAGTTTAATAGGACCTATAAATCTATGACGTCATCAAGTATGTGTAGATAGGTAATATTAAAAAATCCTTTATTATTGATAAAAAATTGCGTTAATCTAACAATATCCCGTACTTACCGTGAGATTGTCTGTCCCTCAATTAACTGTCAAAGAGCTATTTAAGAAACGTAGCGCGGCTTTCCAACCTCTCTGTATTTAAGCAACAAAATAGGTATAAAATACCCATCCCTTGGGTCGACAAATAAAGTTTACTCGAGTGTAGATAAGTACGTCCCTTTACGGTAAGGGCGTTTACGCACTATAGGCATTCGTATTTCTTATTCGATTTGTGTTCGTTTCTGATTTGGTTTGGCCTTCCTAGTAATGAATTGACGTATGTGCTCGCGTCTTCAGAGAGAGAGAGCGTCGGTGGCCAGGCTCGAACTCCTCAGATGGGACATATTATATGATCTGTTAACAACAAGCGATCTTATTTATATGTAAACAGTACTGTGGCGTGCATGCGTCCTACATGCTCGCCGCTTTCGTGCTGGCAGCCTCTTTCCGCGTTTCTAGCTATTTAAATATAAAAAGCAATATATCTTTTGAATTTGGCGGCTGCCAACACAGACGGCCCTAGCTCCTCTTTGTAACTTATCTTGAAGAATAAATAATTTAGAAATCAAGTTCCTTCTTTTAATGGTGAGGGAATGCAATGAATTTCTACAAGTTAGTGCTGCTGAGGCCGCTATTATGACGTCCTTGCAGTCCTTACGACGAAACCTACGTATTTGTTACGTAGATTCTCACTTCGGGCCGTTTTTAGGCGTTTTAAAATTCAAAAGGTTTTTATTCGATTCTACAGAATAGTTTTTCGACGTCAAATGTTGGCTGTTCAAAAGAGAGTGAAAATCTCGTCTCTATTAACGAAATCAGGTAATCAATTGATATAATTATGATTCTCGAATACGAATGAAATACGGATCGTCGGAAATTTCCCACCCATCCTTTTTCACGTGTAGAACAAGAAACGAATACGGATAAGTGCGCAAACATCCTTACGATCCACCCGCACATCGTAAAGTGTTTTCATATTCATGGAAAGGGCATTTAGAGAAGTTTACGTTGCAAGGTTGCAAGAAAGCAGGAAGGTGGGAACTTTAATAGTGATGGTTCCATTAAAATTAAAGTTTTCACATCTTTAGAATGCTTTGTAATGATGTAAATAAAGTAAACCATAAAACAAATGGAAATTACACAGCTCTTTTAAGCGACCTACAGAGAGAGCTAGCTATTGATTTCTGATTTGCAGTACATACGAGTACCAGAGAGTTAGAAAATCAGAGTAGGCCGGAAAAGGAATATTTGGAAAAGATAGCTAATAAAATAACTCACCAATCAATGGTGATAGATAGATTTCCTTACCACACAATTTTTAATGGAATGGTTCAGTTTTTTTTTGTCTTATCAGTTTACTATTGCCACCTTTTACGTAAGACATAGCAAACTAAATGCTCGCGCTATTATAATGTGAAGGACCAATAAAAAAGAGAATTTTGCGTTTATACATATTATAGTAGTAGGGTAGGTATTGTATTGTAAATATTAGTTAAATAAACTGTACCGAATCTCCAGTTGTCAAGGTTCTAATTACGCATGCGTTACATTTATCTTAATTAGCATAAGATTCTGATTTTTAACTACGAGTATTACATGGTTTTCAGATTTCCTAGTATTCCATTGTTTGATAATTTCATATTGATTAGGGGCCGTCCATAAATTACCTGAGGTGTTTTTTAAAACTTTCCCGCCCTGGTGAGATGTCGTGAGATTTTAGTCAACCCCCTCCCCCATCTCCCAATCTCACGTCTGTGTGTGAAGTTGACCAACCCGCACTGCGCCAGTGTGGTCAACTGAGGCCTATTCACCCTAATTTGAGGGTAAACTCGAGCCCCTCGGTGGGGATATTGCATAACTGATGATACGTCGGTTTGGCGACACAAATGTACAGAAGCCAGCACATGCGGTTGGACATTCGCACTACGAAATTCACTCCTACCGTTACGGAATACGGGCGCTCTCAAGGTCAACATGTGCAGCTGCATGCGCTAGCTACTGTACAATAATAAATGAAAAGCCTTTAGCTTGTCGTTGGATAGTGATCCAAGGCTCGTTAGTTCTGAAAGTCTATTTTTGCGAGCCACGCACAAAAGGTAAACAAAATTTCTGGCTTCAAGAAAGCAATTCTTTTCGTTATGTTCACACAATCCACACAAACACTTCTTTGAACTGCGCAGTTCAAAGCGCATCAACATGTCAAAAGTCTAGGAATGCGGTATTTTTAGATATTTTTACTCAAAACATGAAAAATGGATCACTAACATAACCTCAAATGTGGCATATTTGTTTAGCTTTTGTGCACGGCTTGAAAAAATGGATTATACCTACTCTGAATAGGGCTTCTGGCCCGTTATCAATTTCATTGGACAAAAAACATCCGGTTTCCTTTACCCGGATCCGGTGGCAGGCATGACACCCTTTTTATTGCAGTATTTTTAAAGGGTGGGGGTCGTGAAAATACTTTTGTTATTCTTTGACTCATTGTCCCATACTAAATAATAACCAAATTGTAAAAAAATCGCTTTAATTAAATTAAATATTTCTGTCCCTTTCCAACACTTAGTGTATATTTTTATAGATATTGAAATTTGAATGTCTGAAAGGGACAGAATATTGAACTTTAAGTAACGTTTATAAAAAAGGAGGTTGTTGTTGGTTACAAACTTTCGAGTTTTGTAGTTTTTGTTGAAATAGTTATTGATAGGACAATACTGGAAAACCGATTTGCCAGTTGGATTTTTAAAAACCTTTTGCTCTTTAATATCTCTTTTCGAATTAGTTTTTTGCTTTTTTGTGCATTCAGCTTTTTGAGGATATGCCTCGAAACTTTTGTGTTCTTCTTCTGAAATTCCAAGTTTAATTTTCAGATTTTAATAGTAAAACCATAGTAGTACATGACGCTGGACATGTTGACCTTGAGCATAGCTGTAGGGGTGAATTTCGTAGTGCGAATCTTTAACCGCATGTGCTGGCTTCTGCACAATATATAATTATTGTGTTATTATTTCACTACAGCTAGTATTACAAAACTCGAGTCTGTCCACTAGTGGAACCTAGCGGTGGAACCAAACGTCCGAACGTGTAAAAGCACTCACTCTAATCCAAAGCAGTGGCAATCAGTTCCCTCTTTTCATAAAAGCCGCCATTATGCGGTGGAAACTAGTTTCAACTGGTGGCGTGCGGATATTGCTTCTCAGTTCACTGGCTTAGGAGATAGCCGACATATAGCATATCTTAGGAATGCCATTTGAATAAGACTTTTCATCGGTTCGCTGGAGTCGTGAAATATATGAAAGTTTTGATGCAAATTTCGAACTACCGCAGTCGAAATCCGGTCGATATTGGCGAAATTCTGTTACGCTATTTTAGTTCAAAAATACGTATTACGTCCATTAAAAGCCTTTGACCAATGATGTAATTGATTTGCGTAAATTATAGGTAACTAATAATACTTAAACTTTACTTGGATTAGATATACATACATATATCCTTCTATAGTGCGAACTATGAAAATATTGAGAGCGTTTGTTTGGCCTTCCGTTATATCAAGGAAACATTTTCAGACACTTCGTTCTGACAATAAAATGAGTTTTCTGCTAGATAACTACTTGTCTTCATACAATTCTTTGTCTATATTATCTACTGTTGCTTCTATATTCTATTTATCAACCGACTTAAAAAACCTTTCTACATTTTTAGCTTCAACAAAAAAATATTCATATAGAATACAGGACAACTGTCCAATAACAAAATTGTCCGTATTCGCGCTTGGCTAAAAGGCAAAAGGCCGGGAATACAATATTGTCAGTGCAACACCATTAGCGCGCATAAAAAATGCAAGCGTCCCGGCCTCCCGCTTAGGTCAAGGTCAGGTCACGGGCTACTCCCGTTTCTACTGAAGAACTCCCTTGGAAAGTAGAGTTAAGGTCACCGGGGTTGTTCGATCTGCCAGTTCTTACGGGAGCATTTGTAAACACGCAATCGTCAGTGCAACAAAAGCTTCACAGCGAGCTAAGCATTCACTTTTGAGCTAAATTATTAACGTTGACGGACGGCACATTGTGCTATGCGACCTCCACACTGGCTGAAGTTATTTATGTAGTCTATACTCCTGGTTATTCTGGGTCTTGTATTAACTTCCTGATAAGACAATAGTGTCGTACAGTTCATTTGGATGCGGAAGGAAAAGACATAGATCTATTCATGAACTGTATTTAAATAATTTTTTCTTGAGTGACCTAAAAATACAAAAAAAAAATGCCACATCACACAAATTTTCTTGACAAGTCACTGTGACAACAAAGTACAGTAAGCTGACGAATAAGGTGACCACCCCGAGGCGCCGTTAAGCGCCATTATATCGCTACATAGGGGCAGAAAATAACGAACTAATGGCTAATAATACTTTATCATTGTAGTGAGAATTGTGTTGCCTTATTTCAACGGTCTCTCTAAATTACAGCGTGGCGAAAATAGCGTGGCGTGTAGGGGGGGGGGTCAGCTTATTTGTCAGCTTACTGTACTTGTAAAGTAAATAGTAAAACAAAAGGTAATAAAATGTGGGACAGCAGTGTATAGGAAGCGAAACAGGAATAGTCCGTTCCAGCCCGTCATGTCATACGAACGAAGGGGAGCCCACCGGAGGCAGCCATTATAATTGAATTCTGCGCTCTTTGCTACGCCGCCGCTACGTTTTTATTAATATTGCTACGAGCTGCTACGAACCGCTACGGATGTTTCCGCTTTTAGACCTAATCTGAACATTTCGGTATTATTTGTTTGCATATTTGATTTGATTACTTTAATCTAATCTTACCTCGTATATTTAGATATTAATATGTCTAGTCAATTTATAAAAAGCTGTAAAAAAACTCGCCATAGAAATTTTCCCCAATAAGATGAGACACTCCACCGACAAGAAATAGGTCTTAAATAGGGAGGATGAGACATGACATGACAAAACTTTATTGTTACTCATGAAATCACATGCTGCTCTGAACCGCTTTCTGCGCTGCTGAGTGAAATCAAAAGTTTTATGAGTTTTTTAAATTTATTACCCTGAAAATCACTTCCGTTACTGGACGTGGTGGATAAAATCACTTTAACCAACTGCGGAGGAGGAGGTTCTCAATTAGGCTGCTTTTCCACCAGAGCTGTGCGAGGTAGCTAAGCGGTATGCAAGGAAAAAATCCACCAATAGAATCACTAGGCTAGGAAAATGAAGTGATTCTATTGGTGGATTTTTTCCTCGCACACCGCTTAGCTACCTCGCACAGCTCTGGTGGAAAAGCAGCCTTAGTGTATCTAGTTGAAATCGCGTACACGTACACATACATACAGTCACGCCTCTTTCCCGGAGGGGTAGGCAGAGACCACTTCTTTCCACTTGCTACGATCCAGACACACTTCTAGACATTACTTACCAAATATCTGAATTCACTATATAATTTAATTAAGATTTTAGCAATAGCGTTCAAAAACTGTTAATTCAATTTTTTCCTAAGGTGCTCTGGCTTGAAAGTCCACTGCCCGAGCACAATGGATTTCATTTTCGCTTCAATTTAAAGTAGTACTTTATTATATTTTAAAATTCGAGTACGGTACTGGCTTGCTCATACCATTAGTATAGAGTGTTCGAACAATCGGCGGAGACCGGACGGGGCGGCGGGTACGGAAACAGATAGAATCCATATAGAATCGGACCGGGCGGTTCCGGACCGGGGCGGAGGGGGGGGATACTCGTAGCATAGATGTAAATTTAACATGTATGTATAGTACATGGATGTATAGCTATGTGCTTGTAAGTGGAAGTGCATAGCATAGCATGTTTAGTTTACGAGAACTAAGATATATTTTAAAATATTAGTTCGTTACCGGCCATGTTAGTTAAGTTATTTACTGAGAAAATATTAGAAGTATTTAGAAGCACCTTTTCAAATTTGATTCCTGAATTTTTTGCTAATGCTAATATCAATTGTCATTTTTCGGTTATAATGGTTCTTCATACTTCCACAGCTTAGCAAAATTACGCATGGTGTTCAGTTCAGTAACAAAAGTAAAGTAAATAATCAAAGGTTTTGATGAGTAAATGTATTTGATTTGATTTCTGTAAAAGTTATCGAAAGCACTAGATTTGGTTCTTAACTTAATAACTCTAATCTATCAAACAAATAATCTCTCTACTCTAACCTACAAAAAAAGATCTTCCTAACTCTATGACTCTAACCTACTTCATCGTATCCAACCATTATTTAATGTAACGTAAAAAGAGTATTTTGTGAATGTGTTACATTCATATGGCTTCTATCTGGCATTAGCGCGTGTAGAGTGGCGGTAAGAGGCGGGCTTACGGTGCTTACGTTTAAATATATCACTAGAATGACAAGGATCATATTATACCGACTACGTGTAATCACACTAATTTGGTATGGAGTTAGCTGACACCCTGGATTAACACAAAGGGCACTTTTTACCGCGGGAAAATACCTCTATACCAGGGGAAAATCGGTTAACGCGAGCGGAGCCGCGGGGTGGAAGACTAGTTTTATAGTCGACTAGTTTTCCGCCCACCGCTAACAGTTTTCCCGTGGGAATGAGGGATTTTACCGCGATAAAAGGTAGCCTATGTGTTATTCTGATGTATAGTATAAGCTATATTATTGTAAAGTTTCATTAAATCCATCCAGTAGTTTTTGCGTAAAAATATCCATCCATACATCCATCCAACTTTCGAGTTTATATCATTAAGTAGAATTTTATACTAGTTATACCTACACAATATGACATATTTAATTTCTATTACGTTACGTAATGGCGTAATATCAATATTTATATTATACTATCTATAATTATACAGCAGGTCGATGTTAAAGGTCAGGTCAGTCATACATAACTGGTAACTGGATTGCTAATTAATTTGTCCGATATAAATCTATCATATACAAAACATTAATTAATTTGTTTAATACACGCATTTCATACAAGATCAGTAGATTAATTAACTAAGTCTTCATGTTCGCTAATTTCGCTCACCGCAGAATATTAATCGATGCGGTTATTGGATCAAAAGGTTTCCACGATTCGTGATAATGTTGGGTTTAATATGTTTGCTTTTGAAACTCTGCATGACGTGATCAATTTATACTAAGTATAAGTAAGTACCTATACTTAGCGTGTCAATGGCGTTGTGGTTAGAACCGTCGTCGTATCTTTTTGTGGAGACGCGCGTTCGAACCCCGACACGTACTAATTTATTTTAAATGTATTCGACGCTCTTACGGGGTGTTTCTGTGAAGGAAAACATCATGAGCAAGCTTCTACCGAACTGCGGATAAAATCTAAAATTGTGTGTGAAGTGGACCAGTCAGCTTGTGGCTTGGTCGACAAATGCCTATTCACCCTGATGCCCTGATGCAATTATTTTAATATAGTTGTCTCAAATCATTGCTTATTATAGTCAACTAATTTTAAAAAAGCCTATTCAATTCGTAAATAAATTATTAGTATTAAATAAATTTCCAAGATTATCGCAATCGTTCGCGGTGGCATAAATTATGTTTACATAATTGAAATTCTACCCTCTACCTTTTTGATCGATTGATCTATACTATAGTAAAACTGAACACAATACAATACAATATTCTTTATTGACACCAAAAATAAACATTACAAAAGAAACACAAAAATACAAGTAAAAAAAAACACCTGCGTCTGTCTGACTGGCTGTTCATGTACATGCTAATCTCTGGAACCGTTGACCGATTTATATGAAGTTCATGGTGGTACCTTATATCCCCGGTCAGCATCTTAGATAACATTTACCACGGGAAAAAAAAACAACGCGGGCGAAGCCGTAGACGGACCGCTAGTGAATCTTTCTGTTAATAATATGTAAGTAAAGTATATCTAAACTTGGTATATTGATTCGCAGACGAGGGCGGCGGCAGCGAGGAGTCGAGCAGTGAAGACGAAGTCACCGAGCACGTGCCCTGCGCAACTCCACGCGACATGGCTGCTGCCAGAGCTCAGGTACGAAATTACATCGTAGCATTCAATCATTGCAAATAGAAGAGGGAAGATGTTAAGTCACTTGATACGACACGACGACTTTGTCAGAAACATCATTGAAGGAAATTTACAAGGGAAAAGGAAAAGAGGACGACCTAGAAGGACATAATATAGACCAAATTAAGAAAGGAATAGATGTCGTGTCGTACCAGGAGATCAAACAGAGGACGGAAGTGAGAACAGAATGGCGTAGACTCCACCGACAACAGCGCGGCTCTTAAATATGAAGAAGAAGAAGATTCATCCAGAAAACAAAATAATTGAAAAAACTTACTTCTAACTAAAGGGAATATGAAGATGTATCTAAAAATGGATTATTATCGATAGATAGCAGCATTAATAGATCAATATCACTACGTCACTGAACATCACATTTCTAAGTTTTCTAACACTTTTTTTTTCATCAGTAAAATTCTGTATCATGTTGTCATAATTTGTTTAATTAATCCTTCCGGTCTTGCCTTCATTCATCAGTGAGGTTTTCTGTAGCTTGTTTCAGCATTAATTCATTTAACGATTTGTCAAATGCAATAGAGTTTATCGATCTGAAATTGCAATCTCATTATTAAAAGTATCTTCTGTGAAATAAATTCTTATACCTATATTTAGATATCCTTTATATATTTTAAGAGTATGTTGGTATGTTATTTGACTGTTTCGGGTGAGACAACGGTCCTAGTTGTACATATGAAGCCTCCCAAGAGAAAGGTAACAATAGGTGTACCACAAGGGTATGTTCTTGGGGCTGTATTGTTTATTATGCTTAACAATGTATCAACTAGTGCTTCATGTGAACCGAGTCTTAAAAATGAAATTTTGAAGTAAGCTCTATATAAGTAATTTCAGAATCACGTTCTTTCCGCCCGCTTCAATAGGTTTTCCCGTAGGTATAGAGTATTTCCCAAAGTAAAAAGTGTCCTATGTGTTTTCCCTATGTATTACCTTGTGATTGTGATGTGTTCTGTCTGTGTCGAAGGCACAGGTCGGACACTCCATGCAGCAAACGCGCTTTGTCAACCTACTGCTTTTTCTGCAACTACAAGTCAAACAATGAAACGCTATATAAAACACCCCTGAACGAGCACCCCTGTCAGAGACCCGCGGCGCCTGTGGGGTGCGGGGCGTGGGGGGCTCGGGCAGGCGGGGAACTCATCTTAGCGCGGGTGGGTGAGTGTCCTTTGTGTATGGGTTAGTACTATTATTTTTCTTGTGTGTCGCAGGTCCCGACGATAAGCGTCACGCCGCACAGCCCTGGCGTGCTGGATGACAGTTTGCAGCAACTGCGCAGGCTGCACGCGGCCGTGCAACGCATGCGCGCCGCTCCACTGCCGCTGCTGGTACGCACATTTTCTAGAATTATTCAAATTAAAAAAAAAATGTTTTTTTCGAAACTAGCTGTCTACCCGCGGCTACGCCCGCGTTGTTTTCCGACTTTTCCGTAGTAATTTTTAACTATCCCACAGGAAGTTTAATTTTCCGGGATTAAAAGTATCAAGAAGCAAAATTTCATTCAAATCGGTCCAATAGTTTCGGAGATTAGCCCGTACAAACAGACAGACAAACAAAAAAAATAAAATTGTCTGGATGTGTTCTTTTTCACTTCATACATCCTCCTGACTCGGATTTCATTTGACCTCTACAGTTATATTATATTCGCAATAAGATTACACAAATTACTTTTCGACGTCAAATTTTATTGAAGTTACTAAGTTTTGTTCAAACCAAGGTTGGCTCTCGTCTCACACTAATGAAGAATTAACTCTTTAAAGAGGCGATGCGATATTAGTTTGAACAGAACTGGCAGGTTCGCGCAATGTGTGCACTGCTAAAAGAACCCGCCGAATTCTTATGATTTTTATTTTTCGCTTCGATTTATAAATATTGTTAGGTATTGGTATATTCGATATGGTTTTTGAGTAACAGGAAAGAATTAAACACATGTCTCTTATAAGCAAACGCTGCGCTGCTAACCAGCTTTCATCGCTCAATCTGGGATACTCCACAACACATTTGCATTACACTGTTCCCTTCCCCAAAATTGCATTGTAATCTATTGTGGCGTGCATGCGTCCTATATGCTCGCCGCTTTCGTGCTGGCAACCTCTTTCCGCGTTTCTGGCTATTTAAATATAAAATGTAATATACTATTTTTGAATTTGGTTGCCGCCAGACAGACGGGCGGATGACCTTTTTATATTTCCAATGTAATATTTCGTGTGCCGACCGATCGAGGTGGACCTACGATCTGGTGAAGGTCGCGGGAAGCCGCTGGATGCGGGCAGCGCAGGACCGATCGTCGTGGAGATCTTTGGGGGAGGCCTTTGTCCAGCAGTGGACGTCTACAGGCTGAGATGATGATGATGACGTGAGCAATAAATGGTGATTGAAGAGTTATCTGTGTTATCTCTGACGAGGACTGTTAGGAGTTAGATAGAGCTTCATCCGAGCGCTACGACAGTAGCTACCATATAATAATGTCTTGTTGTCCAACAGGGTACGGGTTCGAGCCGCCTGAGCACGTCATGTCCGTCGCTGTGCAAAGATGGCGCCACCGAGCCGGACTGCTCGTCGCCAACACACTTGGACTTCTACCCGCAGAGCAGGAAGGGAAGCGGTGAGTTCCATACTCCGTACATACGAGAAATGCATGGTCTAAGAAAACAAGGTCTTGCATTCGGACCACGTGACTGACACAAGCCTAGGCATGATGACGCGTAGCCTAACCTAACCTACCCAAAATATACAAGAAAAATTAAATTAATTTCGTTTCAAAAAATGCTATAATAACGAACAATAAATAGCCCTAATATGATGCCAAATTCGCTATATTTACCTTTAGCTAGTATCGGTTTCGGGGAGCGGGACTTCATGTTTGAACGGCGTATAATCCGTAAGACGGGCGCACTTATTGGGATCAGCCGGAATTAGGACGACTTGTATCGGCTTATTAAACTATATATTGCTTAATACTCTACTTATGTCAGCAAAATATCAGTAAGCATGAATTTGGTATGACTATATTTTTGGGCTAATAAAATATTATGAGAGCGTCGGTGGCCAAGTGGCTAGGCCCGTTGACTTCTTTTCAGAAGTTCACGAGTTCAAACCTCGGCACGTATCAATGTGTTTTCGAGTTTCGAATTCATATGTACGTTTATTCGACGCTCTTACGGTGAAGGAAAACATCGTGAGGAAACCTGCACACACCTCCGAAGTAATTCAAAGGTTGTGTGTGAAGTTGACCAACCCGCACTGGGTCAGTGATACCAGGGTAGGCTCAAGCCCCTCGCTGGGGATATATATGAGCTGTTAACGACTACGACAATATTATGGATGTTGCCATAAAAAACTTAAACACCTTAAACATTTGACTAAAAATTATTTGTTTGTTAGGCGAGTCGCGATCGTGGGGTTTGTGGGGCCGCGACGAAGGCCGCCGAAGCTCGTGGGCTGCTTTGGAGCCGGGCGGCAGAATGCACGACTCCCGGCAACGCAGGTAAGCAAACATAACAATGCAACAAACACACATTTTCACGGGATTTCTCCACGATTTCATTTTAAACTAGCTTTCCGCCCGCGGCTCCGCCCGCGTTAATAAATTTCCCGCGGGAATGAGGTATTTAAAAAAAGAACCATCCTTGGACTTCAACAAACATTTCAAAAAAAGAATTGGTAAAATTGGTCCAGGCGTTGTTGAGTTATGCGCTTACCAACACATTTTGCGATTCATTTTTATATTCTAGACGATTCATTTTTATATTATAGATTGAGCTTACCGATATTTCGACCGGGCTACACCGATCATGGTCACGGCAGAACTGGACCAATGGAAACTGGCTCAATTTAAAACAAAATCGTGGAGAAAACCCGTGAAAATGTGTGTTAGTGCAGTTAACAACCGCGAAAATCTAAGAATGTTCACAACAAAGCAAGTTCATTATTGATCATTTCCAAAAAAAAATATCAAAACCGTTGACTGAGCCTCATCACAACATCATCATTTTAGCCTAAAGACGTCCACTGCTGGACAAAGGCCTCCCCCAAAGATCTTCACGACGATCGGTCCTGCGCTGCCCGCTCGCGACCCTCATTAGATCGTTGGGAACCTGCACACATCTGCGAAGAAATTCAAATGTTGTGTATGAAGTTGACCAACCCGCACTGGGCCAGCGTGGTAGATTAAGGCCTGTTCACCCTGATATCAGTGTAGGCTCATGTATGTCCTTGGTGGAGACATATAACCCGTCAGAAATATCTGGGCACCTCGCTGGAATGCGTCTCCCCCCGCGCTACCCCGCACCTCAGCCCGTTTTCGCCTATTCAGTACGGGTGCGAACGCAAGCACCGACGCATGACGTCATTAAGCCAGGTGCCCAGATATTTCCGACGGGTTGTAAGAGAGCGCCAAGAGCGGAGAGAGGTCTTACCCCAACAATGGGACACACGCAGCTGTTGGAAATTAAACTCCGTCACTGGGCGGTCACTCCATAGAGAAAACGCGTTTTGATAAGCTACTTCTTTTTGAATAACAACTACAAGTCAATGGCGCTAGGCGCTATGTAAAACACCACCGGCGGAGTCCCGCGGTGCCTGCGGGGTGCGGGGCGTGGGGCGCTATATCGGGAACTCATTTTGGCGCGGGGGGGTCCTTTCTGTACGGGTTAGTACTATTATTTTCTTCTGTGACTCCGTTATCTGATCTTAGGATGCTTGTATTCCACAGTTCTCGGTGGCGGTGAAGGTGCAGAAAAAAGGATAGAATATTCGAGCGAATCTTATTTATATTAACGGGATAGCGCCATCTATCAAATCATACTAGAACTAATACGATAATAGAGCGACGAAAAGAGCAAATGGATGTCGACCTAGTTCAAGATGATCATGATAGATGTCGCTTTACAATATTCAAGGTTTATTATTTCTAAGATCGTAAACTGTTTCAAATGTAATGTTGCAGCACCCTCAACGGCCATAGCGCCTCCCTGTCTTCAATGGAGTCCGAGGGCGAAGCGCCGCGCCCCGTGAGACACTCCACACATTCGCTCAACGACAATGATCTCGCTGTAAGTAGCGTATTAGGTAATAGGCTTGTGTCCTTAAAAAATGTAATTAGTCCGTCTTTTAGATTATTCAAAAATAAAGGACACGTATTTTTTTATTTGTAAATCGGACCTAAAATTACAAAGATATTATCCCATTAAAGTTACGTGTGACGTCACACCGTGCTACAAAATGTATATCTATAATGTATATCTTTGTTATTTTTTGTTTAATCGAAAAAAGAAAAAATACGTGTCCAATATTTTTTATAATCTAAAATACGGACTAAATAGAATGTAATTATTTTGACCCTGGACACAAGCCTATTGTAATATTTCTAGAAGGCAAGTGACTGGGAGGAACAATAAAACACGCATGGTCGATACGGAGTTATAATGCGAACTGAGATACCCACACCACAAATCTATTACACTACAATCCTCACAACTTATTTTAAACAAATTAAGTAAAAACTTAAACTAAATAAATGATAGTACCACAGATAGTACTCTAAACAACAACAATGTATTTACTCAAAAATAAAAGAGTACAAAAACTTTAATACCTATCTACGTGATAGTATCTATACTATAACTGAAGGATTGGCGAGTCTGTTCATAATAGATTGCATCACACTACAGTAATCAATAGACATTCGATTATTGCCTCCCAACGCATAACCATAGAAGATAGATGCCCAGTAATTGCACTCCATATAAGAGCGCCCGAATCGTCGCACGAATCATTTACACGGCCGCTAACCCTCGTTTTGCACCGCGAATTGTGCTTGTATGGAGTGCAATTACTAGGTATCTTTCTTCTGTGGTATAACGGTTGATTAATGTGGATAAATCTACAACACAGAATCACTAGTATATACTTTATTGATTACGAATCACAGGATAAAGGAAGGAACAAGAGGAAGTTTAGTTTAGTACCAAACTTTACCGCCTTTTTAAAACCTAGTGCTGTCATTTGTTTATTGATTATTAAATAATGTTTTACGCAGCAATTCCAGTTAGAGCCAATGCGCTGGTAAACTTATTAATAAAATAAATCATTTTCTTCAACTATTTTAAACGTTCTTTAACGTTCATGAAAGCCAAAGCCAAAGCCAAAGCTAGAAATTAGACAGTGGCTTAACCTCGTGCAAATTGTCTTGATTAATCTAAGCTCTTGGCCGCGGCCCGTTTAAAAATATCTCTTCGAAAAGCTGTATATAAACAACACGTGCATGCGGCTGGAAATGTTGACCTTTAGAGCGCCCGTATTCCGTAGTGGTAGGGGTGAATTTCGTAGTGCGAATGTCCAACCGCATGTGCTGCCTTTGTACAATTTTCGAATGGTTTACAGCATAAGGATCTTTTCTATGGGTGTGGTACATTTTAGCATTAATCCCTGTAATATAAGGTCGTTTTAGACCTATATTTTATATTTTCTATGTATTGTGATCATAAATTAAATCTCTATATAATTTACCGAAACTGATTTGTTTCCCTCCAGAAGGACTTTGAGAAAGTGACCGCGGCCCTCCGCGCCGGCACTACGGTGTCCGCCGTAGCGGCGGCCGAAGGCGGCGTAGCGCGGCTCGTAGCAAGGTTACCGCTACAGAAGTCCGTGTCTACGCCGAGCATCGTAGCCGCCGTGCAGCCGCCGCAGCCGCCGCCCGCTAACATGTGAGTGCTTTCAGCTTATGTTTGCCTGGTACTTTTTTAGAGGTTATTTTCTTTCTATAATACTCGTAACTAAGAAAAAATATTTAGATACAAATATGTCCTTATAGTTTATGAGAGCCTTGTACTTCTGTTGGAGAGTTATTTCTAGGCATAGTGTGGCATAGTATAAAAAAACATATCCAACTAAACAAACAAGTTTTATACCTTATGAGAGCCTAGTACTTCTGCTATCGTGATTCAAATCAAATCAACAAACAACTTCTATAGCTTATGAGAGCCTAGTACTTTTTCTATCGAGTTATTTCTAGACATAGTATGATTGCAAAAGTTTGTTTAAATCGGCTGTAAGTAATTCTTAGACACAAATCTATTGATTTTTGTTATTTTATTCAGGTCAGAACTGAGCAATTTTAGCATGAAATAATATTTTTATTTACTGCACAGATTGCAACTGTCAACAATTACATTTATTTCTGTAATGTTTTTCTTAGGATTTCAATGTCTTGTCTACAAAATGTGCATGTGTGCGTCGATGTGTTTTATTGTCAGCACTGTTTGCTTCTGCTGAAACAATTTTGATAGCACTTAAACCAGTTAAAAAAAATTACATTGTTCTGGTTGAATATTTATTTTTGTTTTTTATGTTTTCGCACTATGGGGCGGACTATAGGGACGGTTTTATTGTGACTTGATACTTGAACACTTAATTTTAAAATATCACAAAAGTTGAATATGTATGAACATACTCGTAATGTTCTTATTAAAACATTACTTTGTAGAGTTTTGAAAACTAGCATTTTGAATAATGTGTGCAATTGAATAACAAAAAATACTTACTACTTATACGAGTCATTTTATTCTCCTTTAATTAAATATCACAGCGTAGTTATCCTAATATAAATTACTACGAATATTTTTGCTTAAGACTTAAGTCACAGTATTTAAACAACTATTCAAAACCGTCCCAATACTCCTTGCTCCGGGCTAAATGTCCGTCTGGCAATGCTAGTTTGTCGGGGCCGTGTGCGAGCGAGACGGAGAGCGACGAGGACACCTCCACCCCCCACACCGCACCCCCGCGCCGGAACAACGCGCATCAGGAACACTTGGGCTTACATCGCCTCGCCTTCTTAGAGCAGTGAGTAGTGTCACTAGGGATGCAGCAATGTACAGCAATGGAGACTGGTGACCCTGCCATTGTGGATTATGCACCAGGAACACTTGGGCTTACATCGCCTCGCCTGTCACTAGGGATGCAGCAATGTAGAGCAATGGAGACTGGTGACCCTGCCATTGTGGATTATGCACCAGGAACACTTGGGCTTACATCGCCTCGCCTTCTTAGAGCAGTGAGTAGTGTCACTAGGGATGCAGCAATGAAGACCAATGGAGACTGGTGACCCTGCCATTGTGGTTTAAGCACCAGGAACACTTGGACTTACATTGCCTCGCCTTCAGAGCAGTGAGTAGTGTCACTAGGGATGCAGCAATGTAGAGCAATGGAGATTGATTGGCGACCCTGCCAATGAGGTTTTTTAATTTTGACGTCTCTTTCTATAGGCTCGAGCCTACTTCAAATTAGAGAGATCAGGCCTTAGTCGCCATAGGCCAGTAAGGTATATGCAGGTTTCCTCGCGGTGTTTTACCGTAAGATTAATAATTATACGTATGAAAATACATCGATATGTACGGGAGCTGGAATGTGTGATGATATTTCTGTATTGCAATAACCCTAGCCACTACACCGTCGACGCTCACCGCTTTGGTTAGAATCTCGTAAATAACCAGTCTTGCAGTTTGTATCAATCCCGATATTAGTCGACACTAAAATACCTGCCTGAATCTCCGTTACTACATTGTACGTACGGTATGTATAACATCTCTTTCTTATTAAAAAGTCTACATTAATGCTTTAAATAAAACAATAGAATGAAAATGTCACTGTTTTAAGCATGTAACGCACAACGCTTAGCTTTTTGTCCAAGTTTTTGATGTCAATGGAAATTTTTAGTTATGCTGAAATATTTTTGCATGGCCTAGATACTCTACTAGGACTTTATGACTATTATAAACATCTATGAATATTTGTTAATTATATTGTTGTTTTAAACAGAGCGGCGTTCGACCATCATGCTGAGAAGAGGCGGAAACGAGGCAGTCTTTTCTTTAGGAAAAAGAAGGTAGGTTCAAAGTCAAAGTCAAAAATGTTTTATTCGAAGTAAGAATTTACAAATCACTTTTCGACGTCGAGGCGAGTTCACAATTTGGCTGTCTTCTGTGGAGAAGAACCCGCCGAAAGAAACTCCACAGGCGTTGCATCTTTTCAAAATATTTTACAAAATTATTATTTTATACAATTTGATTTATAGAAAAAAGAGTGCAAACGAGTAATGCAATTAGAGGAAGGCAACCAGTCAAAGCGTTGCTCTAAGTATACAATAGACATAGATATAATTTATTTGACAAAACAATACAACACAACAAAAAAGAAAAAGAAAAAGAAAAACAATGGTTACCCAGTACCCAATGTATGTCCCCCAAAGAGCGATAGAGAGGGCTATGCTTGGAGTTTCCTTGCGTGATCGAATCAGGAATGATGAGATCCGCAGGCGAACCAGAGTTACCGACATAGCTCAAAGAATCACTAAACTTAAGTGGCAATGGGCTGGGCACATTGCGCGTAGAACCGACGGCCGTTGGGGCAGATAGGTTCTCGGAAGACGTAGTGTGGGCAGGCCCCCCACGAGGTGGACCGACGATCTGGTGAGGGTCGCGGGAAGCCGCTGGATGCGGGCAGCGCAGGACCGGTCATTGTAGAGATCCTTGAGGGAGGCTTTTGTGCAGCAGTGGACGTCTTTGGTCTAAGATGATGATGAGTCAATGTATATGTTACGGCTAAAACCCGAAGCGCGGCTACACCTAGTTTTAGCCGGTTAGAACTAGGTGTAGCCACTTACTCTTGGTTAAACCTAGTACGAGCCGATTGTTTTCGGGTAAAACTAGGTCTATCCTTCATCATGCCGGCTACAACTAGGTCGGGCCATTCCCTGTTGGATAAAACTAGGTCTATCCGATATCATTCCGGCTAGAACTAGGTCCAGACAATCCCTGTTGGATAAAACTTAGCTGGGTGTCCCGCCACGCCTTCCTTCCGCCCCGCGTCACACTCATGACTCACAGCATCTGCAGCAGCGGCGCGGGGTGAAGGGCATAGCGAGGCACGCGCCTCTGCAGGTGGTGAGCGCCAGGTGCTGCTGATCTACTGCAGGTCTACTAGCGAGTGTCACTGTCTGCAGCAGCAGCGCGTGTCTTAGTTTTATCCAACAGGGATTAGCTGTACATAGTTGTAGCCAGCATGCTATCGGCAGAGCTTTTTTTAGATATTAAAAAAACATCCAATAATAAGAAACGTAGAGAGTATTTTTATTATTATAAATCACATTGTAATAATTAACATAACAACAGACAATAGTTGCATATTATAATTTAAAGGATATTATTATAATTATAAATCACACTTTTATAAATGACCTAGTTCTAGCCAGAATGATATGGGATAGATCTAGTTTTATCCAACAGGGAATGGCCGAACCTAGTTGTAGCCGGCATGATGAAAGATAGACCTAGTTTTACCCGAAAACAATCGGCTCGTACTAGGTTTAACCAAGAGTAAGTGGCTACACCTAGTTCTAACCGGCTAAAACTAGGTGTAGCCGCACTTCGGGTTTTAGCCGTAACATATATATTTCACTTCACTTACATACCCCACTTTCTCACAAATTAGTTAATAAACTTTATTTTAGACATCACTTAGACTTAATCCTACTTCTATTGTATATGCTGTAAGAGCGAGACATTCCCATCACAAGTGTCAATGACTACTTACTGGGAAGCCTCGACAATTAACATGTAAGGATTTACTTAAATCATGGACCAATATACTCGAGACGACGGTCAATTCTCCTACTACAATGCGTGTTCCTGTAATTAGTACTAAAAAAATATAGATGTCACTATTATTCACAAATTACCTATCATTTTTAAATTATCTGAAATCAAAAATTATATGGTGTCTCTCGAAAATAAATTACTTTTAGTTTCTATTTATGTAAAAAAAAACACAATTATAGCCATTTACTAGTGTATTTTTAATATAATCTCTGGCGAGGAGCTAGGCGCCATCTAGTTTTAATACGGGATTTGAGCTATTCCGAAGCACGTTTTTTTCTAGGGCATTGACAGTCCTCTCGCGTATATTGGTCCATGCTTAAATAAAGAATTTTTATTTTTTCTATTGCTAAGGACAAGTCCCGCAAGGCGAGCCACGCGTGGCAAGCGGCGCTGCGGGACGGCGACTGTGATTGGTGCTCGCGAGCTCTCAGGGACACGCCTGCGCTCTACTGCGACCGTGAGTATTGTGGCATTGGTCATGCCATCTCTTTTGCTTGTAGGCCTGGCTGCAAGTACATTCTAAATTTGAATCTATTTCGAGATATATTTATTTTTTACTAGCTTCCCGCCGCGGCTCCGCACGCGTTAATAGTTTTTCCCGTGGGAATGAGGAACTTTCCCGCGGTAAAAGTTAGCCTATGTTCTTTCCTAAGGTCTATTCTAACTTTGTGCCAAGGTTCACCAAAATCGGTTCAGCACTTTCGGAGCATTTTCAATTATTAGGAATATTTTACGTATTTTTTTTACAAGGTGGTTACATTATCCCTAATTATTTTGAAAATAAAATATAGCCTATGTTACTCAGGGTGAATGTAGCTTTCCAACAGTGAAAGAATTTTTGAAATCGGTTCAGTAGTTTAGTAAAGTCTATTCGATGCAAACAAACAAACAATCAAACCTTTGCTCTTTATAATATTAGTATAGATAAATTGTGTCAGTTGGTTTTTGACATCTTCTTGCTCCAGGTCACGCCTGGACAGGATAGTTGAGGAATTAAGGGAAAGATCCCTCAGTTTGTGGTTTTCCTCTAATATCTTAATATTGTGAACAAGTGAATAAAAGTACTTCGTTAACAGCTCATATATGTCCCCATCGAGGGGCTCGAGCCTACCCTGAAACCAGGGTGAATAGGCCTTAGTCGACTACGCTGGCCAAGTGCGGGTTGGTCACGAACACACAACCTTTGAATTTCTTCGCAGGTGTGTGCAGGTTTCCTCACGATGTTTTCCTTCACCGTAAGAGCGTCGAATAAACATACATATGAATTCGAAAATCGAAAACACATTGGTGAACCCGCGAACTTCCGAATGGAAGTCAACGGGCCTAGCCACTTGGCCACCGACGCTCTTTAAAAAAGTACTAACATTTTATAAATGTTTTTTTTTTTTTTTTTTCAATTGTCCTTTGATGGTTGTGTTGCTTCACCGGACATGCTTAAAATTTTGTTGTATTATGGTAATAATGATACTTACATTGAGTTTTCTTTTCAGATTGTACAATGACCGTTCACCAAAACGTCTGTAAGGACTACATAGTTGAATGCAACAAGCCTAAAACTTCTAAGGTAATAAAATATATATCCTACTTGTGATATATAAAAATACTGCTATAAAAAAAAATGTTTTTTATCTGTGTACAACGAAACATTTTCTTGGGTTGCCAAACTAAAAAAACAAAATGATAAGTTGTTTTTAACAGAATTTATGCCTCGCCTATATTGCAATAACTTAAAACGGAAAAAAAGCAATTTGGTTTTAAAATTTTACCGTTTCTGATTACAGATAATAATATTTTTTCTTGTTAATTTTTCACATTAGATTTTGAAAGGATTTTTTTACTCTTTCAGACTTCTGTGGGCAAATCGCTCAGCGCGAGCAGCGGCAAAAACAGCAAACGAAGCTCCGTGTCCGGCCAATCACAGAACTCCAATAGGTAAGCGGGCCTGCTATTCGTCCGTCTAAATATCGAACGTTCAAACAACTCATTTGATTTTAAACAAACGGGAAATATAAATGAAAGATATAAATGGAGTGTTTAGGAAATAAGCGTTTTTATTTCTTACTTCATAAACTACGATTTAATTAAATTATTAATTTAAGTTCTTTACAAATATTAATATAGGTAGTAAGTATAACATTTTTGATACTTTTGTAACAGCTACAAATTTCCTTTTTTTTATGTTTACCAAAAGAAAGAGTAATAAAAGATGTGCTATATTTAGGTAGTTTTGGTAAATTCTTGGCAACACTTTTCAACTTTCAACCAAGTCACTTTTGCTTACGGTGACTATACAACAACCTATCCTTGATACGGTGTTACCACTATTTCAATTTTTTATTATTATTATGCATTGTGAACTTTTTTTTTTGTTATGGCACTAGAGAATGTTTGTGCCAGTGTCAAGTATTTCATTGTGAACTTATTAGGTTAAGATTTTTACATGGTTTAGTAAAAACGCTTATTTGTTAAACGGGGTACACTTGTATGTATAAGAAAGCCATAAGAGACAGGCGTAGGTAGTACATTTTGGGTTGTGTGTATGGCGTATGTTTTGCTGCTTCGTTTGTTTGATTGTCGCACAGGGGACAAGCTTCATTCCACTCAGTTTTACACTAAGGCAGTTGAGCTAATAACATTACAATACAATTATGCCGTCATAACAAGAAGGGCGCATTAAAAAAAAACTAAAATTACAAAAGACTAGGCTGTATGGGCTTTGAACCCTTTGCCTTTCCCATAAGGGACAAAACAACAAAAAAATATATTTTAAAATCTGGTAAAAATACCGTTAAACTGTGAAAATAATTCTGAGGAAAACGGTGCCTTTAACTCATTTCGTAACTCATCTGTCACGTGGGCCTTTTTGTGTATAATGACTGCAAATTCTACATTGCCACTAGCATGGGCTGGGCTGGCGACAGGGCTAAATTTATTGCAAAAATTAGGAACAGATCTGTAATATAATGGTAACTATACACTAAGTTTTTAAAGAGCTTGGTTAATTCTTATAAATTATGACAATGAAAATTTGTAGTAACAGCTTAAATAGTTGAAAAAGTGAATTACGAAAATTGTAAATGTGAAAAAAATATAAGTTGAGGAATAATTTGAGATTTTAATCATTCAAGGTCCCGTTTCAGAAATAAAAGAATCTGGACTTAGTGTCGCAAAAATGTATTTTGATGTTACTGCTCTATTATGCCAATGTGTAAAACTGACAAAAATATCATCGTCTGGGCTTCTTGCTATCAAAGGAAATAAAAATAAAAAGCTGAAGCATTTTTGGATTTCTTTTGCGCGCAGTCATGACATGTGCAATAATTTTGTATGTTTGCAAACAACAGGGAATATGGAAATATGGCACGATTTTATACATTTGATCTTCAGGGTTCCTATGATTTAATTATAAGAAGATACACAAGTATAGATACACTTATTTACTATTTAACTACTCTGTAATATCAGTACGACACTTTTTTTTAATACTACACTATTTTTGCTTTACCATCGCTAGTTCTCAAAGCATTTTTTGTTTATCTCCTGGGTTGAAATGTTTCAGCTAATTCTTTGGTTCTTTGTTTTTTCTTCGTTATTTTTCTTTTTATTTCTCGGTGAATGAGATGTCTTCTTATAAAGGAAATCATAATGTGGAGACATTGAGGTGTCATTTTGAGACACTGACTGGATTTTATTAGTAGTTATTTCACGAAACAACCCTTAGTTTTTTCACGTGGAATAGTTAAAGACTGTAGAGGCACAAAGCACAAATAAATTGGAATAGAATGCCACCTCGATGTTACCATCCGCGCCACTCCAAATTGCACTCTACGAGCTATATTACACGTGTGTTGTTGGTGTGTACGCACACAGCAAGAAGTCGGGAAGCTACTCGCCGTGGCGCCGCGTCGCGACCAAACTTGGCGTCCAGTAAGTTGCGGAATGCTGCGAAATCGCGCTGCCTCTTTCTTACTTCATATCACATACATTCACCGCCATATCGTTCTGTCTCTATCTCTCTAAGCGATCATCTCCGACGTTATAATCTCCTGGTACTCTCGGTGTCTCGATGTAGGTTTGTTTTTGTTGTTGGTTTTTTTCAGGCGTGTTTTTATACTCTGTTCGTGATTTTGTTCTGAGATTGTTAAGATTTTTTTTGTTTTGTTGTTTGGTTTTATTTAGCTACTACATTTTTCAGATAAACTTAAGGGGCTAACTGACAGTATATTTGCGCCATTCCAAAGAAGCCTTAACTCCTAGAAAACTTAACTTACTCCAGATTTTTCGTTATTACGACCGAAAAACAAAGTGGCATGGATTTATTATTATTACTATTAAAAACAGCATAATTTGAAAACATGTAAGATTATTGTTTGCCTTTATTCGGTTAGTTCATAAAAAAATTTGTAAAAATAAGGATTTTTGGGAGTTATGCTTTGATGGGAAAGTCAAATATCAGAAACATTAGCATAAATGAACAACCAAAGAGACTACGTCCAATTATTTTCTGGGTAAAAATCAACATGATCATCGCTTCTTTTCAACACATTTCGAGGACTTCCTCGTTTCACAAACATCAGAGTTTTAACATTCTGTCTTAGTGAAATAGACGTGTTTTTATTTTGTAATTGAAAGACAAATAATTAAAACACTAAATAAAAAAATAATAATAACCCCCACCCCACAAATCGTTACATGATCCTTTCAACAACTAGAAAAGAGCTGATAATTTTCAAATGGCTCAAGATATTTTCTTGGTTCATAGCTAAGAACACTTGATTGTGACACCTTGCAAACAAAAAAAACGATCAAAATCGGCGCATCCGTTTAGGAGCAACGATGCCACAGACAGACAGACACACACGTCACCTCTCTTTTTCGTCGGGGTTAAAAAGACAAAGAAAGAAAGAAAGAAAATTCAATACTTCAATGATATTTCAGTAAAGTCTAATTTATGATGGTGTTATATGAAGTAAACAAATTCTAGAGAACCTAATTCAAGCCTCTTTGCGAATAGTAAGACAAGAAACATGATATATTTGTCTAGCTCACTCCCTCAGTATTTACCATATACTATTTGAGAGGCAAATATGCCCAAAAACTATTGCGGTTTCTATTTGAAGAAAATCCTTTAAAAACATAGTCTTATTTCACATCTATTCCATATCTTCATCACACATACAGAAACTACTGGTAGCATTGTAATCGATTCATCCACAATATTCTACTTTCATCCAAATTGGAATATACGTAAGGTTTTTGTTGTAACACTCATTACTTTAGAGGCATTTAGAAGATTGATTCTCTTTCCCCATTATTATATATAGAAACCAAAACACACGTTTAACGATTAATTTTAGTATATTTTTCTTTTGTGAATTGTACTTGTACATTTTATTATGTAATGATATACTGAATAGATATAGCCCCCCTATACGCTTCAATAAACTCTTAAGATCAGAATTTATGAGGTCCATACCACACGATAGAAAAAAAATGGTGGATGGTTTTACTAATGAATGACCTTTATTTACTTCCACCCTAATTATAAATTTAAATGAATAAAATTTAAAGTAACCCTAACGCATTATGCGCTATTCATCCTTGTCTATTAACATGCATTCGACAAGGATGACCAGCGCATGATGACGTAGGCTTGTGTCAGTCACGTGGTCCGAATGCAAGACATTGTTTTCTTAGACCATGCCCTACCCTAAAGGGATTTCAGCTTTATTTATCGTAGTCAGATAAAAACATGTTTAGAACACGTTACATCAAAAACCTAACAATCGTATATTATCGATTTGTGTCGAGCCTTACTTGTGTATCTTTCTACCACTGTCGACATAGTATCTTGAGAACGGTGTTGTCGTAGTTCGAACTGTTTGGTTGCTAACACTGCTGTAGGCGGATGTTACGTCACAAGGCTGCATCAGTCAGCTGAGCTCTGAATTGAAGCTTTGCTTTGTTCTCATTTTGAATTTTTCTTTTTTGTATTCTTTGTAATTTGTGCCGTTATGTTGGCATTGATAGGGTGACTACTAACAAGGAGAGTTCTGTATAATGAGTTGCTTACCACTGAAAAAATATTAAGTATTGTAATTGTTTAAATTCAATGTATTTTAATTAAATAGGGGTGATTTTGGTGAGTACAAAATAATAAAAACAATAAATTTAACAAGTCAAGTGCTGATTAGAAGTGGTATGTCTTCTTACCAGCACCCGAGAAAAAAGCCTAAATATGGACAAATCGTATCTCCCAGCTACCGTCTTAAGGACAAATGTCATTTCTGGCCCGAATCCTACTTTATGGTTTAGACTGATTTCAAAACCTTTCAATACTACTAAGGTTAGGTAAATGTATGACAGTGGGCTCAACGCCGGCGTTGCCGCTAAAATATCTGAATTTAAGTTGTCGGTCTCTTTCATTCTTATGAGAATCGAAAAGGATAGGAGATGAATGAATTTAATTTTGATTTAATGATATTTAAAATAGGCAGCACGACTGTCAAATTCAGCTTAATTTAAGTGGGATGTTTTCGCATGCCTGCTAATTCGATGTTTGACGTCTCTAAATTTAAGTTGACAATCACCTGTCCCTTTTCGTTCTTAAGAACGTGAAAGTTACATATGGTTTTTTAATTTAAGTTAGAGCTTAATACGTGGAATCGGGCCCAGTGTTGTGGTCCTTTTATTTACTTGTACATTCTTTAAATAATTAACACTTGTACCAACCAGAATCTACCTAGTAACAACTAATCGATTATAATAAACTCAACGCAATAGCTCATGTTTTTTAATAACGATGGTGCATAGGCCTTACTTATTGGGCTCAATTATGCGTGGCCGCTAAAATATCTAAATTTAAGTTGTTATGTCTCTTTCACGTTCTTAAGAACGAAAAGGGACAGGTGATTGCCAATCTACATTTAGACACGTCAAACTTCGATTTTACGCGTAATTTAGCAGGAATTTAAAAACACCCCGACTAAATTAAGCTGAATTTGACAGCTGCGCTGCTTATTTTAAATATCATTCATTCAAAATTAAGTTCATTTATCTCCCCATCCTTTTCGATTCCCATATGAATGAAAGAGACCAACAACCTAAATTTAGAGATTTTTGCGGCCACGGTAGAATTAAGCCTATTTTTTAAATTAATAACACTTGTACCAACCAGAATCTACGTAGTAACAACTAATCGAATATTATAAAGTCAACGCAATAGCTCATGTTTTTAATAACAATGATGAATAGGCCTACATTGTAAGAGAAAAGTTTGTATAAGGTAGTCGAAAAAAAATGATAGTTCTTTAAAACCCTGTCTTAAATATAAGGTGATTGCGTCATTTCTTTTCTTTTTAAAGTATGTGCATGTTTTATATATCTTTCAAAATATTTCGTGTGGCGTCTTTTTATGATTCGCTTCTTATTATTATTTAGGCTTTGCTGTTAATGTATAAGACGATTAATTTAAAACTTATCATATAAACTTGAGATCTAATAGTGTTCTGTCCTATTTGAGTAGTTATTTGTACAGTAGCCAGCACATGCGGCTGGACATGGTGACCTAGAGAGCGCCCGTATTCCGTAGCGGTAGGGGTGAATTTCGTAGTGCGAATGTCCAACCGCATGTGCTGACTACATTGTCTCTTCGTATCAGTGTTATAAGATGATATTATCAGTGTGAAGTATTTAGAGTTTCATGAGTTCATTTGTTACGTCGATTGAAGTTGACCCAGTCTGTGCCTTTACACTTGATATAATGTTGTGCAACACAGAATAACTATGAAATATATTTTCAATAGCTTCGTTTCACAATTTTAATATAAATTCAGAACTAAATAACAGTAGGTACTATACTTAAGACCCGTAAATATACAAAATAATGAGTACTATACCTATACTAAATGTGCATGTCTACAGGTTTTAAAATCTCAAAACTAAAATTCAAATTGCTCTCAAAATTCTTAATAGATCGCCTATTCCTAAGAAACAGGTAAAATATTACAAATATATTTTTGCAATGACCACTATACAAATTACATACTTAACAAAAGAATTGCATTTTTTATAAAAAATCAAAGTCTTCTTCTTTTCGTGTCGATGGCAAGTCAGTGAAAGAAGTTGAAATGTTAGATTATTCTGTGGTGTTACAACACAAAGCGTCTTTATTGAGCCAATCCTAATGAACGTGTCTTTTTCAGCACAAGCCACGCCTACAACGACGACAAAGATTCTGACCACAAACACGATCAGAGCAAGTAAGTTATAGCGATAACTACATAGTATAAATCAAAGTAGCTTTCTCTATCCCTATGTCCCTATGTATGCTTAAATCTTTAAAACTACGCAACGGATTTTGATGCGGTTTTTTTTAATAGATAGAGCGATTCAAGAGGAAGGTTTATATGTATAATACATGCATGATATACTTAACCCACATAGCTGGATGGTTAGCCCACAATAACCATTTTCCCGTGCGGAGCCGGGGCGGGTCGCTAATAAAACAATAAACCAATATAGCAAGTTAACGAGAGCGTCGATGGCCAAGTGGCCAAGCCCGTTGACTTACATTCAGAAGTTCACAGGTTCAAACCTCGGCACGTACCAATGTGTTTTCGATTTTCAAATTCATATGTACGTTTATTCGACGCTCTTACGGTGAAGGAAAACTTTGTGAGGAAACCTGCACACACCTGCGAAGAAATTTAAAGGTTGTGTGTGAAGTTGACCAACCCGCACTGGGCAAGCGTGGTCGACTAAAGCTTATTCACCCTTTGTGAGAAGTGCACCTACTAAACTAACTGCGAATATACATTTTGCGAAGTGCACATTCTGCGTCAAACCTATTCTAACCTGTTTTTGCCACAGGATACTAAAGCAATTCCATTCAATCTTAAGTAAAATATCCTTTGTATAAATATAAACAATTACTGCTTATAACTCGGGATTCCAGTGATAGATTTTGATGCTTTTACCACACTTTTACTTGTATTGTAATTTTTAGTCTATTTAAAAATGTCAGTCTTGTATTGATAGACGCAATACCATGTTCTTAATGAATACTGTGTACTTGTCAGCGCATCGGACGACGCAGGCGCAGCGGAATGGCCGGAGGTGTGTCTTACTGCGGAGCAGCTGGGAGAGGAAGCCACGGCCCTGGGCCTGGGCGTGCC
This sequence comes from Teleiodes luculella, assembly GCA_948473455.1. Lineage (NCBI taxonomy): Eukaryota > Metazoa > Arthropoda > Insecta > Lepidoptera > Gelechiidae > Teleiodes > Teleiodes luculella. The sequence continues at coordinate 7,803,945 of OX419606.1, forward strand.
CGAACCAGAGACCTGGGCCCAAGGCGCGCCCAAGGGACTCGCCAAGTCAGTACACCATAGTCTGTATTAGTACACTATACTCTGTATTAGCATAATGGGGGGAGGTGTGAGCAGCTGGGAGAGGAAGCCACGGCCCTGGGCCTGGGCGTGCCCGAACCAGAGACCTGGGCCCAAGGCGCGCCCAAGGGACTCGCCAAGTCAGTACACCATAGTCTGTATTAGTACACTATACTCTGTATTAGCATAATGGGGGGAGGTGTGAGCAGCTGGGAGAGGAAGCCACGGCCCTGGGCCTGGGCGTGCCCGAACCAGAGACCTGGGCCCAAGGCGCGCCCAAGGGACTCGCCAAGTCAGTACACCATAGTCTGTATTAGTACACTATACTCTGTATTAGCATAATGGGGGGAGGTGTGAGCAGCTGGGAGAGGAAGCCACGGCCCTGGGCCTGGGCGTGCCCGAACCAGAGACCTGGGCCCAAGGCGCGCCCAAGGGACTCGCCAAGTCAGTACACCATAGTCTGTATTAGTACACTATACTCTGTATTAGCATAATGGGGGGAGGTGTGAGCAGCTGGGAGAGGAAGCCACGGCCCTGGGCCTGGGCGTGCCCGAACCAGAGACCTGGGCCCAAGGCGCGCCCAAGGGACTCGCCAAGTCAGTACACCATAGTCTGTATTAGTACACTATACTCTGTATTAGCATAATGGGGGGAGGTGTGAGCAGCTGGGAGAGGAAGCCACGGCCCTGGGCCTGGGCGTGCCCGAACCAGAGACCTGGGCCCAAGGCGCGCCCAAGGGACTCGCCAAGTCAGTACACCATAGTCTGTATTAGTACACTATACTCTGTATTAGCATAATGGGGGGAGGTGTGAGCAGCTGGGAGAGGAAGCCACGGCCCTGGGCCTGGGCGTGCCCGAACCAGAGACCTGGGCCCAAGGCGCGCCCAAGGGACTCGCCAAGTCAGTACACCATAGTCTGTATTAGTACACTATACTCTGTATTAGCATAATGGGGGGAGGTGTGAGCAGCTGGGAGAGGAAGCCACGGCCCTGGGCCTGGGCGTGCCCGAACCAGAGACCTGGGCCCAAGGCGCGCCCAAGGGACTCGCCAAGTCAGTACACCATAGTCTGTATTAGTACACTATACTCTGTATTAGCATAATGGGGGGAGGTGTGAGCAGCTGGGAGAGGAAGCCACGGCCCTGGGCCTGGGCGTGCCCGAACCAGAGACCTGGGCCCAAGGCGCGCCCAAGGGACTCGCCAAGTCAGTACACCATAGTCTGTATTAGTACACTATACTCTGTATTAGCATAATGGGGGGAGGTGTGAGCAGCTGGGAGAGGAAGCCACGGCCCTGGGCCTGGGCGTGCCCGAACCAGAGACCTGGGCCCAAGGCGCGCCCAAGGGACTCGCCAAGTCAGTACACCATAGTCTGTATTAGTACACTATACTCTGTATTAGCATAATGGGGGGAGGTGTGAGCAGCTGGGAGAGGAAGCCACGGCCCTGGGCCTGGGCGTGCCCGAACCAGAGACCTGGGCCCAAGGCGCGCCCAAGGGACTCGCCAAGTCAGTACACCATAGTCTGTATTAGTACACTATACTCTGTATTAGCATAATGGGGGGAGGTGTGAGCAGCTGGGAGAGGAAGCCACGGCCCTGGGCCTGGGCGTGCCCGAACCAGAGACCTGGGCCCAAGGCGCGCCCAAGGGACTCGCCAAGTCAGTACACCATAGTCTGTATTAGTACACTATACTCTGTATTAGCATAATGGGGGGAGGTGTGAGCAGCTGGGAGAGGAAGCCACGGCCCTGGGCCTGGGCGTGCCCGAACCAGAGACCTGGGCCCAAGGCGCGCCCAAGGGACTCGCCAAGTCAGTACACCATAGTCTGTATTAGTACACTATACTCTGTATTAGCATAATGTAGGTGTAATCTCAAAATGGACATTATAATACTGCCGTCATAATAACAAAAAAGGGCGTATCTGACAAATTTTTTCAAATTTAGTTTAAAACACCGTTATAGTCAGGATTGTTTTTTCAGTAAAATAGTATTTTTAACTACTTTTGACAAAATCTGTCAGATGTGATCTGATTTTAGATATGACAGCAGAATATACTCAACGGCCCTAGCCACTTGGCCAGCGACATTCTCTTGGTTACTGGAAACTAAAGTAAACAAACATTGGGCTCAATTCTGCCGTGGCCGCTAAAATCGCTAAATTTAAGTTGTTGGTATCTTTAATTCATATGGGAATCGAAAATGATGGGAGATGAATGAATTTAATTTTGAATTAATGATATTTAAAATAAGCAGCGCAGCTGTCAAATTCAGGTTGATTTAATCGGGATGTTTTTAAATTCCAACTGAATTACGCGTGAAATCGGTGTTTGACGTGTCTATATGAAGGTTGGCAATCACCTGTCCCTTTTCGTTCTTAAGAACGTGAAAGGGACATATGGTTTTTAAATTTAAGTTAGAGCGTAATATGTAGAATCAGGCCCATTGACAATAAAATAAAATAAATTTCAAACATTAAAAATAGTGTTATATTTCAGGCAACTCGGCGACAGAGAAACGAAGCGTCAAGAACACATATACGAGCTCATACTGACCGAGAAACACCACTGCCTCACCATACGACTCATGCAGAAGGCAAGTGTTTAAACAAAATAAAGCCCGACCAAAGAAATAAGAAACCTCGCCATATTGCGGAAATTCAATGGAACTAATTTTATAAGGGTAATTGTTGCCATAGTCGTAAAAATATACACGTGGCGCCCCCAGAGCAGGTTTCTTATTTCTTTGGTCAGGCTTTACTACCTTACTACTTTGATATAGAGTAGGATTGAGTTGTTGCGACAGCGTATCGTGGACTTGAAAGTCAGTCGATAGTTTATTGAACCGCGTAATAGCATGGCTATCGTAATATTACTGGAACAGAATATAGACCATTTGTAAAGTGAGCAAAAAATATACAGTTCATAAAAAATAATATATAATAGGAAAGTATACAAAAAGTTTTGTAAATAATAGAAAATAAAAATTAAAATAAGTAAAAATTGGCGACAAATCTGAAAAAAAAAATGTTTTTGGGTAAAAGTTAAGAATGTATAAGTAATTATTATTGAAATTATTGTGATTCAAAAATAATTAACCATTGACGGTTTGCACATAATCATTGTTTCGATATTGTTAGTAATTTCGAATTACTGTTTCAAGTTGCTACTCTTATGGTTTGTTTCATATTAATCCGGACAAAAGATCATTGACGCCTGCATACAATGCGCACATACGATAAAACTATAGTAAATTATCGCAAAATACGTAATTTGGCATACCGTAGTAAAAGGCGGGGTGAGCGTGTGACCTTGCCAGACATTTTGGCATTACATTTTTTTTTTATAACTTTCAATACAAGAAAGAGATCAATGAACTTTTGTCCTGATTTGTATGAAAGAGCTTCATATAACATGAATGATTTATATTCTAGATGTTCATGGAAGGCATGACCCGATTCGCGGGTGTGACGTCATCGCAAGTGTCCAGAATGTTCCCCCGCATCGACGAGCTATGGTCGCTGCACGCGGCTTTGCTCACCCGGCTGCGACAGCGGCAGAGGCAGGCGCCGCAAGTCAACTCTATAGCGGATATACTCGCTGATACGTTCGCGCATAGCTGCGTGGGGAAACTCAAGGCGGCATACGGTTAGTACTTTAATGAGGGATTGGTGACTAACTGCTTTTCAACTAACTATATCCAAGTAGGGTTCAATCAAGCCATAGTAGCCAATAGCTGTATAGACATAAAATACTAAAAAATAGATATTTTTATTGACATTTTAAGACCGACGCTACTAGCGAATCACCTTTTTGAAATGTTACTAAGCATTTATTTTATAAATTTATAGGATCACTTGTTTGTCTGTCGTTCGTCTGTCAGCGCTAATTTCCTCCAAAACTACTGAACCGACAGCACGGAAGAAAATAATAGTACTAACCCGTACCTGCAGGACACTCACCCCCCCCGCGTCAAAATGAGTTCCCCGCCCGATATAGCGCCCCACGCCCCGCGGGACTCTACTGAGGTGTTCTGGGGTGTTTTACATAGCGCGTCAGTGTTTGACTTGTAGTTGATATTCAGAAAAAGTAGGTTGTCAAAACGCGTTGGCTGTATGGAGTGTCCGACGTGTGCCGATAGTTGAAATCTCCGCCTATACTAGTGCCATCTATAGGAATATAATTTTAGTTTCTGTTTGCGCTTGATATTTACTTAAATGTTCATTTCCAGGCGAGTTCTGCGCGCGTCACCGCGACGCCGTGGAGGTGTTTAAAGAGTGCTGCACGCGAGAGCCGCGCCTCGCCAGGTTCATACGCAAGTGCCAGCAGAACCCACTGCTCAGGAAAAAGGTACCTTACAACTACACACACAAGGGATAGTTCCCTTTAGCATGCTTTCCCAGATTAGATTAATAGTTTAAAAAACTCGAGAAAAACACGCTTAAGATGCTTACTTGAAGAGTTTTACTATCTAACTTTGAGGCCCTTCCTCAGACCCTGGTTAAGTGGTCACCTCACCTCGCCAATGTAAAGGTCTTATTTAGACAAATCAAATGAGCCCAAATTCGGTGGGTTTACTAGCAGCCTTGAAGAGTTCCACTATCCACCTTCCGGCTCCAGTATCAGATCAGCTTGTTTGTGTCAAATTATTGTGTTGTCATCGGAATTACGTATACATTCCAATTTTCATTACGCTACGACCCTTGGAAGATGGTTAAATTAGTTACCTTAGATTCCATTACATACAAAGTTACATACATACAAGTGGACCTAATAAAATCGTGTTAAAAACAAAAATATCTAAGCGACAAATCACTAATGTGTTGACAGGAACGGGTCGCCCGATATTCCGTCTCCAAACTACCGAAAAACAAAAATCTTACTCTACAATACAATACAATACAAATATTCTTTATTGACACCAGTAATAAATAGAACAGTTACAATTTTAATAAGTGTGAGACAATGAGCCAATAGGCGGCCTTATTGCTAAAGTAGCAATTTCTTCCAGGCAACCAAACAGGAAATTGCGAAAATATATTACTCTACGTTCGTTTATATTGACAGGGTGTCCCAGAATGCGTACTATTCGTGGCTCAGAGGCTAACCAAATACCCGCTACTGCTGGAGCCGTTACTCAAGACCGCCGGGGACGATTTGGCTGAGAGGGAACTGTTGCAGAAGGCTCTGTGCGGAGTCAAGGTTAGTGCATCATACTATCATACTCTACGCACGTTTATATTGCCAGGGCGTCCCAAAATGCGTACTATTCGTGGCTCAGAGGCTAACCAAATACCCGCTACTGCTGGAACCGCTACTCAAGACCGCCGGGGACGATTTGGCCGAGAGGGAACTGTTGCAGAAGGCTCTGTGCGGAGTCAAGGTTAGTGAATAAGCTTATATAATACGATAAGTTATTCTTGCTTGCTTATCGTGTGAGTTTCGAGGTTAACCTACCTCACAAGCCCTAGTGTCAATTAATAATGTATTTTACTTTTGTCGTTGGGCCACTTTAGAAAGTAGAATATACCAGGGAGCCATCATTAGTTGTAAGATATTACATCAAAACTTTAGTGGGTATAAAGCGTATTTTTGGAGAATTGTTGATTTAACGGAGAAGGAATTGTTACAGAAATTAGGGCTTTAAAGTTACGTTATATTAAAGAATACGAATAATAGACAAAGAAACTACTTTCTTTCCTCGTTGAATAATGTAGTGTTACCTTGCCAATCTTATCTTATCTCGTTAACAATAATGTCGATATGTTTTCTACAGGAGATCCTAGTGGACGTGGATAACCAAGTGGCGGCCAAAGAGCGCGAGGACCGCAAGTTGGAGATATACCACCGTATAGACGCCAAGTCCTTCGCAACCTTCCGACAGAGGAAGTTCAAGAAGAGTGACATACTGCAGGGAAACAGGAGTCTCAAGTGAGTTGTGAAGCCCGACATAAAGAGGGAAATAAAAAACCTCTTTTCTCTTTTTTTTAATTGACCTATGCTTGAGTCGAAAATGTACGACGGATCAAGCTTCACCGGACTTGCGGGGGAGCGGAACTCTCTACGCCAAAGTAGTCATGTACCAATGTAACAGAATTACTATGGCATGTCGCTTTTGACATTTTCTCGAGCTCGTCGAGTCTTACGTCACAGAATAAAATAATAGTGCTAACCCGTACCTGCAGGACACTCACCCCCCGCGCCAAAATGAGTTACCGCCCGATATAGCGCCCCACGCCCCGCACCCCGCAGGCGCCGCGGGACTCCGCTGGTGGTGTTCGGGGGTGTTTTACATAGCGCCTAGCGCCATTGACTTGTAGTAAATAAATGTTTTGTATTTGTATTAGTCGATATTCAGTTGTTATTCAAATAGAAGTAGCTTGTCAAAATGCGTTTTCTGTGTGGAGCGACCGACCAGTGCTTAAGTAGTAAGCCTGCAGGTTTACTTATTTTTGATCGTCAGTTGTATATAGTGTTGTGTGGTTTATTCCGTAGGTTCGAGGGCGTGGCGACGCTGATGCAGGGGCGCAGCAAGATGCAGACGCTGCTGGTGATCGTGCTGACGGACGTGCTGTTCTTCCTGCACGACAACAACAACAAATACACCTTCTACACGCCTGACAACAAGGTACAACAACAACAAGTACACCTTGTACACGCCCGTCAACAAAGTACAACTACAGGTACACCTTTACACGCCCGACAACAAGGTACAACAACAACAAATACACCTTGTACATACCTGACAACAAGTTACAACTACTACTAATACACCTTGTACATACCTGACAACAAGGTACAACAACAACAAGTACACCTACACGGCCGACAATAACGACGCTCTTTCGAATACATTTTGTCTGAATGAGACAACATAAATGCAAGCGGCGCGCCCTTCTCGCTTATTTTTACGCTCGCGATACTCGCGGAATTAACCTGCCTCCGTAACATGCAGTGCTAGACAAAAGTTTGTCGCGCGAGAAACCCGCCATATTGAAATATCCTCCAATAGGATAAGAGAATACGCACGATAAAATTATGTCTGTCACGCGTGGACCGTGTATGTTAAAGCGGCTGGTATTTTCTAGACGATTCTATCTATGAGCAGAATTCAAAGAGCGTAATACGAGATTAAAACCTTTATTTAGGGGTCTTTAAAATACCGGTATTCAAGCCTTGCTTTTAATATACATATTTGTTGTTGTCAGACAGGCGTGGTGTCACTAGTGAAGTTGCTGGTCCGCGAGAAGGCGGGGGCGGAGGGCCGCGGGCTGTACCTCATCTGCAGCGGGCCCAAGGAGCCCGAGATGTTCGAGCTGAGGGTGCACCGCCCCAAGGACATACACACCTGGATACAGGCCGTCAGGTACATACTACCACTGGTGTCTCTGGTGAACCAATAGGGCTGTACCTCATCTGCAGCGGGCCCAAGGAGCCCGAGATGTTCGAGCTGAGGGTGCACCGCCCCAAGGACATACACACCTGGATACAGGCCGTCAGGTACATACTACCACTGGTGTCTCTGGTGAACCAATAGGGCTGTACCTCATCTGCAGCGGGCCCAAGGAGCCCGAGATGTTCGAGCTGAGGGTGCACCGCCCCAAGGACATACACACCTGGATACAGGCCGTCAGGTACATACTACCACTGGTGTCTCTGGTGAACCAATAGGGCTGTACCTCATCTGCAGCGGGCCCAAGGAGCCCGAGATGTTCGAGCTGAGGGTGCACCGCCCCAAGGACATACACACCTGGATACAGGCCGTCAGGTACATACTACCACTGGTGTCTCTGGTGAACCAATAGGGCTGTACCTCATCTGCAGCGGGCCCAAGGAGCCCGAGATGTTCGAGCTGAGGGTGCACCGCCCCAAGGACATACACACCTGGATACAGGCCGTCAGGTACATACTACCACTGGTGTCTCTGGTGAACCAATAGGGCTGTACCTCATCTGCAGCGGGCCCAAGGAGCCCGAGATGTTCGAGCTGAGGGTGCACCGCCCCAAGGACATACACACCTGGATACAGGCCGTCAGGTACATACTACCACTGGTGTCTCTGGTGAACCAATAGGGCTGTACCTCATCTGCAGCGGGCCCAAGGAGCCCGAGATGTTCGAGCTGAGGGTGCACCGCCCCAAGGACATACACACCTGGATACAGGCCGTCAGGTACATACTACCACTGGTGTCTCTGGTGAACCAATAGGCTGTACCTCATCTGCAGCGGGCCCAAGGAGCCCGAGATGTTCGAGCTGAGGGTGCACCGCCCCAAGGACATACACACCTGGATACAGGCCGTCAGGTACATACTACCACTGGTGTCTCTGGTGAACCAATAGGCTGTACCTCATCTGCAGCGGGCCCAAGGAGCCAATTTGACTGGTCTGGTCTGACTGGACTGGTCTTCCAATTTGACGAAAGAATCATGTATTCACTGGAGAGCTAACAACCTCCGAGGCCGAGTAGTCAAAAGCTCGTCTGACGTTACGGAGGTTCCGGGTTCGAATTCCGGTGGGGATCCGTCGAACAAATATCACTTTGTGAGACTTTCCCCACTTGGTTAGGATTGCAGGTTGAATCACCTGATTGTCCGAAAAGAAAAATGATTCTGTGCTTCGGAAGGCACGTAAAGCCGTTGGTTCCGGTTATTATCTAATCTACGGATGTAGTCGTTATATGAGCCGCATGTCGGAAGCCTAAGGCGGCTGAACAATTCCGACACCAACCAGGGTTTGTGAGGTAGGTCAACCTGGAAACCCACTCGATAAGAAGAAGACTGGAGAGCTTTCTGGACCGAATCGATCAAGATAAAATATTGCAAAATTTAACGATACTTGTCTGAGCTACTTCTCTCAATAATCCCTACTAATATTATAAATGCATGTTGTAGTTAAGTAGTTCACCTAGTTACATAAAAAGTAAATAGTAAGGTTTTGTAGTGTGTAATAAGTTAATGGATAAGAGCGCAGCGCCAACAAACTACTATGTAGTTTGGCGATGTTTGTTTTATAGGAACCTTGTACTTTTATTAAATAAATAAATAAAAAAAAAAAAAAAAAGCGAAAGTAACTCTGTTTTACGCTATCCCACCAAAAGCACTGAACCGATTTTAATGAAACTTGGTAGGTACAGGGATAGACATGGCTATTTTGTACCGCGGTAAAATCCCTCAGTCCTACGGGAAAAACTTAATGCAGGCGACGCGGAACGAAAAGCGAGTCTACTAAATTATCGACCAGCTTTCCGCCGCGGCTCCGCACGCGTTAACAGTTTTCCCGTGAGAATGAGGCATTTTCCCGCGGTAAAAGGTATCCTATGTTACTCAGGGTGAATGAAGCTTTCTAATGGTGAAAGAATTTTTGAAATTGGTTCAGTAGTTTTTGAGTTTATTCATTACAAACATCTTCCTTCTTCATATTTAAGAGCCGCGCTCTTGTCGGTGGAGTCTACGCCATTCTGTTCTGTCTTCCGTCCTCTGTTTGATCTCCTGGTTCGACACGGCATCTATTCCTTCCTTAATTTGGTCCATATATGGCCTTCTAGGTCGTCCTCTCTTCCTTTTTCCTTCTATTTTTCCTTTGAAACATACACACACAAAAATACAAATCTTTCCTATTTATAAAATTTGCATAATTGTTCGACAGGGCGGCGGTACAATGTTGCCCCGAGGAGATAGAAGAGGCGGAAGCAGGCGCGCTAGCCACCTCGGCCGAAGAGAGGCAGCGGGTACTAGAACAACGCCACGAGAACATAAGACTGATCACAGGTAATATTATATCCTCTATTGTTAACAGCTCATATTATGTCCCCACCGAGGGGCTCGAGCCTACCGTGACATCAGGGTGAATAGGCCTTAGTCGACCACGCTGGCCCAGTGCGGGTTGGTCACGAACACACAACCTTTGATTTTTTTTCGCAGGTGTGTGATGTTTTCCTTCACCGTAAGAGCGTCGAATAAACGTACATATGAATTTGAAAATCGAAAACACATTGGTACGTGCCGAGGCTTGAACCTGCGAACTTCCGAATGGAAGTCAACAGCCCTAGCCACTTGGCCACCGACGCTTTGCCTACCTATCTTCTATTGAATATAATAGAATACAATAGAAAAACATTTATTTATAGTCTGTTTCATATAAGTCTAGACAAAAGTTCATTGACCTCTTTCTTTTCTTGAAAGTTATTAAAAATAATGTAACGCCAAAATGTCTGACAAGGTCACACGCTCACCCCGCCTTCTACTACGGTATGCCAAATTACGTATTTTGCGATAATTTCCTAGTTTCAGCGTATCGTTTGAAAAAAATCTGCGCATTGTATGCATGCGTCAATGACCTTTTGTCCGGATTAATATGAAACGAACCATAGCGTAAAATTACTAATATATACAGACATTAGAATAATCATTATAACATAAGAAACACACAATACGTAAACATAAATATCTACGCTAAAAAAAAGGTTCTAGGTCAGCTTAATGTTACTGACTAGGCTAGTACTATGCGTGCCAAATAAGAATAGGATCGCGTTTGCAGCTAACGTCACGAGACAGATGTCAAAATACGACAGTAAAGTACGGTCTACAAAAAAATCTAATGATATGAATAAATAATAATTAATTTGAATTAAATGATAGAGATTAGCACAAGCACAACAAACAGCAAAATAGTAATATTATTACTGATCGCACCGATAGACGCGTCTGTGTTGCCAGATTATGTGGATTTTTGTGATTTAGGTTACCTCGAAGAGAGTTGGCCCCACTGAAAATTCCTAATATGATTATTTTGATTATGTTAATTAATAATTTAGGTATGCAGAACAATGCAGGTATGCATAAAAATCACGAAAATTCACATAATCTAGCAACACACGGACGCGTCTGTCGGTGTAGTAATAATATTACTATTTTGCTTATTGTTGCGTTATCTTTATGATTTAATTTATTGAAATTAATTATTATATATTAAAATTATTACATTTTCTTGCAGACTGTACAAAGACATTTGGTGACATTTGTCTCGTGACGTTAGCTGCAAACGCGATCCTATTCTTATTTGGCACGCATAGTAACGCTGGTATTCTACCAGGGCCCAATTTGGAGTGAGCGAGCGAGTACCCGCTACACAATACAAAATATATCAAATAGAAATTAAACTATAAAGAACTAGAACGATAAAAACTAAAAAACATGTACCACAGACATGAGAAAAGTACATAATAGACACGATATTGCTTACTGTACCACACCGGACACTCCATACAAACATCGTGAAAGTTACGATTATAGCTTTAAATTTCAAATATTGTTAATAATAACATAGTATTTACTTTAATACAGTCTTATAAAAGACCTATTGGAATGTAAGAATTTCATTATGAAGCCGAAAACTTTTTTTAGGGCTTTTGTCTCTTATTTGAACTGCAATGTATTGAAATACTTCTCCCAATATCATTCTCCTCAAGTAGTATATCGTCGTTGCAACTTTAAAACGTCCTATATGACAATTTGGCCAGGATATAAATTATCACATAGGAGATCTTGTCGTTGCTATTTTAACCTTCTATGTGAATTTGAGACAAAAATACAAATTGTATTCACATAGAAGATAAAGGTATGACGGTTTAATTCAATTTATAGAAACTGACACATAGGAGATTTTAAAGTCGCAAAGACGATATGTAGTGCGCTAATAGTAAACGAATGACATTAGATATCATTCCTAGTATATAACAGTATATAATTATAGTATACATTTTACCTTATTTCTATTTATTGTTCAGACGAAACACCGTGGTGGCATATAGAAGGTGATTTAGTAGATTTTTACGCATACTTTATATGTTTGCATGCCGGCATGATACGTGATATTTCAGTATGAAACATAGTATTTGACCCATTTTGTTTGATACATGAATAATTCAAACTATTATAGATAGGTAAAAACGATTACGAAGAAAAAAACATTTCGTCTTTAAAATAGATTATTAAAATCTTATTTTAAAAATTATATAATCTGGGGTCGCATGAATATTAGTTTTTTCCAATAAACACCTCTTTTGATGAAATATGATATAATCTGAAATATCATGTTTAGTACCTACCTGTTTTTTTCTTTCTTAGCACAGTATCTCACTGTTTGGTAATATCTACGTAATTTGTTATTCTTTACATTTTCCTTTAAATATGTGTACCTATAGTTTTTTATTATCAATTTATATTCAGTGTATTTTAAAGCTTATCTCTGTTTTAAGTTCTATTTGGGGTAATAAACAACTTTTGTCCACAAATTAAACTTAAATACAAAAAGTAATGCAGCACTCCAACAAATAGTGTTTTTTTGTAAATATTTCTTTGTCTTATTTAACTGTAATCCACAGTATGCAATTATTTTCATCTATTCGGTTTCAATCTTTAAATCACATTTAGAAATAAAATATCTTCTATTTATCGCCAACAAACAAGATTTAAAAAAATAATTCAAAATTCAAAATGTGTTTATTCGAAGTAAGCTTTAACAAATCACTTTTCGACATCGAAGTAATTTAATGTCATCTTTATATCGACAAAAATTGTTACGTTAACCCTAAAATCAATGTCCTCAATCTTATTAAATGTCCACATATTATAAAGCTAATATTTATATTAATTTATGTTTTAACGTGCCAACAGAGGCGCTGAGAGCTAAAGACAGAGAGCACGCGACAATATTAGAGGAGAAGATGGCGTTACATATGAAGATGGTGGGACACACCGGAGGATCTACGCTAGATGTTACCAGCTCAGGTATTTTATAACATTTTACTATCTTCAATACCCGCGAATTTAATAAAAAAAGTTCAATCTGAATTTATAAAAAAACTAGCTGCCCGCCACGGCTCCGCCCGCGTTAATAGTTTTTCCCGTGGGAATAAGGTATTTTCCCGCGGCAAAAGTTAGCCTATGTTCTTCCGCAAGGTCTATACCCAATCCCAAAGTTCGCTATTTTGATACCGTAGGGCACGTGAGAGACTGGACGTATGTTCTCATAGTCCAAAGTTAAGTGGACAACTAATTACGCCCTTCATGTGGCGGTGGTATTGTATCACTTATAAACAAAGAAGGACTAATCCTTCCAACCTAATTTACATCATTTATTAATATCATGACATGACCTTGATCGCTTTATGTTTCTTCCTATAATTGACTGTGAGTCTTATTAGTTGTTTAGATTCCGTTTATCCGATTGATCGGGCTCTCTGCATGCAGCGTGACATCTGATCCCAAGGAACACTTATTGTGTCCGTAGGGCTTGCAGGTACCTGACCTGAGTGATAAATCTTTGTCAAGTAACCTATTTCATAATAAATTTCAAGTGGCTCATCTTGTGTTCTTGAGTCCATTACTACTAGTTTTGACAGGTATTTATCTAAGTTATCTAATTAATATCACAACAATGTTTTGCATGTCGGATGTTGGGTGCTCTGTCTACTCGTATTTAAGATTTAAAGATATGAATGAGGTGTGTACTCGAAGTTCCCCCCTCCTACTATTATTTTTATTTGCTATTTACATATAAGTACTTATAGCTTGAACTGCTTTCCCCATATATACTTCCTTAAACTAGCTTTTTAACAACAAATAAAAACGTTTGTTTTGAAATTTTTCCCCCTACTAAATAATACCTAAATATTACTTATTGATATGATGAACTGCGTATCGCACACCCCACACAACAACCTTTACACAGTCATTACTTTTTCTGATTGTTAAGTATCTACTAATTTGCTTTATTTAAACTTTTATTTTATTTTTTTTCTCCAAGTTGTTTAATTACCCATAGTAATGTATCTTTAAGCTGTACCTATCACGGAAGAGCGTCGCATTCCCATCACAAGTGTCTCTGACTACTTACTGGGAAGCTTCGTTGTATGCGAATGTAAGATTTATGAAATAAATGCATTTTTTTTTTTTTTTTTTTTTTCTATTCTATCTTTGTGCCAACTCCGCCCGCTTTCACATTTTTTCCAATGGGAATGAGAAATTTTCCTGTGGTAAATCGTAGCCTATGGTCTTTCCCAAGGTCTATTCTATCTTTGTGCCAAGTTTTACCAAAATCGGTTCAGTTGTTTCGGAGCCCATTCAATTATTAGGAATATTTTAGATATTTTTTACACCTTGGGTTACATTATTGAAGTTTTAGCAAGGATCCCTAATTTTTTTGAAAATAAAATATAGCTTATGTTGGTGAATGTAGCTTTCTAAAGATAGAATTTTTGAAATCGGCACAGTAGTTTTTGAGTTTATTCATTACAAAACAAATCTTCTTCTTTTTGAATAACAACTGAATATCAACTACAAGTCAATGGCGCTAGGCGCTATGTAAAACACCCCCGAACACCATCGGTGGAGTCCCGCGGCGCCTGCGGGGTGCGGGGCGTGGGGCGCTATATCGGGCGGGGAACTCATTTTAGCGCGGGGGGGGTGAGTGTCCTTTCTGTACAAGCAGGCCTCCGTCACTCGCAGTACTTGCGCGCTATAACTACCTACCGCCCGGCCGAGTGGTCTCGGGCCGACCCAGGACCAATTCCCCATTGTCTAAACGTGTGACGTAGAGTGGCGCAATACAAGAGAGAGAGAGATGCAGCAACTACTTCTTTTCGCCTAGCGCCGTGCGATCTGAATTGCACTTTATTATAACGGAGCTAGGGTTGCAATTTATATGAATTATGTCGCCTAGTGCAGCTTCTGTAGGGACCACAGAACATTTAAAAGAGGTTAGGGCGGCGCTGTGGGCGGGGCCGGCGCGCCAAGACTATGAGCAAACGCTCATACTCCACGCAAAGACGCGATCGCGCTGTCTAACTCACACATAGCTATAAAAATGTACATCGGTATGCGTGCATGCGTATGATTCGTTTCCATTTGAAATCGCGTGATTGAGCGGCGCTATGATTGGCTAGATTTGAAATTGCAAATATATGCGTAAACTTCATCTTTATTGAAGTACAGATGTAGTGGAGGTGAAAGGTGGGGTGGAATCGGCGACACCGGATTTCATACGGACGGCGCATTATCGCCATTCTAACCTCTTTTAAATGTTCTGTGGTAGGGACTACTATTTGGTATTCTGTAGCGTACCACGGGTCAGTACTATTATATTGTTGTGTGATACAGGCGCGGTGCGTGGTAGCGGTTTGGTGTTCCCCGGCGGGCTAACGTTCCCGGACTACGTGCGATTGAGCGCTCCGCCCCCCGAGCCGCACGCTCTATGGCAACTAGTGTGCCAAGTCGTCAAGGTAAGGGCAACGTACAATCACAGAATACATATAGTATGTACTAGTTCAGTACTACTAGCAATAAAACTTGACATTATTTACCAAGACAAAAGATCTGACGTCTAGAAATTTAAGAAATAAGGATGCACTAGTTTGGTTCTCTATTGTATTCCCTAAAATTTGTTATCCTACTTTCTATTTTCCTTAGCATTTTAGTCCTAAGTATCGATTGTCCTAATGATCCTTGTCCTATTTTTTTAACTCCTACTGTTCATTGCCCTATTTTTTTCATCCTAATTATGGTAAGCTCTAATGCCCATAGTTATAATCGTTTATATTCCTAAAATGTATAGTCCTAAATAAATCAAAGACAGTATTTCTGATATACAAAAAAGTTTTAGTGGTGCTCCTCCAGCTCAGAAATAAGGAAGTATTTATTTATTTATTTATTTATTTATTTATTAGGTTGCCAACAGAGAATACATTGTGACATGCTTACAAACAAAACTTAAAAACTAACTAAATGCTACTCTAATTACAGGCAACAACGACATGCACCAAATTATTAGGTAAAATAAAAAGCTAAATAACAATATGTGGACTTAACTATTTTGAAAAAACTTATACTTATCAGAGTTAAACAAAATGATAAACGGGAGAGGTTTTTATTGAAAAATTAAATTAAATTTAACGACAAAGTAGATGTTTTTGTACATTGTTTTTGAATACGAAAAGTGAGTTATCGAATATGTCAATCGCTTTGTATTTGCATAAGGAGTTGTATTGTCTCATTAGCCTGTTGAAAGGTGCGAAAAGACCCAGATTTGTCCTAGCTGCGCTTTCTGAAAAGAGAACAAACTTGCCTGGTCGAGGTAATCGCGATGGAATGCTAAAATTAAGGCTTTTCAGGAGTACCGGAGAATCTATGCCACCCCTCACAATTTTCCATAGAAACGCATTGTCTAGTAGATTTCTCCTACAGGAAAGAGAGTCCATTTTAAAATACAACAACCTATCTTTGTAACTTGCCAATTTTTTGGCCATGAAACAGCTGAAAGTTAAATGCCACAGAAAACGCTTTTGCACACTCTCCAGCCGCTTTACATATATATCGTAATGCGGATTCCAGACTACAGAACAATATTCCAAGCCAGACCGAACAAGTGCATTATAGAGGATAATTTTTGTATTAACAAGTTTGAATTCTTTTGTATTGCGAAGCAAGAATCCAAGGGCTTTAAATGCTTTTGACACTATGCTGTCAATATGACAGTGGAAACGGAGTTTTGTGTCAAGAATGATACCTAAGTCCCGAATTTGATTTACAAGATTTATCTGAACTCCCTTTAGATGGTACACATTGCAACAAAAATGCCTCTTTCTAGTAAAGCTAATGTGGTAACATTTTTGGATATTGAGATTCATGCCATTAGAGTCGCACCAATCAACCAAGCGATCAAGGTCAGACTGCAACAATTCAACGTCTTTAGACGTATTTATCTTTTTGGCGAGTTTCAAATCATCTGCAAACATGTATATCTGAGAATGGTTGAAACATTTACTGATATCGTTGATGAAAACGTTGAATAGTATTGGACCCAGGTGTGAGCCTTGTGGGACGCCCGAAAGCATCATAAATGGATCAGAACAGAAACCACCTATCACCACACGAGATATGCGTCCTTTGAGGTAGGAAGAGAGCCACATGAGCATATTACCAGATATGCCGCTTGCACCGAGTTTTTGAAGGAGAATATCATGCAACACACGATCAAATGCCTTGCTGAAGTCGGTGTAAATTACATCCACCGATACATTTGAGTCTACCGAATGACAAACTTCATCAACAAACGATATCAAGTTTGTAGCTGTTGAACGTGACTTAATAAACTAATTTAATTTCCTTCCGAATAAGGTCGAGTATTTCGTTTTCCGTGGACAAGCCAGATTGATCCTCTTTGTATTTGAGAGCAGAGTTAACGGCATCAGTTATACTGGTTTTAATTTCGTCTCGAACCAGCTGTAGAAGTTCGGTATATTGCTCCTCCAATGCCGGTGTACCCGCTAATGGCTCTGATTCATCCATTTCCTCGTTTGAAGTGCTCTTTACCGGAGTATTATCGGCTTTTTTTGACTTTGCAGCGCATACATGGCAGAGCCAATCTCGAGGAAGTCTAGAGGAGCCAGCAGGCAGAATGCAGTCACGGTGATATATATCCTTACAACCACGACATGCAATCGAGGTCAACTTAGTAGCAGTTTTATTGCAGCATCCACACGTCAATGTCATTTTTAAATTAAATCAATATCCCAAAAGAGAAAACAAAAACAAACAAAAAAAAAATTTATTAATTGCCTCCGAGAGGCAAGCTCAATACACACGGCGAGTTTCACTTCTTCGATCACCCACTCTGTGCCGCGTGACGTGCGAACCGATGAGTATCAATGGCCGCGCACAGCGCACGCAACAATCACGGTTAAGTAGTCCGCGTAACCGCTACACTCCCGTGCAGTAATTATAGCAGGCGAGCGCGCATGCGCACTGCAGCACCGAGCACTGAACACGATGATGATACAGATTTTTATAATTATCTCACTTTCACTGCATAGAATCCCAAAATGTCACTGCAATTTTACTCCTTGATGTATATTAATTATGATCCACTAAGATTTTACAAGAAGATGAAACTATTAGAACAGATAAATAATTTTAATCAATGGACTGGTAACAAAGAATAGTTAAGCGATTAACTCAGCGTCAAAGAAATTTACGAGTATTTGGACAAAATGAAGAGAATTAACCCTATTATTGAAAATCAATGTCAGTATACAAAATGCGAATTTCGAACAGGCTATTGCCACGAATTTAAAATTATTGTAATACCTACCTAATTAGTAAAATTATTTACGAGTAACAGTTACTTATTCTTTTTATTATTACTATTCAACCTACCGAGGATTTTTTAGATATTTATATATCTCTGTTAGTAGAGAAGGATCAAAATTAGGAATTTTAAACTTTAGTGACATTAATATTAGGACTAAAGAATATTAGGACAATTATTACAGTAGGATAATCAATATCTAAGATGATCGAACATTAGGACAATCGAATATTAGGAAAATGATGTTCGGATAATCGACTTTAGGACTATAAACATTAGGAAATACAACAGGTTCCCCACTAGTTTATGGTGCTGTACCAAAGAGTGCTAGATTTAAGAAAAATTGTTATGCTATGTGCAAGGCCATATATAATAAAATACCTCATACATTTAAGAATTACACATTAAGAAGGTTTAAAAGCATACTAAAAAAATGGCTACTAGGGATACATTCTATTCAACAAAGGAATTCTTGGAACACCAGAAGGGATCGTGTACCTATTGTAAAAAAATATTAGAATAAGGAAATATATTGTTTGCATGCTTAATATGTGTGACTAGATGTGTGACACTACTGACAAAAATTGTAACATCTTTATAACCATAATATTTAATGCAATAAAATTATTTGAATTTGAATTTCAGTAGTCTAGTACAGGTACTTTAAATATAGAGCAATAAAGGTGAATATGCTGTAGGGTGGTAAAAAATGACGCGTCGCGTCGCTTCGACTCTGCGCCAATGTGAGTTGAGCCTAAAGGTAGCCGTTCGAACCGAGCGTCAGTGACACTGACGCTGCGACACGAAAAATAATAATAGACTTACGGTGATGGATTTAAGAATGAATTTACGCAAAAGTGAGTTGGCGCGACGACACAGACACCGGGAACGCCGCGTCACTGTCGCATGCCTCCAAAGTCCTTTTCAGTTTTGGAGCCGTACTATTACTATAACATGTTGCAGGATGCCCTAGAAGCGTCGTCAGGCACGTTCCTGGCGGGCAGCGGGCTGGGGCGGAGCACCAGCTCGGCGGGGGAGCGCCACTCGGCCTCGTACGAGAGCCCCGCGCTGCCGCGCCGCGCAGACACCTTCGCGGGATTCGACGCCAGCAGGCACAAAGGTGGGACAGGGACAGACAGATATACAGCTCTCAGCGCCACTCGGCCTCGTACGAGAGCCCCGCGCTGCCGCGCCGCGCAGACACCTTCGCGGGATTCGACGCCAGCAGGCACAAAGGTGGGACAGGGACAGACAGATATACAGCTCTCAGCGCCACTCGGCCTCGTACGAGAGCCCCGCGCAGACACCTTCGCGGGATTCGACGCCAGCAGGCACAAAGGTGGGACAGGGACAGACAGATATACAGCTCTCAGCGCCACTCGGCCTCGTACGAGAGCCCCGCGCTGCCGCGCCGCGCAGACACCTACGCGGGATTCGACGCCAGCAGGCACAAAGGTGGGACAGGGACAGACAGATATACAGCTCTCAGCGCCACTCGGCCTCGTACGAGAGCCCCGCGCTGCCGCGCCGCGCAGACACCTTCGCGGGATTCGACGCCAGCAGGCACAAAGGTGGGACAGGGACAGACAGATATACAGCTCTCAGCGCCACTCGGCCTCGTACGAGAGCCCCGCGCAGACACCTTCGCGGGATTCGACGCCAGCAGGCACAAAGGTGGGACAGGGACAGACAGATATACAGCTCTCAGCGCCACTCGGCCTCGTACGAGAGCCCCGCGCAGACACCTTCGCGGGATTCGACGCCAGCAGGCACAACGGTGGGACAGGGACAGACAGATATACAGCTCTCAGCGCCACTCGGCCTCGTACGAGAGCCCCGCGCAGACACCTTCGCGGGATTCGACGCCAGCAGGCACAAAGGTGGGACAGGGACAGACAGATATACAGCTCTCAGCGCCACTCGGCCTCGTACGAGAGCCCCGCGCAGACACCTTCGCGGGATTCGACGCCAGCAGGCACAAAGGTGGGACAGGGACAGACAGATATACAGCTCTCAGCGCCACTCGGCCTCGTACGAGAGCCCCGCGCAGACACCTTCGCGGGATTCGACGCCAGCAGGCACAAAGGTGGGACAGGGACAGACAGATATACAGCTCTCAGCGCCACTCGGCCTCGTACGAGAGCCCCGCGCAGACACCTTCGCGGGATTCGACGCCAGCAGGCACAAAGGTGGGACAGGGACAGACAGATATACAGCTCTCAGCGCCACTCGGCCTCGTACGAGAGCCCCGCGCAGACACCTTCGCGGGATTCGACGCCAGCAGGAACAAAGGTGGGACAGGGACAGACAGATATACAGCTCTCAGCGCCACTCGGCCTCGTACGAGAGCCCCGCGCAGACACCTTCGCGGGATTCGACGCCAGCAGGCACAAAGGTGGGACAGGGACAGACAGATATACAGCTCTCAGCGCCACTCGGCCTCGTACGAGAGCCCCGCGCAGACACCTTCGCGGGATTCGACGCCAGCAGGAACAAAGGTGGGACAGGGACAGACAGATATACAGCTCTCAGCGCCACTCAGCCTCGTACGAGAGCCCCGCGCAGACACCTTCGCGGGATTCGACGCCAGCAGGCACAAAGGTGGGACAGGGACAGACAGATATACAGCTCTCAGCGCCACTCGGCCTCGTACGAGAGCCCCGCGCAGACACCTTCGCGGGATTCGACGCCAGCAGGAACAAAGGTGGGACAGGGACAGACAGATATACAGCTCTCAGCGCCACTCGGCCTCGTACGAGAGCCCCGCGCAGACACCTTCGCGGGATTCGACGCCAGCAGGAACAAAGGTGGGACAGGGACAGACAGATATACAGCTCTCAGCGCCACTCAGCCTCGTACGAGAGCCCCGCGCAGACACCTTCGCGGGATTCGACGCCAGCAGGCACAAAGGTGGGACAGGGACAGACAGATATACAGCTCTCAGCGCCACTCGGCCTCGTACGAGAGCCCCGCGCAGACACCTTCGCGGGATTCGACGCCAGCAGGCACAAAGGTGGGACAGGGACAGACAGATATACAGCTCTCAGCGCCACTCGGCCTCGTACGAGAGCCCCGCGCAGACACCTTCGCGGGATTCGACGCCAGCAGGCACAAAGGTGGGACAGGGACAGACAGATATACAGCTCTCAGCGCCACTCGGCCTCGTACGAGAGCCCCGCGCAGACACCTTCGCGGGATTCGACGCCAGCAGGCACAAAGGTGGGACAGGGACAGACAGATATACAGCTCTCAGCGCCACTCGGCCTCGTACGAGAGCCCCGCGCAGACACCTTCGCGGGATTCGACGCCAGCAGGCACAAAGGTGGGACAGGGACAGACAGATATACAGCTCTCAGCGCCACTCGGCCTCGTACGAGAGCCCCGCGCAGACACCTTCGCGGGATTCGACGCCAGCAGGCACAAAGGTGGGACAGGGACAGACAGATATACAGCTCTCAGCGCCACTCGGCCTCGTACGAGAGCCCCGCGCAGACACCTTCGCGGGATTCGACGCCAGCAGGCACAAAGGTGGGACAGGGACAGACAGATATACAGCTCTCAGCGCCACTCGGCCTCGTACGAGAGCCCCGCGCAGACACCTTCGCGGGATTCGACGCCAGCAGGAACAAAGGTGGGGGGGACAACTATAGCCTGACCAAAGAAATAAGAAGCCTCGCCATATTGCGGAATTTTTATGGAACTTATTTTATATGGGGAATTGTTACCATATTCGTAAAAATATATACATGGCGCCCCCAGAGCAGGTTTCCTATTTCTTTAGTCAGGCTTTATAGCTCTTATTGGGCTCAATTCGGGCGTGGCCGCTAAAATCTCTAAATTTAAGTAGTTGGTATTCTTCATTCTTATGAGAATCGATAAGGATAGGAAATGAATGAATAAAATTTTGATTTAATGATATTTAAAATAAGCAGTGCAGCTGTGAAATTCAGCTTAATTTAAGTGGTATGTTTTCGCATGCCTGCTGAACTAGTGCGAACTACGAGTAAATTCGATGTTTCACGTCTCTAAATTTAAGTTGACAATCACCTGTTCCTTTTTGTTCTTAAGGCCGTGTTCACACCAAACGTATAGTCAGCCGCCGATTGTGAGCAGGCTCACTGTGAGCATCAGTGTGAACGAAAAAATATACGGTATTTCACTTAAGTTTACAATACGCTGTAGCTGACAATACGCCATTGGTGTGAACAAAACAGTCGGCTTGTATACGTTAACACCGAATGCGTACGTAACGTCTGTTCCGTGCAAAATATTTGACTGAATTGAAACCAACCAATCCGCCGGCCGATTTGGGTCCAATACGCTAGCGTTCAGCAGCGTAGCCAATCAGCGTCCGCGGCGCGTAGTGACGCACTTTATTAGTCGGCCACCGACTATCAGCGTCTACGCATAGCGTAATGGCGTATTGTCGGTTTGGTGTGAACGAAAAAGCGAATATGTAGGAATTACAATACACTGCGTAACGCTCGCTCACTGTCGGCGGCTGACAGTCAGTTTGGTCTAAACACGGCCTAAGAACGTCCCTCGGTGGGGACATATATGAGTTGTTAACGAACGAACGTACCTCAGAAATGAAAAACGGAGGTCTTATAAGATCACTCAAGTGTTTTGCAAATGCTTTGCGAAGTTCATCATCATCATCATCATCTCAGCCTGTAGACGTCCACTGCTGGTCAAAGGCCTCCCCCAAAGATCTCCACGACGACGACCGGTCCTGCGCTGCCCGCATCCAGCGGCTTCCCGCGAAGTTACAATTTTCAATAATAACTCATATGACTTATTTCCCCAGGCGTATTACCTCGGCTATCCACCGACACGCCGACGGAATGCAGCGACACTCTCGAGGCGTCGGACAACTCGGGAACCGAACCCAGGAGCCAGCAGTTGGGAGACGACGCCGTCATCAAACTACACCACGCGATATACACGCTCACCTGCATCGCCTGGCAACAACTCACCACTATACACAGGTAACGACCAATAACTACTGCTATACGTATGTAACAACCAACTGGTTATGTAAATTATTAATATAAAGCTTGACCAAAGAAATAAGAAACCTGCTTTGGGCCCCCACGTGTATATTTTTACGACTATGGCAACAATTTCCCTTATTCCATTGAAATTCCGCAATATGGCGAGGTTTCTTATTTCTTTGGTCGGCCTGTAGATTAATTTATGTAAATAACAACAAGTTAAAATCACATTTATAAGTAAGTATCACATAAAAAACAAGTATTTTTATTGTAATAGGTCAATTAACAATGCAGCATCAACAAAGGAAACTTAAAATACTTTTATTTTAACCTCCTGCCTACAAAACATTCATTTTGTGTGCAATAAGTTTAAAACTTTTGTATTCTATTATTGATAGGTTAAAGACAATAAAAAACAGCAAAAGAAAAATTCCGCATTTGGGGAAATGTTTTTTTTTTTTTTTTTTGAATTGACCTATGCTTGTGTCGAAAAGGTACGACAAATCAAGCTTCACCGGACTGGACATTTGGGGAAATGGTTATTCACTATGTCCTATATAAAAGACAAAACTACTATGTAATTTGTATAGGACATAGTTAGGAATAAAATAGCAAAATGCAATTAATATGTTTGAATTACATCAAATCTTATTACTTTTAAAGAGAAAAACAGGAAATAATCTATTCTAAAGTGTAAATTTTAAAATTTCACACGTCTTTTGAAAAGGTCATAAATGAACTTTCGGTATTATGTCTTTATTCAATTATAAATTAAGAATATTTTACAAAATAATTATTTATACTATTTATTAAAACCAGGAATCTCGCCTCATTGCAGTGCAGTGAATTCACATTACAAAAACTGTACAAAATTCGAAATTATGAAGGCATTTGTTGAGGATTCGCGCGTAAGCTGAGAGTTTGTCCTTACTAAATAGCAGTATTATAAAATATTATTAGTAGGCATTATATTTTTATTGAATTATTAGTATTAATAGTAGGCATTATAAATATTATTATCAAGCCTATGTGATAGTTTTTTTTAGAATTAAATATCTTCCAGACAACCAGTTTTATGAAAAACTGAAACATGAATAAATACGATTGTCTTTCACTATTAAATTCTTTTTTTTTTATTAATCTATACACGTATTTTCTCCCACAGCCTAGAAGCACAAGTGTGCGCGTGGCGTTCAGTAGGCGGCAACGCGGCGCGAACACACGACGCGCAACTAGAGGAGCTGAGGCACGCGCAAGCAAAGCTCACCGCGGAGAGGGCCGCCTGGGAGGCGCAGAGGGCCAGCGACACTCACGCACTGGCCACCGGTATGTGTGCGACACTGTAACGGTATGTGTGTGATACTGTAATGGCATGTATGTGATACTGTAACGGATGTGTGTGATACTGTAACGGATGCGTGTGATACAGTAACGGTATGTGTGTGATACTGTAACTGTATGTGCGTGATACTGTAACTGTATGTGCGTAACACTGTGACAGTATATGTGTGCCACTGTAACGGATGTGTGTGACACTGCAATGGCATGCATATGACACTGTAACGATATATGTGTAACTCTGTAACGGATGTGTGTGACACTGCAACGGCATGCATATGACACTAACGGGCGGTGGAATCACGCGCGGCGGGATCCCTGAAAGGGGATTAGATTTTACAAACCATAAAAATAAGGTTCTGGCCACTTGATATTGATATTTATATTTTTTTCTATTTATACTCTAAGATTTATAAGTTTTAACTTACCTTTTCTTCTTCACTTATTTCTTCCTGTGTACACACACACTAATTGTGCGAAATAGCTAGTTCTATTTGTAGTTAAGTAAGGGAAGAAAATGTATAGTGGGAAATTGAGATTGCGTTGTTAAATGCGTTCGTCTGGCTCTGACTGAGACCGCGCGGTGAATGAATGCAGGGCGTCGTCATTTACCAGATTCGCTGTGATAACACGTACACCTACGTGCGCGCACGTTGCGTACGACACACACTTCACTTTTTATTAATATTTAGTTGTATTTTATGTACATATTATGTAAGTATATTTCTATTTAGTGTAATTAATTATGTGGAGTATAGAATTTATAATTATGTATTTATTCACTGTGTAACGTTGTGGCCGTCCGTGACGCGACCAATAGGACCCACGGAAGACCAGCGCCGTAGCCCAGCCGGGCTGCGGCTTTTGGTGAGTGGGGGCCTTTTTGTGTGGGTGTCGCAACACAGGGAAATGTTTGCACGTAGTTTTATGCTTAGTTTCTAGGGTGTAAATTTTATAATGTAGTTTTCTTTTCTTTTTGTCGAATTTTGTATTCTGTGTTGTGATGTCCAGCAAATAAACGTATATTATTATTATTATTATTAACGATATATGTGTGACACTGTAACGGATATGTACGACACTGTAACGGATATGTGTGGCACAGTACGGGATATGTGTGGCACTGTAACGGATATGTGTGGCACTGTACGGTATGTGTGTAGCACTGTAACGGATGTGTGTGACACTGTAACGGATATGGGTGACACTGTAACGGATATGTAAGACTCTGTAACGGATATGTGTGGCACTTGTACGGGATGTGTGTGGCACTGTAACGGATGTGTGACACTGCAACGGCATGTATGTGACACTGTAACGTTATATATGTGACACTGAAACGATGTATGTGTGGCTCTGTAACGGATATGTGTGACACTGTAACGGATGTGTGTGACACTGTAACTATATGTTGTCAGTTTAACGACAAGTCTGTGTCGGACTATTTGTTTTAATTTTTATTTACGACTAGTTTTAGTAAGTGGAATTGTAGCCGACGTCGATGACTCGCTGGAAAATGGAAGGTTTTTAGATGAGTAGGTACTAATATTTTATACTTGTATTTGGAATTTTATACTTTTTTGACATCTGTTTTTTCTACAATCTTCTGTCAGTCTCAATAAATTCTTATAACGAATGGTCGAGTTTCATTCTCAATATTCAAAAATATTGAGAATAAAACTCGACGACAGAGCACTCACACGAAACTCGACCATTCACTTATATTTTTTCCAGCCAGTCGTCGACGTCGGCAACAGGAATGTTAAGTTTTAGTTATAAACTAGCGACCCGCCCCGGCGCCGCACGGGAAAATGGTTATTGTGGGTTATCCTTCAGTATATATTATGCATGTATTATACATATAAACCTTCCTCTTGAATCACTCTATCTATTAAAAAAAACCGCATCAAAATCCGTTGCGTAGTTTTAAAGATTTAAGCGTACAAATGGACATAGGGACAGAGAAAGCGACTTTATTTTATACTATGTAGTGATGACTGTGATTGTGTTGTGTGTGCGCAGAGAAGCGTCAACTGCAGTTGGCTCGGCAGGAGCTACTAGAGCAGCAGAAGGACGTGGAGACGCAGCGCGAGAGGCTGTACAGGAGGCTGGAGAGGCTACAGCAACACGGTTTGTACAGCTTTGTAACGTGGTGCATGCCACCTCGTTGCTTCATTCTCATCTCATTTACTATTTTCGCCTGAATTTGAATATATTTAATTTTGGAATTCAGTCAACAATCATCCGTCATTTCATTCATTTTACTCACTTTTTCTCTCACCTCTCGGCCATGTCGGCCGAGTCCTAAATTACTAGTTCTCGTGCAAATTATGTAATCACTAATAAATTTAAAATCAATTCAGTGTCTGTTCATCCAATCATATAATCATCATGGATTGCCCTGTCACCTTCTTGTGCGCGCTCGCTGGCTCGCCCAGGACCTGGCGAGCCGCGGCTGCGACAGCTTTATTACACTAATATTACAAAGGCCAAAGTTTGTAAGAGTATGAGTGTGTATGTTAGTCAACAGTACCAACAACTTAAATTTAAAGATTTTAGCGGCCACGCTATAATTGAGCCGAACATCCAGTTAAATTTTACGGTGTATATCGCACATGATAAGGAAAGAAGAAAATCTAGGACTTAACAGGACAGGGTTAGTATTCTATATCGATTTTTAAGTGACTGGCTTTCCGCCCTAAGACTCCGCTCGCAACATATTTTCCCGTGGGAATGAGGTATTTTCCCGCGGTCAAAAGTGATCTATGTGTTAATCCAGAGTGTCAGTTAAATCCATACCAAATTTTTCGCTTCAGCAATAGGTTAGCCTTGAAACCCACACGCTAAAGAAAGATGATATGTTTTGCAGGTGGATCGCAGGAGGAGATCGCGAGTGTGGGGACACTGTCACCCGACTCCAGCGTCAGCGACTCCGCCAGGCGGAAAGAGCCTAAGTGGAGAAGTGAGTTGTCATCACTGAAATTTATACTATTTTAAATTTTAGTTTTTATTAACCCCCGACGATAAAGAGGGGGTGTTATAAGTTTGACGTGTGTGTCTGTCTGTGTCGTATCGTAGCTCCTAAACGGATGCGCCGATTTTGATCTAGTTTTTTTGTTTGCAAGGTGCCACAATCGAGAGTGTTCTTAGCTATAATCCAAGAAAATATCTTTAGCTATTTGAAGATTATCAGCTCTTTTCTAGTTGTTCAAAGAATCAAGTAACGGTTTTGTGGAGGGTTTTTTTTTATTTAGTGTTATTGTGCATTGTATTAAACTTGGTATTTGTATATATGTTAACGGAAATGTAGGAAATCCGTCATTGTATACAATTCCTAGGAAATGTATACAATGCCTAAAGTCGCCCGGAAATGTATGAAATAAATTATATTAGACACATTTCCTAGGAAATGTATACATTTCCTAAATGGCAATCGGTAATGTAATACATTCAAGATGTCAGTGGGTAAGCGAGGAAAGCGGAGCGAGGAGAGGCTATCACAATAGAAGTATATAATAGTACTACCAGGCCTCCGTCACTCCATGTACTTGCGCGCTATAATTACCTACCGCTCGGCCGAGCGGTCTCAGGCCTTCTGCGGCCCCAATTCAGTGCGGCTGCGGCAAGCGAAGCGCGCGCACGTTGTTCAATATTTTGGAACGCCATTCGTTCGTACGCGTACCTACGATGCCGTCTGGTATCATTCTTAAATTAGCACAAAACTTATTTACACATATTTCTGCCGCAAAATTCGTTATCACATAATTAAATTAGCATATTTTAAGTTCAAAATAATTCTAGAGGGCCGGGCGGTCACATTCACATTCATCAATAAATAATCCATATACGAGTATATCCGCGCGATCTTACAAGTTAATAAGTATTTTAATATTTTATTACTAAAATACTTGGAAGTGTCCACACTACGAGAAAATAATTTGATTTTTGAGGTACAACAGATCATTCCTAAATTAGCACACACACACACACAACCTTTTAATTAAATTTACGTTGAAGAAGTTTTGCCATTTAAATAAGTGGACGAGTCATTATTTCATTATTAAAATCTTCAGTATTCATTTTCCACACCAAAACCACCCAAAACTAATATTTTTGTTTTGAACGCTGCCGCTCGCCTGCGCCGCCGCTGTCTAAACCGCTTTTTAGTAAATAGTAGTAGCATTGGTTTATAGTATTTGGTGTATTTGTCGGCCTCGTAGCCTAGTTGGTAGTACGCCTGCCTACGAAGCACAAGGTCGCGGGTTCGAATCCCGCCCAGGGCAAACATTCGTGTGATGAGCACTTGTGTTTGCCTTGTGTCTGGATGTTGTATATTTATATATGTATGTATATCAGCTGTCTGACACCCATAGTACAGGCTCTGCCTAGTTTGGGGTCAGATGGCCGTGTGTGAGATGTCCCACATATTTATTATTATTATTATTTATTTGAATCATCATTTGTTCGAGTAACAGGTAGGTACCTTATAGGTTAATAAATCAGATGTTTTATTTTCTCAAAGACGACAGCCCTAAAGGTTTTAGTAGAGTGGCGCAATACGCGAGAGAAAGAGATGCAGCAAGTACTTGTATTCGCTTAGCGCCGTGCGATCTGAATTGCACTTTATTATAACGTTGCTAGGGTTGCAATTTATTTGAATTATGTCGCCTAGTGCAGCTTCTGTAGGGACTACTATTTGGTATTCTGTGGTACTACTCGTACAGAAGGGCTATTTACCTCCACGCACCAAAATAAGTTCCACGCCCGATATCCTTCCACTCACTGCATCCCGTAGGCGCCGCCAAACTCCGCTAGATGGTGTTGCGTGGTATTCGATGAAGCATACAGACTATTTTTCTTTGATTTTAATTTACATATGGTGGTTGTCTGTTATAAAAATTAGAACCACGTTGGTTCTTTGCTTTTACATTGTGGCGTATTATTTACTTAAACAATTACTTATCAAATTAAAGTTTGAGCTTTACAAGCTTTATTTATAGTTTGCGTGCTAAATACGCTGTAAAAAATAATAAATAGCTGATTTTTAAAGTTTAATTAACAAAAAGCCTTACAAAGATATTATATTTTACCGTATGATTGTTGCATTACTTCAACGAGAGCATTGGGAAAACATTCTGATTGTCAATTTAACAGTTATTCTCACTTTAACAGCGAGCTTTATTCATTTTATTTACAGAAAGCATTAGATTCATACATTTCCTAACGAGCTCCGGAATTGTATACAATTCCTGGATTTCATACATTTCCTGTATCATATACAAGGATATTAGTTTTGGATATTAGGTTTGTTTAACTTCAGTTGCAATGTATTTTACCAAACACATTCGATGTGCAAATATTCAAATCAAAAACTATTTTAAAGCCCGACCAAAGAAATAAGAAACCTCGCCATATTGCGGAATTTCAATGGAACTAATTTTATAAGGCAAATTGTAGCCATAGTCGTAAAAATATACACGTGGCGCCTCCAGAGCAGGTTTCTTATTTCTTTGGTCAGGCTTTAATTAAACAATTATAATTAGACAGTATTTTTAGCCTGAAGATTTTTTTCGGTTAATTCGGTATTTAACTTTTTTAGGGCCTTGTGTTTTAAATATTTGATTCGTTTAAAAATAAGGTAATTTTGTGTTTTATCTTATGAGCTTACTCGTCAGATTTATAATAAGAAATCTTTATTTGTCACGGAACAGTACAGAATGACTCTTGGCTGGTATGAAATTAAAATTAAATTAATTGAATCTGACACACTGACAATGGACTTTGTTTAACTGTATTTTTGTGAACGCTGTATATAAAAAGAGTATAACTAAATATTTTATAGAAAAGATTGACCTACAATATGGTAGTGTTAGAAGTGTGTTTATACGTTTATAGGTAACCGCGGCTCGACGGGTTCCGAGTCATCAGTGAGCGCGTGCAGTGTGCGCAGCGCCGCGCTGCCCCCCCCGCAGCTCCTCTCCGCGCAGAACGAGAGCCGCGCGCCCGCCATCGCGGTAACTACACAATCAGACATAATAACACAGAACATGTACACACACACGTACACACACAACACTACACACGTACACACACCACACTCCACTCGTACACACAACGCTACACACGTACACACACAACACTACACTCGTATACACAACGCTACACACGTACACACACAACACTACACTCATACACACAACGCTACACACGTACACACACAACACTACACACGTACACACACAACACTACACATGTACACACACAACACTACACACGAACACACACAACACTACATACGTACACACAACACTACACACGTATACACACAACACTACATACGTACACACAGCACTACACACGTACACACAACACTACACACACAACACTGCATACGTACACACACAACACTACACACGTACACACACAACGTAAAGAATTTAATGATAAATAACTTCAGCTGTAATTAATATTGTTTGCTTACACAATCGCTTTAGTATTAAACTGTAATGATTGTGAAATTGTGTAAATGAATAAATAAATAAAAAATAAATAAATAAACAACACTACATACGTACACACAACACTGCACACGTACACACACAACACTGCACACGTACACACACCCTACACACGTACACACACCCTACACACGTACACACACAACACTACACACACAACACTACACACGTACACACACACTACACTACACACGTACATACACTTACACACACGCACACACTACACTACTGGTGTAGCTTCACCAATTAAAAAGTTATTTTTTGTAGGTTGACTTTACATGGCATTACAATAAATTAATGTTGAATGTTTTGTAATTGTTAGCAGCAGATAGTGAAGCAGCAGTTACCGCTGAAGCTGGCGTCGGGCAAAAGCCAGCAGCCGCCGCCCGGCTACCACCGGCTGCACGAATCACCCTCCGAGGTAACACACACATACACACACACACACACACACACACACACATCTGCTGGCTTCTTTACATAACATTCACACATCACTATACATAACATTAAATTAAAAAATTATAAACTCCCTCCAGAAAACCGTTATTAAGATCCTTTTAACAACTAGAAAACACTCGTAGAGGTAGAAATTCTTTTTTTGCTAAAAGATCGGATAATCTTCAAATGGCTGACGATATTTTGTGTCTGTCTGTCTGTGGTATCGTAGCTCCTAAACAGATGCGCCGATTTTGATCTAGTTTTTGTTCTAGTTAGCAACGGTTTTGTGTCGGGGTTTTTTTTTAAATTCAATGTTATGTGTAATGTAATAAACTATTTATTATTATTATAATATAAGGTAAACACAAATGCTCGACACACAAACTTTTGTCTTGGACGGGGTAATGTGCAGAAGCGAGCACAAGCTGTTGTACATTCATACTACAAAACTCACCCCTACCGCTACGGAATACGGGCGGTCTCAAGGTCAACATGTCCAGCCGCATGTGCTAGCTACTGTATAAAATGAAATATTAAGTTTTATTTGGTAATACCACTACAGCGATATTGTAAAAAATGTCCATGGGACCAATGAAAATAAACCTATGTGTATTCTCATCAACCATTTTTAAATCATAACGCCATCTTCGCAAAATTTCACAAAGTTTGGGTAATCCTAGGTAAACCCGAGTAACCTAGGTTTACTCTATCTTCTAGCATTACACGTAACATATACATCATTTGTAGTTAGAAACGGATAAAATGGTTGTTGTGCTTGGTGTTTCAGGACGCGAACTATCCGAACGTATTTTAACAACAGCCCTATTGTATATACAAGTATGTATTGTATATGTAAGTAACTATACTTATAGTATAGGTAGATATACTGACTCAAAGAGAATTGTGGTGGCTGCTTATTGTAACGACTCGACTATTTGGACTCAAAAGTATTTAATTATAAGCTATGTTCACATTTATATAGCTCATTAAACTCAATATTCACATTTATATAGGTGAGAACTTGTTAATGGCTTTGTTTACATCCATTTCATTTATCTTTTGTTTGTTAATTTAGCTGTAAGTTTTCCAAATAAAGAAAAAGAAAATAAAAATAAATAAAATTTATAAAGCACATTGTGAAAAATATTTTCTTTGACCGATAAATTGAAATACTATATATGTACTTTATTTAGTGACTACGATTACATAACTCTACTTATGTATTTGTTTAGGTAATCGAGAAATTTTAATGCAAATTGGAATGGATCATTGTTTTCGACTTAAGTTTTTTAAGAATTTATACAAAAAATAAATTTATGAAAATGAAAAAATGAAAATATTCTTAATAAATATTCTTTTTTAAAGGATGATGTGTCAAAACGTCCCCCCAAAAAACAGAAAACTAATAACATCGACCAACAGATTTGAAATGTAACTCAGTATATGCGTGTTAGCTATGTGATTACTTTTTACTATGGCGACATCTTTCAAAGACGCGGGATATTTGGAGAAAAAATCGTCTTGCTATTAATATTGGTACCCAAAATAACAGATTGTAAGCATTGCAAACATCAAAAATCTATTGTACTAGGTTTATTCGAGGCAAGATAACACCTAGCAAAAATGTTTCTTTTATTTTCAAATCCCATTGATCATGAAGTTAAAACTGGTTACTAGCCTTTCTATAGATCCATAAGAACCTAGTGACACACACAAAAAATCTGTTGGAGGGGGGGGGGCTCATATAAAAATGGTCATCATCCTTTATGTGTTATTATTGCTAACATTTCTTTGTATAGTTTGAGTCGAGAGGGTTTTTCAAATATACCTAATAGGGTCGTTACATTAGCAATAGCCTCATATTATTTAGTAGTGTGCTTTTCCAAATTTTTGATGTTGTGTGTATTTAGACAACACTGGCAGCTTTGCGATTGAAAAAGGAATAAATACTGTGGACTGTTAAGAAATTTATAAAGAAATAAGTAAAGTATTATTTTAAAGATTTCATTTTTAGACAAAAAATAACTGCATATTTCACATTTAGTTAGAAAGCGTCGGTGGCCAAGTGGCTAAACTCAATGACTTTCATTCAGAAGTTTGCCGGTTCAAATTCAAACCACGGCACGTACCAATGTGTTTTCGATTTTCGAATTCATATGCGATTATTCGATGCTTTTACGGTGAAGAAAAATAAATATCGTGTGGAAACCTGCACACACCTGCGAAGTAATTCTAAGGTTGTGTGTGAAGTTAACCAGCGTGGTCGACTAAGGCCTATTCACTTTGATATCAGGGTAGTTCAAGCCCCTCGGTGGGGACATATAAATTGAAATTATTTAGTACTTTACATCTCCGGCTGGTATTTAAATTATATTTCGATACCTTGGATAGTTTAGTCATCAAGTTAGCATAAGCAAGTATATATCCCAGAATAAAACGCTTTATTTTGTATCAATTTTAATGATCCACAGTATTTCTCCGCCGCTAAGCGCCTTAAAATTGGCTTTAAATATATCTCCCGTAGACTTTCTTCTGTATAACATAAATAATACAACCATTTCATCTGTTCAGTTCTCTTCGGCTTTCGTTGTTAGAGCATGTTTCTTATACATCAATTTAGAAAACAATAAACATCCACATCTTAAGTCAGAGAGGGATGCAGATATCCAACAGAAAGAGAAATTATAGTCTCCTTGTTCTGTTGTATGTATCGCTGCATCTCACTTTGTTGTCCGATTGTTTTTTTTATTGACTTAACGGTTGTGTCGAAAACGTACGACGAATCAAGCTTCACCGGACTTGCGGGGAGCGGATGGCTGTATGTACCCCAGAGTAGTCATGTACCAACGCGTCTAGGGGAGCCTCGAACCTAGGCCTAGCGCAACAATAAGGAATAACATCATGAAGGAAACGTCGCCTGAACTATTTACAGATTGTATCGTGTGGAGGCAATATTCCTTAATAATTAGGTGATATCTTAAACTAAATTTACCTTCGTAAATTATACCTAATCACGTTTTGTATTTGTGGTATACCTACATCTTAGTAAGTAATTATTTAGTGTAAGTATAATCTTGATTGTCAATCTTTAATGTACGTTGAAAGTACTCGTATTATCAAAATATTTTCTATTCTTCATAAATACAATAAGATAAAAAACATAATCAGTAAATGAATATGCCAATTGTTATTAGTTTATTATTTTATTTATTATTAGTAGTTATTAGTATATGTCATATAGGTCTCAGTCTATATGGAATATGAACGCTCCAGAAACGGGACAGCAATTTGCTTTCTGCTTTCCCGCGGTAAAAGGTAGCCTATGTTCTTTCCCAAGATCTATTCTATCTTTGTACCAAGTTTAATTAAAATCGGTTAAGTAGTTTCAGAGCCTATTCACTGATTACGAATTTTCTTGGTAATTGTTTTACACCTTGCCTTGGTGGGTTACATTATTGGAGTTTAAAGATCCCTATATTTCTTTTAAATATTACATATATAGCCTATGTTACCCGGGGATATCGTAGCTTCCCAACGAGCATATTTAATGCAAACAATCAAATCTTTCCTCTTTATAATATTAGTATAGATAATTCAACGTACGTACACAGTAAAACCAGTAAGTTATCTTCATACAAACACGTGCCGCTGGAATGTGTACGTCCGCGCCGCGCGTCGTGTAGGCACGCGCTGTCACACACACACACTAGCATGGTAATGGTAAATGGTAATGGTAAGAACGGGCTGATTTCCGCAACTCGACGTCTAATGCGCCTTTTTTGCGTATGGGTGGGATTGCTACTCGAGCCACCCTATCTCCTCGAAGAACCTCAGCAGGCCTTTGACCTCCCTGAGGGCCTCGGGGATCGACCGAGGTGTACCGAGGTGTTTAGCCCGGTATGTGGCTGTTTCCCGGCACTCCAAAAGCACGTGGGCCGCCGTCTCTTCCGTCTCCATGCATCCTCTGCACAGTGGACTGTCCGTGACACCTAAAGTAAACAGATGTTTGTTAAAAGAACCATGACCTGGCATAAAATAAGGGGGAATAAGGGGCGGCAGTATGGGCTAAATGCATGGTCCAAGAAAACAAGGTCTTGCAAATAGACCACGTGACTGACACAAGCCTACGTCATTTCTACGTCATTTTGCCTATTCATCCTTGTCAAATGCGTGTAATAGACAAGGATGAACAGCGCAAAATGACGTAGGCTTGTGTCAGTCACGTGGTCTATTTACAAGACCTTGTTTTCTTGGACCATGGGCTAAATGCAAGCGTGTGAGTGACGGCGCGTGCCTACACGGCGCGCTTATATTCAAACCGATGCGGCCAGTTGGTATGGAGATAACTTACTGTTCTGAGTCTACTGTGGTACGTAGGTGTGTCATTGTGTGTGTGTGTGTTGTAGAGTCACCCGGTAGTGTCCCACCAGCGCTGCGGCAGCTCCCCCGCCCCGCTCCCCTCGCAGCCCCAGCAGAACAACAAGGCCACCAGGTAACTACGTTATTGTGTGTGTGTGTGTGTGTGTGTGTTGTAGTTAGTGACTCTACAACACACACCAGCCACCAGGGCCACCAGCCACCAGGGCCACCAGGCCACCACGTCAATATCAACACTAAAACTATAAGGCATGAAATGAAATGAAACTTTTGGCCACTTTTGATCACTTAGCTAAGTCAAATAAAGTTACATTTAGTGGCGAGTTCAGCAAAGCAAACTGTGCGGTCTTTTGTGGAGAAGAGCTCGCCGAATAAACTCCACAAGCGTCGCATCTTTTAAAAATCCTAATCCCATCGTCCTAATGTATGAAGACATTGTGTTATCGGCACGATGTGCGTGCGTGTTTTCGAGTTTTCATGCATTTTTCTTTCCACGCAGAATATTATGGTCGCTCATGCCGGCCATTGTCCGTCTGGTTCAGCTGCTGGTTAAGGGGCTCTACCATGCTGAAAAAAATAATAACTCGGGAAATAATCAATTTTTCAAAAATCCGGTCCACAGAACTGGAGTCGGGGTGCTGTAGGATATATAGAAGCAATCACATATGTTTATTATAGTTCAATGTAGTTATAGATAGAAAAAATGCGAAAAGTGGCCGTTTTTCGCAAATTTCCTATCTCTAACTACAGCGAGATACAATAAATAAAGTTAATAGCTTCTATATATCCTACAGCACCCCGACTACAGTTCTGTGGACCGGATTTTTGAAAAATTGATTATTTTCCGAGTTATTATTTTTTAAAGGGTGGCGGCGCCACTTAGCGTGGTAGAGCCCCTTAAGACGTAGACGGCACGAAACGAGTGTTACGGGTTTGAATCCCACTCGGTGTCTTACTTTTGTTTTTTTAT
This sequence comes from Teleiodes luculella, assembly GCA_948473455.1. Lineage (NCBI taxonomy): Eukaryota > Metazoa > Arthropoda > Insecta > Lepidoptera > Gelechiidae > Teleiodes > Teleiodes luculella. The sequence goes on from OX419606.1 coordinate 7,840,784, forward strand.
ATGTAGGTACCCGAGCAAAGCTCGGTGGCCCAGCCCCCGTAACATGCAATGCTATGACAAAAGTTTGTCGCACATTTAAACCCGCCATATTGAAATATCCTCCAATAGGATAAGAGAATACGCCTGACAAAATTATGTCTGTCACGCGTGGACTAGACATGTTAGAAGGCAGGTACTAAAATAGAAAGAAAGAAAAGAAAATATTTTTATTTGGCATCTGCACAAAAAACTAATTGACAGATTGTGTTTATTGCCATTACACCCGATACCAAATAGGGTTGCTAGCTCAGCTAATGCTGCAACCACCTTCGCTTGAAGCCGAGGCGACTGCAACGCTCATTTTCAGCTAGACATTTTGTCCGGTGCTAAACCCCAAAAGCTTACAATTTACAATTAAAAACTTATGATTGATTAATTAAAATGATTATCCTTAAAATTGAATTGTGGAATATTCGTATGTAGTTTATATTACTAGATTTATATGCCACCAACCCGCACTACTCAATTATGTTTAGCGTTTCTCTTATAATGGGTTGCCTGGAAGAGATTGCTACCTAGCAATAAGGCCGCCTGTTGAAACCTGTTGTTTTCTGTGTTTGTGTTATTTGCTTTGTTTTTTTCTTGGTGTCAATAAAGAATATTTGTATTGTATCGACCACAGAACAAACACCTACCCGAAGCTTCCGGACAAGTTCCCCCGCCCCCCCGCCGCGCCCCCCTCCGAGGAGGAGGTGATCTACTTCTGACAGCGCCCCCCCGCCCCCTTGCCCCCCGCGCCCGCCGCGCGCCAGTGAGAGTGCCGCCTGTCGTAGGGACAATGTGCTTGCGGGGGGTGCGGCTTACTGCTGAGCTGGCTTAAAGACATGTGCTGCTAAACACTACTGAGTAAGTCATGAGTGCAGGCGAGCCATGTATAGACGCCGGTTTTTGTGTACGTACTACCACAGAATAAATAATAGTACTAGGTACAGAAGGCGCACTCTCTGACAGCAAACGTGCTAATTTAATTCTAGCTACCACGCCACTAACGTTCAAATTACATTGAACGCGTCGAACGTGACCCTGGCTATAATAGCCTACCGTTTGTCGTTGCGCTCGTATTAAAACAAAATGCACCTTAAGACCGCGCCGCGAGAGTCCGTATTACCACAGATGTATTACGCATTACGTATTAGCGTCTTCACAAGCGCGCGCGTTTTTTCTACTAAATGGCCGCGAAATCGCGGCCGCCCGGCGTAGGTACATTCTAGAGCTCTGGCGCGGAGTGCGCCGGGTCTAGTACTACTAAACTGAACGCTACGCACACAAACACAATGTGTACACACAACAAAGAGTATCTAACATTATAGAGACGTAATACAAGGCAACCCGATCCTGTCAACCCATAAGTATGTGATTTCGTACTGATAAAAAGTCACCAATGGGCGAAAGTTTTATGACATTTGGATCAACCACAATCCCCCCGCACCACAGCTAGTTGACATAATTTATTTCTTTATGATTTGCATGTACTACGTCTATATATCACCCAAATATCTTTCTTATTCTATGACACATAAATATAGCTCGCCTGCACTCGTGAAATAAAACATCTGTACTTGTTTGTTTCTCAACAAAATAATATAGATATCGGCAAACAAATTGAACAAACGAGCGGGGGTGAAGAATGAGCGCGGAGGGAAAATAAAACTTTATAAAGACCGACCAGTAAATAAAATACCTTATAGCCATATTGCGGAATTTCCATAGAATTAATTTTATAACGGAAATTGTTGCCAGATACAAAAAAAATACACGCTCCTAGAGTAGGTTTTTTGTATTTCTGGTTAGGCTATACTGTGAACTTTTCATGCGCGCGCATTTGTACCACGTGAATATTGGTCAAATTGTTTGTTGCTAGCTACATCAGATTGTTGTGAAATTGTATAAATAATATCCTCAAAAGTGTTGAGGCAACCACCGTCATCTTTAAAACAGGATTTCAGTGTTTGGAATCGCACATGTCTTTAATCTAAACTGAAGGATATGCCACATTTACTGTTAAGAAGGCTGAGTATGAGTATATTTTATTACCGGCAGAGTGAAGTTTAGTTCGTTTAATGGATTAATTTCAGGTGGAAAAATATCGTTACTAGTTATCTTTATAAAATCTTAAAGGCGATGTTTATAAAGTCTACCGCGATGCCACGAAAATTTTAAACAGGCGTTGCGCGTGTCAAATTAATTCTATGAGATTTTTCATACAAGACTCTTTAGAAAAACATGTTTCATTCATCTTTGGTGATCTTACTTAAAAATCTAACTAAACGAACCAAATAATTTTATCGGTAATAAAATATACACATACTTCACTAGTATGAAAGTTCCCCGTCGTTGGAGTCCTTACGACAGGATATAAACTAATATGCAAAGGTTCCTTAGCCTAATCAAATTACTCGTTCTATACCTCTTAAGTTACTTCTAAGGGCAGATGTGTTAACGAATACTTAAGTTATTTTACTTTACTTTTAACAGCATACTATTATTTCTTGTTCTTTTATTCCATTGTAACGAAAATGATCTCTTTTTCGTATAATAATATATTTCATTTTTATTATAACAGTATTCTAAAGATAGTTAGCTAATTTTGAAAGATGGATGTTATTTTTTTCTAACCGTTCTATTTTTGTAGGTAATGAAATAATAAAACTAAAGTAATTTTTTTATAATGCATGTATAAATAATACGAAAAGTGCAAGTTAAACAATTATGACAATATTGTTAAAACATAACAAATGATATTTGCACACACAGAATTTAAGTTCTTTTACTGATATATTTTTAATACAAAATAATATTTGGATTGCATGTAAAATGTCACTTAACGAATACCTATAATATGGCAACTCTAACCAGGATATAATTAGAATATTAACTAATTTGAAAAGTGCTCTAAAAAAATCTGTTTATTAAAGCAAATTATTCAGTAGAATTAAGATATCATTTTAATAAAATAGTGATTAGATCACTATTCCTTGGAATTATAAAAGATGGACCCCTGTCTGTATGACATTTAGGGAAAAAATAATATACTACAAATGGCCGGGGTCCATTCATGTCTAAATAAAATAAAATGGTTGGAACTGATGTAGAGTTCTAACGACTACTAATAAAACGTGACGTTTGATGAACCGCAGTACATATAGCCTTGCGCCAGTCTATGTGAGATTCTTGGAAAAAGTCTTGGTTGGGAAGACTGAATATCAGTATATAATCCGCGATCCTTATGTGCACGATTACAAATTAATTTGCACTTGTTGTACTCTATTTATTATACATTGTGGTCGTAGAGCGGCAGCAAAAACAACTTTGCAAAACAAAGGTATTTTTGCCGCTTCGATTGCCTAATTTGCTTTCACATTGTTTGAAATGAGTGCGCTCTTGGCTGCAAATAAACTTGGTAATCGTGCGCATCCTTACTTGAGACGCGGATTACTTAGTCGAAGGATCTAGATTCTCTCTGGATTTTTTTCTTAACGTTTCTCAATAGTTCCTTTTGCCTCATTCATTTAGATCCATGTCGGACTGTAACGTGAAAAATGTGATATAAAGATCTTAAATCAGCCTCCGTAACATGCAGTGCTATGACAAAAGTTTGTCGCACATTTAACTGTCAAAAAACCCGCCATATTGAAATATCCTCCAATAGGATAAGAGAATACGCACGACAAAATTATGTCTGTCACGCGTGGACCGGGCATGTTAGAGGGGCTGTTATGAAAGATGTCGTAAATTTTTTTCGTTCATAAACAATTTCTTTGTGAAAAATAACCATAGATAGTGTAAGTAAACATGCTTCAATATTTGTAAATAATCATCACTTTTGTCTTTTATCTATCGTACCACTTTGTATATAAAAACATGACGACCGAGTAACAAAATCAGATTTTTCTCAAGAATCATCCAATTAATGTGGCTGGCAACACTGATCGATAGTGAGATAAATGTTGTTAATAGATGTTTGCGTAACATAAATTCTTGTTGTTGATTTATATATATTAATATAGAATGTTTGTAAAGGATCAGTATATATTGATAACGACATCTGTTGGTGGTGGATGTGAACTAAACCAGTGGAATGTACAAAAGTGTACAAAATATGTGTTTTCGTAAATTCTCTCTGGATTTTTTTCTTCTGTCCACCACCAATTTATGACTATTAAATTTAAAAATTAACTACACTATGAAATCGACTAAAAAACCTATTTACTTATACATAGTATTAAAGAATTGTTATAGATCACACAAAATTTAATCGACGATCATTTTGGATAATAGCACGCTATTTTTCAATGAATCACAATACAAGACAATCACTCACTTGCTGTACGGAGGATTCTGTACAGTGAAACTTAAGCAAATAATTAAGTAATGCAACTTATTTTTCATCATAAATATTACTATGTGTAAATTTAAAGCCACACACAATCTTCGCTGTACGGAGTCCACATTTCATAACTTCAAATCGATGGATAAATAAATATATACAAAAAATAAAAAACAAAAATATTCTTTATAATCTCCACATTTCTATTATAAATCGGTATACTGTTATGTATGAATATGTGTAAATATGTTGAAACGTTTATTATTATGAATATATAATATACCTACGTAATAGAATGTTATATACTATTCGTGATTATCAAAATTGTAACACTATCATCATAACCGGCAATCGTGTATAATAAAATACTTATGTACTTATGTACCCAAATTACTTTGAAATTTGAATCGCCTTTATTCCGTTGCAGTAAGGGCTATGTTCTTAATAATCATTCTGTCTTAAATTGTTGGCGGGATAGGGCCATTTAATCTTAAATAGAGAGAAGAACCTCTCTATTTAAGAGAGGGACTAAGTCAGACAGTGTATAAAGTGTTGATTAATTGTTATTTTTTGTACACATATTTCTGTCAATATAATAAAATTATACGACATTATATACGATTGCCAGTTATTTAAATTTATTCTAGGCTTGTGTGCAGACATTTTGAAGTATAATGGTTACAACCATTGGACAATTGGGTCCTATTGCCGATCAGTAGGCTTACTACGTAAGAAGCGACAGGTTCGAGAAGCTGTTAAACGCGACATATTGACAGAACTACTATGACTCTAATGTCGCGTTTGACAGCTTCTCGAACTTGTCGCTTCTTACGTAGTAAGCCTACAGGAAGATACGCATCCTCTATCAGTCCACTTCTGGGCGTGGTCTTTATCAATATCCACAGTCGGACACAATCTTCAGCTTCCAGTTACGGGGGGTTTATACGGGTGACTAAAGCCGCACGATTTTTGCCGCGCGGCGAAAATCTACCGTTTAAATGGCACTTACGACCTTATCGGATTGCCATTTAGACGGTCGATTTTAGCCGCGCGGCAAAAGACATGCGTCTTTAGTCACCCGTGTAAACGCCACTTTATTGTTGACATATCACCATCTTCCGGCAGTTTTAGGAACTACACATTGCCTTTTATAGTGAATGTTTCTGCACACAACTGTTGTTTAGAGCACTAGTTTAGAATACTGTTGTTACAAGAGCCAAGACTATGTAACTATTTTTTGTGCATTTACTGTAATCATTTTTACTATTTAGATCTTTAGGAATGGTGATATTTTTGACGTTCTCTTGTTTAAGACAAACCTTTTCATACTGTGTATATAAAACGTTGATGTTTGATGATAAATTGTAAGATATTTATATCTGAATGAATGAATTGTTGGATAAAAAGGATTGTATAGTTCCGGGTCGACTGATCTGATCACATATTGAGATGATTTTGTACAGTCTTATTTTATATCTACCAGCATTTAGAATTGGTACCTATCGTGTTATCGAACCAAAAGAAATAGTAATTTTTAAAAAGCGAACCTCGTTGTTATGAGATTCAGTCGGCTGTTGGAGGTTATAACGAAAGGAAAAATAACTTCGCGATAAAATGCTTAATTTATTTTAATGATACTCTTAATAAAATAAAATCATGGCAATCCTTAAATTAGTCGGTATGAAGTTTGTAAATTAGATTATTTCTTTAGTATCCGAACGCTGCTGTGGCGTCGGTCCGCAAAACTGTTTATCTTACAAATTCTAACCAGAAATCTGAGATACATATTTTAATATCACGCCAGAGAAGAAAAATCTATGCATTTTAAAACTCTTGTACTTACAGTAGTTTATAGCAAAATATCTAATTCTCATATAGGTAGATTTTCTGGCAGGAATGTGTAAAATAAACCAAGAAAACATCATGACAATAAATAAATAATGTTCTATTTTCGGAATGATGAGAGGCATATTCCAAAATCTAGCTTAAAATACAGGGCTTTTTGGGGAATTAAAGGCCTTCTTGGTTCATTTGGTTCGCCAGGTTCGAAATTTTGACCTGCGTAAATTAAATATCTCAGTTCCAAATCTAACTAATAAATTAATAGTAACATCTAATTATTTTTGCATTGTTTATAGCGCCAACGATATTAAAAAAAACTTATTGAAATGCTTCTTAAATTGCACTATTCCTTACACTTAATAAAATTGCGGGACATGTGTATCGTTCTTATCGTGTCCCGTATTTTTCGTCCTGCAGTTTTCACTTGTTTTACATTATCTAATAAATGTTAACTATCAAAGGCCAGGATTAATGCATTTAAATAAAATTGTTCCTTAATAGAATGTAAATTTACTTACTCATTGGATATTTTTTCCATTACTTAGATATCATAGCATAATATTTGCATTTAGCTAAATCTCCTATCAAATGGCAGCTTGGAGTATTAACTTGCGTGCATTTCTTAATATACCTATAATGTATAATACTGTTTAATATATTCACCCGTTGATTTATGTATTTATATCTCAAATGAAACGGCCTTAACGCTTAAGGAGGTAACTAAAATTTTAATCAAATCCTAATTATCAGATTTGGCCAAATCCGAATCCAACACGTGGATTTCAGATTGTTTGTATTTTACTTGTGATCATAAGTAAAATAAATTGTGGTATAAGTCGAGTGCGATATTAACATCGTATTTATGCACGTGTGCCTTCTTTCGTTCTTTATTCATGCTTAAGTAAGGTAACGTCAGTCAATGTATTCGTTTCCAGTTATTCAGTATTTTAATCATATTATTGTGGTTACGGGACAATGTTTCGGGACACGTCAAGTAAGATTGTCCCGCAATATTCTTCGTTGATAACCACTTTATTTAGTTACTTTGTAGTAGGTTTACGTTAGTGAGAAAATGTACTTAAATTCATTAAAATATGTAGCCTTAAATATAAGTTCTTCGTGGCAATATAAAAGATTATGTAAGCTTTAAAAATGTTTAATTGTAATTGTATTCCCTCCAATTCAGTTTCGTTTTGCTAACGACAATACAATTTGTATGTATTGCTCAAACTATGAAAAGTATGCTCATTCTATTTGATATTATTCTGTTGCTGTTAATTTTTAAGAATATTGTTTGAAATTTGAGTTTTATTTAATCAACTTGCTCATGAACTTAAATTTCAAATATTATTGTGACAATTATATTACAATCACGTCTCTCTTTGTTTAAACTAGATACATCCTGAGAGGTCACGGGCTATGCCTGTTCTGTATTTAGAATAGACAATGGAAATAAATATTTACTTAGAATCACAATTTGTTTTATTTATTATTATTTTTATAAAAAAGATCTCCTAATCTTCTGTTATTTTTTTTTTGTAAATGAAATATTTAGAATATTTAGAAATATTTAGGTAGGTAGAAATGAAAATAAGATTTCATAAAAAACACATTTTTATTTAAAACGGGGTTTAAAGATCACTTATATAAGGTAACATAAATGAACATAATATTAATCCTTTCTTGGAATGAAATTGGAGAATAATGCATAAATATAGTTGTGTACATTAGAAATATTTCAATTATGTGTTATTTCATTCCATGGCATATTAAATAACATGTAGAAGGAAATTTTGGGCTACTTAAAAGACTAGGCGCGCATAATGTGCGTTTCACTCTCCAAAAAAAAAAGTAACATGAATGGTATGTTATACAATTAGAATAGACTTAACGACGAGGCAAACTCCAGAATGTTCAATTTAGCATGCTCACGACTGTACAGTCAACATACAGCTTATCAAACAAATATAAATACCAAATCCGCTCTTATTCCGTCCGTAATAAGGGCGGTCGCAAGGTTAACATGTTATGTTTGATGTGCACCAGTGGTAAAAACAGGAATGACTTAAAAGAGCACACACTTCTAATGCATAAATTGGCAGTGACAAGATGAAACACTTTTATTGTGGCAAACAAATAACAAGGACATTTATCCTCAAAAATTTTATATTTCTCAACCACTATTCAAATTTTATTATTAGTATAGGGATTAATTGGTTAGGTGATTACAAACTCTATAAACTAATTTAATACTTAGACAAGCAGTCTTATAGTTACGCAATTATTATTAGAAATGGTTAAAAGTTTAATATATTAGTGTTTATATGAGCCAAGACCTAGAGAGCCTTTAAAACTGCGCCCAAGGGTGAATTCTGGTTCATGATTATTACTAAGACAAAATTCATTTTTAAATATTTTATAATATATACTATAATACTACTAATTCGACAGTACATAAAATTTGTGGAACTGGTGGTTTTTATTGAAAAACATGTTAACATTAAAATTGTTCCATGTCTAAACCTCACACTCAAGGCACTACTTCATAAATTGCTTCCCTTTTCATTCACAAATCAAATAACACAAATATACCTTAAACAAATTAATTAATAAACATGAAGGGACAAATTAGCTCTATGGTTAAATTAAATGCCTTTTGTATAGTAAAAAAGAAATAACTTAAATAATAAAAAACAACTAACTTGTACAAAAAACATGGCTTGTTCTTCAATACCCATACAACCTTTGCTTTCAATAGTAGGTAAGTAAACCGCACCCAGAAAACTAAACTAATTTCATGGTGGCAATCATTGCCAGAAACATTTAAAAGACAAGTGGCGCCCCCAAAGCATGTTTTTATTTTTCTAGTTGGGCTTTAAATAATAAGTTTACTAATCTGATAAATTCAAATAAATCATTTGGACATACTCAAACAATTAAACTTAGAAAACCACTTGGTTTTGTATCTAAGTGCAAAAAAAAACTTAAGATTTAATCTTGTAAATCCGACTGTACTTCAAGCACTCTTTTGATCATTTCAATTAATATCAACTCACTAACCAATGTATTTAAATAGTTCATAACATGTCTCTGACATTGTCATTTGGAGCTTTCTCCCATATTTGTCCCGACCTATATAGTCTGTATATCTTATTGGTAACTAAATTCTGGTCAAACTTGAGCATAGCACCTTCAAATTTGTGTTGGAATACCTGCATCTGAGTCTCGTTGTATCCCATCCCATATGGATGGTAATTCTTTGGATCTCTGCACTCTGTGTACTTATGTAATCCTAGTATTTCTATGGGAACTACTTCACTAGCCTTAATGTCAAAAATATCTTCGAATTTCAACATGGAATCCAGGTTTCTTATATGAACTGGTTTTATGTCATGTTGCATGTTAAAATAGTGTGTTTTTCTCATTATATCTGGATGTCCGACTTCAGTGTTATCATCGTCGGCTTGATTCAAGCAGAACAATAGAGGCTTAACTTCAACCGATCTCATTTTCCTTGTAGGGTCATAGTCATCTAACACCGCTTTTAAATTGTTATGCATTCTAGGCACAATGTATTCATCCCACGATAAAACCATAGCATGACTAGGCTTTTCCAAGTCTTCCTTATCAAGTCTGAAATGCCTGAATAAACAATCTAACTCTATAGCATTTCTTACAACTTCATAAGATTTCGAAAATAGGAAAGGGTAGTTCAGAGGGTAGAATTGTATGTTCCACTGAGTTATATCTGCCGGTAGGAGGTTTAATCTTTTAATGATATCCTCGGACATCATGCTGTCATAAATTGTGAATTGGTTAACGCCCATCATATGGTGAAACACTAAGAATTCAATAAAGGCGTCCCTGGACACTAACGGTACTTGGTTTGGTATAACACATACAGCAGGTGCTATGCTGTTGACAAATCTAATATTGACTGTTTTTCTAGCTTTCCTCCTGGTATTCACTTGGATAACTCTGTTTATAGGTGCATGGATTGGATTTATATTATAATCATTTAAATAGAAACTAACACCTTTAGGTTTCCCCAAGTTCTGGTTCAGCGTGCATTGGAAGATATACACTCGGTACTCATTAACAGGCTCATACATAATTTTGTAATTGAACCTACCAGCTCGGGGCTTATTTGAATTCTCTAACCAAATATTACATCTGAAGTTTGGTGCCGCACGCTCTTTGCCAATGACTATGGTGTCAATAACGTGAGCATGTGACGGCGTGAGTTTCTCGTACTTCTGATAGGATCTCAGAAAAGAGGAGTAAGAATAAAAATTCTCGTCGATTTCTTGAAACAGCGGCGGTGTTTCACGAACCTCTAATGACGAATTCCTAAGTATTTCCGATAGCATGGTGGCGTTAAATCCGGGTCCGCAGAACTCGATTTCTGACAAGCCCGGCTTGCCGAAAAAGTTGAGGACCTCAAGCACATACCGCAGCCTGTAGTATTCGTGGCGGTAGATAAGCAGTGTTACTATACTGATGCAGCAGACGATGACTAAGATCAGCTGGTAATACTTCCTCATGATGTTCCCTGAAGATTTCCGAGGAGTCTTCACCATCTGCAATATGCAACAAACTAAATCTTCTCCAAATAAATTAACAGTAAATATTGATCGTACTTAGTTGGAAACTTACGTATTTATCCATATAAACTCCTGAAAATGTGCAATTTTCAGCTTGCCTGGTGCACCACTGAGCAAGTAATCACTACCGGTCGGCACTTTCTAACTAGCCGTTTTAAAAATTATGAACGTACTTTCTACCAACCTGGAGAAAATTACTTTTACTACCAACATAAACAAAAAAATTCAGGAAACGTCAAAACAATAGTGATGTACCTTGTCGACTTGATTTCGATATCGATAAAAAATATTTTCCGTACTGTAACAGTACTCATAAATTTCAACTTTTTGTTTTTTGGAATTCAAAGCAGGCGATAAATACTAACAGCAAGTCAAGGAAAAAATAATTACTTGAAATAATTGTACGCATAAAATAATACACATCCGACAAAAAATCAATCCTAAATGGCTTGCTGTATAGATTTTCGCCGACTTTTTTAAAATTAAAAGGAGGCCAGAGTTCAGTAATATATTTAAAATTAAAAGCTCGAGTGATTAAATCTGTGGAGGCAAAGGGAAGATCTTCCTTGGGGCACGGTGGTAAGCCCGGGGACCGCGGTCCAACTGTACCTACTTCGTTGGAACTTGTATTGTTCAATGTCTTGCGAAAACTCTGATAGCGCGTTTCAGGCCTCGGCTTCTAATTGGTCGCTCTTCTAACGACGTAGTAGTGGCGCGCCGCCACAAGTCGAATTTTCATCATTAGTCATTAGGAGGCTGAAAAAAAAAACTATTTAATAAAATTGACTAATGCAAGTAGCTTATGATTAATTATACATAAAAGAAAATTCTTAACCTGTTTATCATTTTGCTGTACTTTGAGCTTGTGAAATTTTATTCGCGTTGTCGTTAGTTTCTTCTGTATGAAATCTTCATTATATATTTTACATTGTCTTCGAATATTTTTTTTTATAATTAGCATAATAATTTTTTAGTCATGTAGCGATGACTATTACAGCTCCACCACGCAAAATTGATCTGCGCCATCATGAGGGTACAAAACATTTGACTAACATTTTCTTCATGTAATATATATTATGAAGATTACTTTTAAAGCAAAGTAGTGCTTCTTCGGTAGTGTGACACAACTGGATGGATGGATATGTTAAGGAGCGTTTATCCTTCCACCATTCACGAAGACTTATGTTTTTGTAGACTGGATGATCTACAGCAACCTTTTCCAGTAAATCCGAGCATGTTTGGCAATCATTGCTTTTCAAAAGTCTGCGATGAATAACATCATCTGTAAAAAAGTAATGAAAAAGAAAATCAAATTTTTAAATCAAAATTTGGCAAGTATAACTTATAACGAACATGTCTTACCAGGAATTTTATTAGCATGTGCTTGAACTTCAAGTCTTCGCATGTTATCATAACGAGTACTCGCTTAGAAGTTGATGCTGGAGAATCCAGTGAAATATCTGCAAGAAAAATATAGCAATAATAAAACTAAACAATGTGGAGATCGTTAGGGGAGGCATTTGTCCGGCAGTAGGCGTGTTTCGGCTGAAATGAGATGAAGACTTAACATTGGTGTTATTGGCAAGTCAAACTGTTACTAAATATGAACATCTGGATTTAACTTTTTTAATCTACTCATGTTCTCATTAAACATATTACAAGGAAAGTGATCTCTGCAAATGAATTTGTTTTCATTTAATTTGCATATTGGTAAATAAACTAAATCTTCATTGCCCGTCGCTTTTACCCATACGCGGCATCTAAAAAAAAAGAAAAAGTATAAAACGCATACATAGACGTAAAAATTAGTCGTCGAAAATATCAAATTATCTATGGGCACCGCACTATTATTTTTTAATATTTGCAAATTTCTTATATAATTTCAACTGTTTTATCTAAATGTGGTAAATGAACATCATAATCTGCATACATTTATTGAGATATCAAACAAAATGCTAACATATGTACCTACCTGTAGTGATTTACTTGCTCAGTGTATCTACCTGTTAGGCTCCAGTGGAAATCTGGCCAAGAATATGCCAGATGTACATTTTCTAACTCTTCTAACGCCACAAATTTCACATTTCCTCAATGCTTTTCCTCCCATTGCTTACAGAATTACACAATTCGCACACAATTCTGTTAAAATCGAGGTAAATCAACAAACAAGTGTTAGCGCTAGAATACGATGGAATGGAAACGGAAATACTTGACTGACATTGACATTCATTGCAGAATACCAACTTAACAACTTGTATAATGCGGCTAAAATTAAAATCCTATCGTAACTATGCGATTCAATTGCGAAGGTAATGCATTTTGTTTTATTAAGATTGCATTTTTATTTGAGTGTTGGCACAAAGTACGTTCATAATTTTTGTTGTATGAAGTGTCGACGGCCTGTGGTGCACCATATCAGCTGTCACCTGTCAGACAGACAACAAAACAATAAAATAATTCGGATACATTATACATTCTATCTGCTTATACTAGGTCGATTTGATTAAAAAACTGCAACTGCCACGAACGAACTTCAACGAACGACTACGGTTGTCATTTGAGTCGTGCAGTTGTGCAGGAACAGGAACAGTGTCGGTCGCTGACTGACTGACTACATAATGTTTCATTTTAATGTTTTGTTTGTTACTCACATAAAATGAAAATTAAGTATCCGAACACAAGAACTTCAAGCAAAAATTGACATTTCTTTCTAGGGTTGGCTGCATTGCCACTAGTGATGGACATAGCATGTTATGTAAAGTAGCAGAAAATAAAAAAAGTGTTTTTTATCAGAGAAATACTTATGTGATTATTGGTCTCAATTTCGGATTTTAAGGAACACTACATTTTTTTGCGAACGCAACTTTCTTTTGTTTCACTCGCTTTCCGCGGCCGATGAATTATGATTGTATGCACGACAGCCACCGCTGCTGGCGCCGACGACGCTGGAAAGACGCCAGTTTGGGGGGTCTGGTCTGTTAAGAACATAAAAGGGACATAGGTAAATGGTTTTTAAATGTGTGTGTAGGTACTAGGTACGGTGTACCGTAACAATAAATATGTAGAATTAGGCCTATCATTTACTTTTGTTGAGCAAATAGCGCTTCTATTTACCTACTGCTCTATCACATCAAGTTTTTAAACTTGTTTCTCTTTTTAAAATATCAATGGACGAATTGTTGTGAATGAAATAAAGATAGATTAAGAAAATTAAAAAAACAACAAACACATCACATCACTTTTTTTTTAATTCTGCCGTGGCCGCTAAAATCTCTAAATTTAAGTTGTTGGTCTCTTTCATTCATATGGGAATCGAAAAGGATGGGAGATGAATCAATTTAATTTTGAAAGTATGATATTTAAAATAAGCAGCGCAACGCAGCTGTCAAATTCAGCTTAATTTACTCGGAAGGAAGTCGGTTAAATGAATGCCTTGCCTGCTAAATTAGTGCGAACGTCGGGTAAAATCGATGTTTGACGTCTCTAAATTTAAGTAGACAATCACCTGTCCCTTTTTGTTCTTAACAATAACGTGAAAGGGACATAATATGATTTTTCAATTTGTTAGAGCGTAATATCGGGCGTAATATATAAAATCAATAAACGGCCAACACTACGTACAGCACAGCAGAGACATTCAATTGTACCAACATAAGAAAATAAAACGAAAAGCGAGCAAGTCATCGGCATTTCGTTCGGTGCCATTTAATTAATTGAAAACTATAGGATTTTGATAAATTCCCAATGTCTGTTAACAAAGAAGAAACGTTGAGGCAGTTCTGTGACGTCACAGGGGCTGACGAATCTCGCAGCCGCTTCTTTTTGGACTCTTCCAATTGGCAACTTGAAGTGAGTACAATGCACCTTTCCAGGACATTTTGCTATCAAAACAACTACTTCCACGAAATGTTGGTTTATTGATCATCTTTTCAAACGGTTAGACTGAAGTTTCATTGGCTTTTCGAACCTTACTAACTATACAATTTATTCCAGTAAGATTTTATGAACAGGGGAAGCACCTTTTGTATGCCAGACAAAGAACGGGTTTTCCCCTTGAAATATTAAAATAATATCTTATTGGAAGTATAATTTGTGCTTCGGCCGTACTATTAGAATTGCTTCTTTCCCCTGTACCGAATGTACAGTTATTTCTGTAAAGATGACCATGATAATCACTTAACCTAATGATTCGTTTTCAGGTTGCATTATCAAGTTTCTATGAGCACGGGGGCAGTGCGGACGAGGCTTCGGCTCACCCGCCAGCGCCGGCGATGATCCCTCTGTCTGACAGTGATATGGACTCCCCGCCAGGGTCACCCCTCGTGACTCAGAAAAAGGAGAAAAAGAGACCTACCACCAATACCAGGTTCGCAACGCTAGGATCGCTGCAGCAGCAGGATAGCTCTAGCGAGGATGAAGAAGGTGGGTATAGTAATATAAACTGTGTAGTAGTACTACAACGGGCTATTTTCTGCAACACGACGTCAAATGCACCTATTTTGCATGTTATATCTAGACTGTGAAAAATAAGAAACCTCACCATATTACAGAATGTTAACAGAACTAATTTTATAATGGCAATTGTTGCCAGATTCAATTAAGAAATGTGTGAGCAGGTTTCTGGTGGTAATTTACAAATTTGACAAATGAAATAACTGCAGTTAGCCTAAAATATAATGAAGTATTTTTCTATTTTCCCCCTTTTTCACATTTAAATGGAAGTGAATGAGTAATAGACTATAGGTTTTAAAAAGCGTCTGTTTTAAATAAAAAACAAATGTATTTTTATTTCTGACTTGATCAGAACGGAAGAGAAAGTTACGATTGCGGAAATATTTCTGCGATGAAGCATCATGTTCTAAACGCCAAAATCCAAATAAAAAAGAAGAAAGACATCAAACAAAGGATGATGTTGACAGTTTGAAAAGAGAGATAGAGAGATTAAAGAAAGAGAATAGTGATCTGAAAAGTGAGATAGCAAGACTGAAGAATGAAAGTGGACCAGGTTAATATGTCTTGCCATGTAGATTTTATGATGTGTTTGACAGAAATGTGGTCAAATTATGTAGGCACAGTTTTTAGTAACACCAAGTATTTATTTTTAGATCATTTTATTGAAAGATACTTTGCTTAGTTGTAACTTGTAACAGTAACCTGACTTTAATAATATTTTTAAAAGTGCAAAATACAAGGTATATCAGTACTTTAATTCATTCTGTAAAATATAATAGTTTTTTCACTTCTGTTTCCTTTGCAGATTCTGATTACATTTTCAGCCTGAAGCTTTTGTAACTTGGTGTTGAAGTTGCATTTCCATTGTTTCAGGTCAGGCGTTCTACGCTGGAGGATCAGAGAGGTCTGGTCAGCAGATCTTGGGTCCTCCTGGCAAAAGCAGGAAGGATATTGTCACGGAAATGTTCAAGAGTGTCAGAGAGTAAGCTTATTTGTCTATTTAACTATTTAATTATTTATTGTACAATAAATATCGCAAGAACTATAACAAACACGAAGAGCGTCGGTGGCCAAGTTCGTGGGTTCGAACCTCGGCACGTACCAATGTGTTTTCGATTTTCGAATTCATTATGTACGTTTAAATATACGACGCTCTTTCTTACGGTGAAGGTTAACATCGTGAGGAAACCTGCACACACTTGCAATGTGAAGTTGACCAACCCGCACTGGGCCAGCATGGTCGACTAAGGCCTATTCACCCTGATTTCAGAATAGGCTCGAGCCCCTCGGTGGGGACATATATGAGCTGTTAATGATGATGATAACAAACACGACGAGTCTTCTTATTTTTGGAGAAATATCTTCCAGCAGACCCATACAAGAATGATGGTATAAAAAAGTTTATGAAACAGCAAAAAGCAAGCGAAGATATGGGTTGAACAAACATTTTCTTATATTTTTGTAGAAATGAGGTAGTCAGTAAATATTAGCCAATGTGTTAGTTAATTCAGGAGATTATCTTCATACCAAATATCCAAATTCATTCAGTAGTTTAGGTGTGAAATGGAACAAATTTTAAATTATTGAAATATACTTTCACATACATAATATTTGTGTGGTATTAGTGATAATTTTTGGGATTCAATTCGTAACAAGTTCTAGCATAAACATGTAGAATTGACGGCCTCGTAGCGTAGTTGGTAGTACGTTTGCCTACGAAGAACAGGGTCGCGGGTTCGAATCCCGCCCAGGGCAGGGCAAACATTCGTGTGATGAGCACTTGTGTTAGCCTTGTCTGGATGTTGTATATTTATATATGTATGTATATCAGCTGTCTGACACCCATAGTACAGGTTCTGCCTAGTTTGGGGTCAGATAGCCGTGTGTGAGATGTCCCACATATTTATTTAAGTGTATAGTATTCAATTATCTGTGATTCAAAAATCATCACCAAAAAGAACATTAAAAACTTCTTACACAAAACAGTTGGGAACAGAATAATCTTTATGGTTTCAAAGTAAAAGAAAACTGCTACTTTGGCAACTATCAATCAAATAATATCTAGAAATGCCAAAAAAAGATAAAATTTAAAAATTTGTTTTAATAAAATTTCTAATATCAATAATACATCTTTACTATTGATCTGTTCTTTACCGAAAAAGTGAAAATGAGAGAAAAGCTAAAGAGGAGGTGAAAATATTTTGAAATATTATGTAGCCTGTATCCAACCAAGTCCGTCTGGACATATCCACTAAATACAGAAATCCCTAAGCCTCCAGTAATGTAACTAAACCAGAAACATTACCATAATACATTACATTAACTACATACATTTTCCCCAAAAATGGATTGGTACAAGACCATATTTTCAAACTTGATGGTTAATTTCTTCAGGTAGGTAATCATTTGAAAAATTACATACTATATAGAAACCTCATCATTGGCTCTATTATTGTCCTCAAAATTATATAAATTCCGTGTTAGTACATGGCTATGAATATTATGAAATTATTTGTTGATGAGAGTATCACTAATAGTCAACTGTCAATGAAAAAAATTACAAAAATACCGCAAATTAGCTAGCAGGATAGCTGTTTGGTACTTAGGCACTTTAGGTCCAAACAATCTTTTTGACCGGAAGTTCTTAAAAATATGCCCTTGAGGCGGGCAGTTATGACGTCATATTTTTTTTATAATTCTGTCCGCCCTTTGTTGCCAAGACTGGCGCGCGACAGAGACGGTTGGAAAAAATGTGGGACTGACGTGCAAGAAATGTTTTGTATGTATTTTATTGTAACTATTTGGTAATTTAAGCTCCGAAATGGAATAATATTTATATAGGGTTTGAACCATGGCCATGGGCATATTTTAAGGAACTGTCAGTCAAAATGATAGGTACCTACTGAAAGTGTACTAAACGGCTATCCGGTACATCGATTTGAGGTCTTTTTAGCGTAACTAAACAATTATGAGAATCATTGGAGTCGTTTTTTTAATTATTTATGAGTTTACTAACAATTGCGTCTCTATGCTTATGAATAATGCATGGTCTAAGAAAACAAGATCTTGCATTCGGACCACGTGACTGACACAAGCCTACGTCATCATGTTGTTCATCCTCGTCTATTAACACGCTTTCGACAAGGATGAACAGCGCATGATGACGTACCGACCTTGTTTTCTTAGACCATGGAATGATGATAAGTATGTTTGAATGTGTTGTTTTAAAATGGCTCTTTTTCGAATGCGTGTTAATAGACGAGGATGAACAGCATGATGACGTAGGCTTGTCAGTCACGTGGTCCGAATGCAAGACCTTGTTTTCTTAGACCATGGAATGATAAAAATGTTTGAATGTGTTGTTTTAAAATGGTTCTGTTTGGCAGGCGCGGGGCCGTGGTGTTCGAGGACGAGCCATCGACCGCCAGCCGCGGCCGGGGCGCCTTTTCTGGCGTCGGATACAGACTTGGTAATATATCACACGTCCACAGACGAAAATAATATAAGCCGCGCCAATAAAGAAACGAATTGAAAATGGCGTCTGGGTGCTTTGAAGTGACAGGTGACAAGGTCAGCAATAGTGGCACGGTGATAGTGAGAGAGCATGATCGGCGCCACCATTTAAAATTAGTTTCTTTATTGGCGCGAGTTATAGTACTAACCCGTACAGAAAGGACACTCACCCCCCCCGCTTGGCACTCCCCCCCCGCCCGATATAGCGCCCCACGCCCCGCACCCCGCATACATAGCGCCTAGCGCCACTGACTTGTAGTTGATATTCAGTTGTTATTTCTGTATGGAGTGACCGCCCAGTGACACGTCAGTCACTCCATACAGCTAACGCGTTTTGACATGCTACCTACTTCTTTTTGAATAACAACTGAATATCAAATGCAAGTCAAACACTGACACGCTATGTAAAACACCCCAGAACACCCCAGTTAGTGTAACGCGGCGCCTGCGGGGTGCGGTGCGTGGATGGCTATCGGGCGGTGAGTGTCCTTTCTGTACGGGTTAGTCCTATTATTTTCTTCTGTGACGCTATGTAAAACACCCCAGAATACCCCAGTTAGTCGCTATATCGGGCGGGGAACTTATTTTGGCGCGGGGGGGTGAGTGTCCTTTTTGTACGGGTTAGTACTATAATTTCTGTGATATTCCAATAAAGGTTTTAAGGAAAAGAATCATTATCATTAATACCCAGTATTGTGTTAGTGATGTGCAGTGTAACACAGAAACAAAAAAAAGACCTTCTTTGAACAATTTTAAACTTTAGTTTTTTTTTTATTATATTCTGATCTACGCGGCAATGTTCATTCACCCCAAACACGCGCGTTGGTTTTGGCAATGCGGCGTCATAGTTTCACAATGTACGTACATCCACGTGATTGTTTGTGCGAACGGCGTCAGGTGAATGAACTTAGCAGAATACAATAAAAAATTGTTAAAATTAAGTGTCTTTTCTTTATCGAGATTATTCTTTGCTGTGTTTCAAGAATATATTTTTGATCATTTAAATAAGACGAGACATAAAGACCATCAGCTTTTTTTAGTTGATGGGGGAGCTGAGTATCTACAGATGTTAGCCTGTAGGAAAGTGCATTGAATTAACGATACGACAACAGGTGGCCTTATTGCTATGGAATTATAATTTTGTGGTTTGATTGTTTCAGGCCAGACAACTGACGACCACGAGGCGATATCGGCGGAAGGAAATCAGCCGTCGGTAAGTAAAATATTTATTCATAATCTGTCCCGCGATGAAGGGAGACAGCACGATCCATGCCACAGTACTGGTGTCGGTGGCTCTGTGGCTGGGGTCGACAAACATCGAATTTGTAGTTTTGCTTTTTTGACGTATTCAAAATTGTGCGCTTGAAAAAATATTATTGTATTCTTTATTGCACAATTTACCAAAAAGGCTGGTTCTTATAACACTAGTTTGCAAAGGCGAGCTTATCTCTATAAGAGATCTCTTCCAGCCAACTAACACAGCCAAATATCTGCCCTGTAATTTCTTGAAAAAAATAATTCTACTATTTAGTGAAATTCCGAGTTTAAAAGAACATGGATCTAATGGTGCCCGGCGGCATGTGTGGATGCGCCATAAAGTATGGAGACGGATAATTTTTACGTGCCTTTCAAAACACGGAATCATCTTTCTATTCGTGCAATCAGATAATTCAGCCTTTTAAACTTGAACTGAGTTAGGAAGTCGAGAGAAGAATCCGCTGTGAAGGGTTAAAAACTGTGGGTAAAACCACACACACTATTAGGTTTTTATGTGCCTTATCTTGTATAACATAGGAAGAGCGGAATCTCCTGACACAGGCTACAAAGCTTATACTAGGAAATTCCAATCGACACATTGTTACTAAAAAGTTTAAAGCAATAAAGAATTTATTTAGTTTCTATAGTACTAGCTTTGAGGCATTTTCTCGCGGTAAAAGGTAGCCTATGTTACTCAGGGTGAACATAGCTTTCTAATGGTAGAAGTATCTTTAAAATCGGCACAGTAGTTTTTGAGTTTATTCATTACAAACATACACACACACACACATTCACACACACACACAAATACAAACCTTTCCTCTTTAGGAAGACCAACAGCAATGCTTAACATATTATAATAATAGCAACATAAAGCAATTACAGGTCTCCACACATAGGCTACAGAACATGTAAATAAGAAAATATCACACACTCAGAAGTCAACAATGCATCACGTACAGACTATAATAAGCGTCTTGCCGAATCGGAACCAGTATTAAAGAAGTCAAAGTCAAAGTCCTGGCATAACTTCTTGGAATTACTGCTCACACGCAAAAGAAATGAGTTTTGCCGATACTGAAGGAAGTTGGATGGGATCATTGCGAAAGTTCATCATCATCATCATTTCAGCCAGTCGACGTCCACTGCTGGACAAAGGCCTCCCCCAAAGATCTCCACAACGATCGGTCCCGCGCTGCCCGCATCCAGCGGCTTCCCGCGACCCTTACCAGATCGTCGGTCCACCTTGTGGGGGGCCTGCCCACGCTACGTCTTCCGGCGCGTGGCCGCCATTCAAGAACCTTTTTCCCCAACGAAAGCAAAAGTTCAGTCAATTATATTGCGTTAGTAAATTATACTATGTAGTGATTTGTTTGGTGTAATAGGCGGGCGGTGGCGCGGGAGGCGGTGCGGGCGCGGGCGGCGGCGCAGCGCGGTCGGTGCGCTTGCGGCTGTACCGCAGCGGGTTCACGGTGGACGAGGGCGCCATCCGCCACTACAGCGACCCCGACAACGCGGAGTTCCTCGGCTGCATACGACGCGGGTACGGTACACTACACCACACAACGAACTAGCTTGAACGTGCCTCAACCAGGCCTGTTCCACTCCCGGCTATAGCGCAGTAGACTCAGAACAGTAAGTTATCTCTATACCAACTGGCCGCATCGGTTTGAATGTGAGCGCGCCGTGAGGGCAGGCACGCGCCGTCACGCACACGTTTGCATTGAGCCCATACTGTATACCTACATACATTAGTTTGGATAGGTGAGACCGTTCTTGAGTTATACAATTACAACGAAAAGTGGCATTGATTTTATATGTATTGATAAATAAATTGTGTTTGCAGCGAGATCCCCCCGGAGCTGTCGGGCGGCGGGGGCGAAGTCCGGGTGAGCCTGGAGGACCGGCGCCACGAGGAGTGCCCGCGCCCCGGCTCCAAGGGCAGCGCCTTCGCGGGCAAGGGACACATGCTCGGCAGGTGAGGGGCGGAGCGGGCGGAGCGCCACTAGCGAGACCAGTGCTATCACAAGGCGGGGGCGAAGTCCGGGTGAGCCTGGAGGACCGGCGCCACGAGGAGTGCCCGCGCCCCGGCTCCAAGGGCAGCGCCTTCGCGGGCAAGGGACACATGCTCGGCAGGTGAGGGGCGGAGCGAGCGGAGCGGGCGGAGCGCCACTAGCGAGACCAGTGCTATCACAAGGCGGGGGCGAAGTCCGGGTGAGCCTGGAGGACCGGCGCCACGAGGAGTGCCCGCGCCCCGGCTCCAAGGGCAGCGCCTTCGCGGGCAAGGGACACATGCTCGGCAGGTGAGGGGCGGAGCGGGCGGAGCGGGCGGAGCGCCACTAGCGAGACCAGTGCTATCACAAGGCGGGGGCGAAGTCCGGGTGAGCCTGGAGGACCGGCGCCACGAGGAGTGCCCGCGCCCCGGCTCCAAGGGCAGCGCCTTCGCGGGCAAGGGACACATGCTCGGCAGGTGAGGGGCGGAGCGGGCGGAGCGCCACTAGCGAGACCAGTGCTATCACAAGGCGGGGGCGAAGTCCGGGTGAGCCTGGAGGACCGGCGCCACGAGGAGTGCCCGCGCCCCGGCTCCAAGGGCAGCGCCTTCGCGGGCAAGGGACACATGCTCGGCAGGTGAGGGGCGGAGCGGGCGGAGCGGGCGGAGCGCCACTAGCGAGACCAGTGCTATCACAAGGCGGGGGCGAAGTCCGGGTGAGCCTGGAGGACCGGCGCCACGAGGAGTGCCCGCGCCCCGGCTCCAAGGGCAGCGCCTTCGCGGGCAAGGGACACATGCTCGGCAGGTGAGGGGCGGAGCGGGCGGAGCGGGCGGAGCGCCACTAGCGAGACCAGTGCTATCACAAGGCGGGGGCGAAGTCCGGGTGAGCCTGGAGGACCGGCGCCACGAGGAGTGCCCGCGCCCCGGCTCCAAGGGCAGCGCCTTCGCGGGCAAGGGACACATGCTCGGCAGGTGAGGGGCGGAGCGGGCGGAGCGGGCGGAGCGCCACTAGCGAGACCAGTGCTATCACAAGGCGGGGGCGAAGTCCGGGTGAGCCTGGAGGACCGGCGCCACGAGGAGTGCCCGCGCCCCGGCTCCAAGGGCAGCGCCTTCGCGGGCAAGGGACACATGCTCGGCAGGTGAGGGGCGGAGCGGGCGGAGCGGGCGGAGCGGGCGGAGCGCCACTAGCGAGACCAGTGCTATCACAAGGCGGGGGCGAAGTCCGGGTGAGCCTGGAGGACCGGCGCCACGAGGAGTGCCCGCGCCCCGGCTCCAAGGGCAGCGCCTTCGCGGGCAAGGGACACATGCTCGGCAGGTGAGGGGCGGAGGCCCACTAGCGAGGAGTGCTGTAACACCCGCGGCTCGCCAAATTGCATAAAAATGGACGAAATGACGGATTAATGACGATTAATGTAACAATGCTTGTAAGTTTTAACAAAATGCAATGCTTGTAAGTCTTAACAATTTGTATTGAAGACGTCTAGCTGCGAATACCTGTTATTGGGTTAGTAGTTTTTTTAACTATGTACTATATTTATTGTACTTAGCTGTAGGTGTTCTGAATAAAATAAAATAAAATAAAATAAATGAATTCATAAATTAAATATTAAAATTTAGATGAATAATAAATGGTAAATGTGGCAGCGAGGTGGCATGCAAGGCACCTCCTTACAGTGCTATGATCATTCATCATTAACAGCTCATATGAGTCCCCACCGAGGGGCTCGAGCTTACCCGGAAATCAGGGTGAATAGGCCTTAGCCGACCACGCTGGCCCAAAGCGGGTTGGTCAACTTCACACACAACCCTTGAATTACTTCGCAGGTGTGTGCAGGTTTCCTCACGATGTTTTCCATTAAGGCAAGAGCGTCGAATAAGTAAGTCTAGTAGATTTATTCTCGCATAATAAGTTTTATAAAATGGCTGCGTAAATAAACTGAATTTGGTACATGAAGTGTACTAAACCAAAATGACCGCTTTTTCAAAATGATTATATTCCGATATCTACTTTCCCGAAATGTCTATTTCCCAAAATACCTTCTTTCCCGAAATGTCTACTTTCCAGAAATGTCTACTTCCCAAAATGTCTTCTTTCCCAAAATGTCTACTTCCCAAAATGTCTTCATTCCTGAAATGTCTACTTCCCAAAATGTTTTCTTTCCAGAAATGTCTACTTTCCAGAAATGTCTACTTCCATAAATGCCTACTTTCCTATAACGTCAAAAAGTTTCTGTCAACTGAAAAAATATAAATTAATAATTACTGATTATTTATTTGATTACTGTTAATATCGTTTTGTTTGGTGCAGTCCGACGCCGCCCACGATAGGCGCGACGGCCCCCGTGGCGTCTGCCGCCGAGGACCGCTCGGCCAATCAGCGCGCGGCGCAGGAGGCGCTGGGAGTGGACGACACCAAACCCGTCACCACCATACAGGTACACCACCCTGCAGGTACAGTAAGCTGACGAATAAGGTGACCAACTCCCCGACACGCCACGCTACTTTCGCCTAAGTTACAGCGTGGCGACCTCGAGGTGGTCGAGACCGTTGAAATAAGGCAACACATTCTTAACTACACTGATAAAGTATTATTAGCCATTAGTTCGTTATTTTCACCTTATTCGTCGGCTGGAAGGGTTTGCTGTCAGAAATACGAAAAAAATTGTCACGTGACTTAAATCTAATATGGCGGACGTCCAAGATGGCGGACAGGAAGCGTTTTATGTTTTTTAAACTATTATATTTTATTGTTTAGACTTGTACATTCGTTTGAGATGAGAGTCGGTCGGACTGTACACGCCCGTATCCGCCGGCCCCCGCGCGGGCTAAATCTAATCAAAACTACAGTATGCGCCAAACTTCTAGACGCCTCTGAAGTTAGCGCGAGTCGCGTCGCAGTAGCAATAATACGTGTCAGCGGAGTGCGGCGAAACAGGGCCCGCTCCACCCCCCGCCCCCGCACCCTCTCGCCTGTGAGTGCGCGTTAGTGTGCGTTCAGTGTTCTTTAAATGTGCGGCGCAAAGTAACTTCAGAGGCGTCTAGAAGTTTGGCGCATACTGTACAGTCTGAAAAAATACAGTAGAAATTAAAAAGTTGCAACACTGCGGTGTCGTCTCATCGCGCGGTTGTCTGGAAAGCGTGTTAAAAAGAGATCAAAAAAGATCAAAAGAGAAAAAAAGCAG